>JAOBAS010000072.1:43794464-43815782 GCA_025311575.1 Elanoides forficatus
CCCACTGTGGCAATGCTGTGCTTTACCTAAAGCCAAAGCTTTCACTTGCTGAGTATTGTGCCTTGTCCCTGAGGGATTCGCACCTGCCTTTCATGTGTAACATGGTTTGACTATTTTAATTACTTTTGGAGAAATGCAATAATTTTCGTAGTGTGTGCAGTAACACACCACAATGACAAAGTTTTTCAAAGCACAATTTTAACATGTATGAAAACATACTCATCTCTTTACATTACAGACTTGCTTTAACAAAAAACACAGAGAGTACTTAATTCTAGTGAAATGTTTTGCTGAAGCAAATTCTGTTAGTATAACTATATGCCTATTTCAGGTAACTGAAAAACCCAATCAGTCTTATACTTACAGGCCATTGGATAAAGGTCAGACATTATGTCCTGAACTCAGGCTTTAGAAAATAATAAATGGCTGGAGTTTTAATTTCAATTACATGCATTAACTTCACTCAGCTTTCAAATATTGCATTCTGACATCTGTGGATGTGCATATTTTTTGCATCTCTGGTTTCCTTTTTCACAATCTCCTCCTATGCTTATTTTTCCTTCCTGGCTCCCATTTACAGTTTCCTGTATGGGCCTTTCCTGCTACATACCTAACCCTTCCTCTTTCCTGGCCAGTGAATAGCTGCAAAGCAAACAGCAGTAACCCATGCTTCTGTGTGTTCCAGGCCTAAAGCAGCAGCAGAGCTCGGGAAGGATTTGTTTCCCTGCTATAATTACTGTCATGACATGGGCACTGCTCATTTTTACTGTGTATTGGGTGGAGAGCTTGGGAAACAACGTTTGCAAATTTCTGCGTCATGACTTTTCCCCCAGCTGCATCCTTCCAAAGCAGTTGCAGGAAATAGTGGAGAGAGGAAAGTGCGTAATTGAACAGCTTTGTTACAAAATAGCTTCTGCCTTTGATGAAAAATTCTTATATAAAAATGGATACCACTTTTACGATACAAGTTGATTTGTTTGAAATCACAAGAAACTGTGGATAGGTTCATATGATCACAATTCTAAAGAATAAGGAAACCAATAAGTGCATATTAATGAACAAACCAGCCCATCTTTTTTTTAAATTCAAGTCTGGACATTTTAAAGGCACTTTCATCACCCTGTTTATGAGCATATAGGTACCTTACAATCTTGATCTGCACTGAACCCAAAGGATGCGAAAGCATTTTATAATTTCTTAATCAAATGTCTAAGCAACCTTACCAGCTTGCCAGGCTGGTAAATATTGAAAAAAGGCTAAGCGAGCTGCCTTGGGCAGTCCACTTCTTCACTGACAGAGAAAATACTGAACTCAGGGAACTCTGAATCTCACACCATTGCTCTGTTCATCAGCAGAAACATCCAGGGAACTGAACAGTGTCTCATTACTTCAAAAAAGTTGCTTTAACTACAGCATTGTGACCTTACATGTTGCTTCTTGCCCTCAGCCACATAAATAATGACTTTGAAGTGTCTCTCTAATCTGCTGGTATTTTAATCATAATTCATAGTAAATCCTTGTATTTTTCTTATTCTCCCTAGTTCTTTCTCTCTCCTCCCCCCCTCTCTGTCCCCATTAAAAATATCCAACCAAACAGAACCCAAACTATAACTTCAGAAGAGTGCTAGGAAGGGGAACACCACTGCAACTCAGGCCAGAGAGACTTTCAAAATGGTGTTTAGGCTGTGCACAAATTTTATCCCCTGCCTTTGTCTAACAATGCTAAAAATATTGTCTGTGCTGCAGATCTGCAATACAGATGAAAAAAAAAGGGCAAAAGAAAGCACAGATATGATTTATTCTGTTTTGTGCAAAGCTGCTCTGTTTGTTCAAATTCCAGAATGATCCATGCAAATGACAGCCCTTACAGGAAACTCCTACAGAAACATGAAAAGCATGAAACCTCTAAGACTGTACAGAATTTAGTATAAAATTTTCATTTATACTAAGAAACCTTTGAGAACTTTAAAAAATAAATTAATCTAGCAGACTAAGAAATTTAAAGAATTTTTAAAAAGTCTTTTGTAGTAATTATGTTTTCCTCTTAAGTTCATTGGATAGTTAAAACCTGTGTATAATCGTCTCTTATCTTCTGAAACCACTGGATTCTGGTTACTTGGCATTCCTCCAGTACGAGTGAAAGAGAAGGAGGCTCCATCTTTTTCTCTTAAACTATGTAGGTTTTTCTAATAAGGAAGGGAGTAGGCACACAACTCAGACTGATCTTCAGATTCCAAATGGCACTTGAAATACTGTCAGCTGGAAAGAAAATCCAGATGCAAATCTGACATGTGAGACACCAGGCAAATCTGAAAAACAGCCCAAATCAAACCCCCAAGCCCGTGTTGGCTAGCAGCATTCTCAGTTGCCTTGCTTTCTGAACATAGGAAAATGTGATGTCTGCTGCTAATTTTTTACAGGTGATTGCCATTTCTCAAGTTGCCATTTATGTCATCTATCTACATTTTTTACCAAGCAAACTCACTCCCTAAATAATCCTTTCCTCTTCAGTATTTCTCATATATTTCTGTATCCATAGTATTCTGGAAGAACAGATAGCTTGGTAAGGGGAAAACAAAGTTCTTTTCATGTGACAAATGTGTTGTGAGTTTTTTGGCTAAAATTGCCATCAATAGTGCCAAGTAAGTGAGGTGAACTGAGGGAGAGATTTTTACAGCATTTGTAGGTTTCCTTCAGGACAGGCATTCATTAAAGCAGCTAAGTGGCTGGCTGCTGCCCCATGGATCCCATTGAGCAGCACAAGGCTCAGCTGGATTAGGAAAGGCAGCCTAAAAGTGAGACAGTTGCCTATACCATCACTGGTTCCCTGACCTGGATCTCCCTTCCTTCCCCAGCTAACATGGCTGTGATGAACTGTCAGCCTGAGAGGAACTACTTTGAGACTGGTTTTGCTCATTTCATTGAATTTACCTGAAAATTTGAACATAGTTCTAAAAGATTTACTCTGCTTTCCCCCTCACTTTACAATTGGTTGATAGTCAGGAATTTGTAGCATTGTAGTATTTATGTACATTACTGATAATAAATGACACCACTGAATAGTGTATTGATACTCCCAGAAGTGAGGATATAATTCTGTCCCCACTTTTGAGTTGAAGATGAGATCACATGCCAACAGGACACTAATGCACACTCCAGTTAACATATGTATTTTAAAAATGAAATGAATACAGAAATTATGGGTAAAAAAAGTAAATGTATATGACATGCATTATTTTAGAGAGAGGCATTTAGCTAGTGTTTTAACAGTGCAGTGTGTTGAGATAAAAATAAGAGTAGATCCACTGGATGTACAGGCTGCAGGCTGATGAGATGGATCCAGACATTGTATCTGGTGAGCCTTAACAACATGATTCACAATTTGACAGAAAATGAAAAAAAGAGAAAAGGAAGTTAGAAATTTTAGAGTAGCATACTATTTTGTACATTTCTCAGACACTAGGTTAATCTCTAGGAGTATGGACCAGATGTATATGCGCTTCCAAGATCAGCACTTTTGCTGAATCCTAAACTTGCAAATAACAGCAATATTAAACACCAAAAATAAAGAAAACCACAAAGAAACCCTTTATGTATTCTAAAATAATACTAATAAAAAAATCTGCTCCAAGCTATAAAGTTTAATTGCAGTTTAGATGTAGCATAACAATTTCAGAACATGTTTATCTTATTTGAGAAAGTACAAATGCTGTAGTACTCTAACATGAATGCAGTGGCTGATTTAGCTTAGAACAACTTGGAAAATATATATAACAACACATTTTCAAATAGTGAAAAAAGTGTAAGTATATTAGTAAAACCTTTTGGGTGCCAATCAGGTTGTATAACAACATCACTAAACATTTTCTCATGCTCCCAGTCTATTCCAGAGGTAACATTTTTGCAACAACCAAACTTTAGACAGACATGACATATTGCACACATTTTGTGCTGAAAGAGTGGCAGATTCTAATTCCCTGCATCATCTGTCTCTCAGGAAGGAGGAACTAGGTGCTGCTTTTCATTTTGGCATCACCACTTTTGCTGCAACTCCTAGTTTCCTTGACACAGACAGAACAACAACATGTTTACACTTACAGCTGGAGTTGAAACCATCAGGAATTTTGCTTTTCCTAAGCCTCAGAAGTAATTATGCTGCATCTTTTTGCAAGGTTTAAATGTTGGGCATCTGAATAACACACAAGACTATGACCAAATCCTCATGCAAGGATATGGAACCTGCCACCCTCTTTTCACACTTAAAAACCATGCTTCATTCAAAGACATTTTAGTTTCTCAGGTTTCAGGGTTCTAAACTATAATCAGCACTTCATTAAAAAAAATACCAGGAACTTTTTGTTCAGCCAATTGCCATGTTTGTTGCAGTGTGGTAGTTACTTAGTACAATATCAATAAATGGCCACTTGTAGAGGGACAGTCAGAATTCTGCTTGTGGAAGGAAGTCATAGTTTAATGGGATAAACCTTTATCTCTCTCTTATGTTTTTGGAGTAAGATGATGGTTTTATACCCCCAGCTATTATGCCTTTGGAATGAAATGAATTTTTAAAAAGAAAAGAAAAGGAAAAATGACAAAAATGAGGGAATCAGGTAAAAAGCTAAACTCAGTGAGAAGCTTTGTGATTTTAGGTATTTCCTTATTTCCTTACATGCCATGCTGCCTCTGAAAACAAAGTGGAGAAGTAAACATAAAAAAGAGGTTTCATCTGCATCCACATTAATGATTCTGTGCTAACCAGGAAAAAGAAATGAACATGGAACTGCTGAAATATCTGCCATGTGATATGTATGCTTCTGTCCATCTGAAACTCTGTTAAGTTGGGTGCATTTTTGGTGATATAGATACATTTATTCCCTTAACCGGCTCAGGAAAAATCAACACCCTTTTTCCATTCAAACTTGGTCAATACTGAAAAAGCAGAAGATAAATTATGAAAACACCGCCCTTTCCTAAGGTGGTACATAGGATAAAAAGGAATATTCTAAACAGAGCTTTAATGGAGGCCATCTGCCACTGGGAAAGATATTCACTTCTAAATGCTTCCAAAGCTTACACATATTTAAGCAGGAATGATGAACATCAGTTGCATGTCAGTATTTGCTAAAGATACACTGTTTGTGATTCTTAGCTTGTTCATCTACCGCATCATTTCACGTGATTACCCCTCTTCTTTGGCATAATACACCAGGTAGCACCAGGAGGTTTTATTTAAATAGAAGACTGGCATTTTCCTGATCATCAGCCAAATGAATCCTGAGGAGATAGTATGTGAAATACTGGCTTTCATTCTATTTGCACCGATGTGAGCACAGTCTTGCCTTCCAATAAATAAATAAAGCAAAATTCTAATAATGGATCTACTGTCTCCAAAGAATTGCATCACATGGTTTAGCATAAAGGTGGTGGCAGTGAGTAGGTAACAGAGAAAACACATTGGATTAGATCCTCATGAAGTGCAGGAGCTGAAGGTCTAACCCAGTATAATTGGACCTGATGCTCAGTATGAAGTTAGGTAAAAAGTATTTAGGTCTAAAATCAAACCAATGGATGAGAAAAAAAGAAGTGACTTTTCATGTCCCAGTTGTATCAGTGAAACTCATGGTGGATACCTGGGAGGGTATCCTTGTCACCCAACTGGTAAAAAGGAACCATTTAAAACGTTCTTTATATGCAAGGTAATTTAACATTACAGATTTCTGGTTAAATCATTGTGAAGTGATGCCAGAAGCATGCTCTGAAACTGACACCCCAATATTAGCTGAAAAAATATTTTGGTGACCATTCTCTGTGATGAAGAAGTTCCTCTATCCTGAGCCATTTATTGAGCATACACACATGATCTAATAGGACATCATCTGATCAAAGTTGGATACCTGACTTTGGAGTATGAGAATCATAAACTTGCTTACGGTCTATCTGGTCTGCAAACACTTCCCCATAGATCATCCAATAAGGCATGTAAAAAATGTTTTTCGCCAGCTTCCACGAAGGCTCCTCATTGGGAAAGAGAATAGCCTGTCTTGCAACACCAAAGCTCATCAGAACCACCAACATGATGATGACAAAGTACATCATGTCTATCATCTGAATGTAATGACAGGAAAAGAGAAAGAGAGAGGAGGGACAAGAATTAGAGGAGCGTATTTTTCCATATTCCTACTATTACATGCTGCAAAAAAAGTTTGTAAATCTTAGAAACAGAATTTTCAAAATCAAATTTTGAAAAGCCATTCTCAGTTTTATGCATAACATCTTAGAAACAGAATTTTCAAAATCAAATTTTGAAAAGCCATTCTCAGTTTTATGCATAACAAATTTCATTTTCAAATAAGTGAAGCAGTATTATTGTGTCCTTGGTTTTACCTGGTGTTGCTTTTAAGAACAATTTAAATGTTATGAATAGGCTTGAAAATACAAGATACCATCTGGTCACACCAGTTGCCTGAACAAGAATATAGGTTCACTGGAATAAGCAGCCTGGTCTGGGCAAGGGTCACGAGATGATGTATTGTTTATAGGCACCTAGTGGCAACTGTACCAAAAAAAAAGGGCTGACATGGATTATTTTATTCACTGGTAGTCATTGTCTTGGAGAAAAGGAAGGAGGCTGCATCTAACATAAGGAGTAACGTGTGGCAGAACAGCCTGTTACTGCAACATAAGGGACATCATGGTGGTAACCAGTGAGAAAGGAAAGCTGTGATACTGGCTGGACTAGAAATCAGCTTGGTGGGGGAGTCTGACAAAGGACATATTTAAAAAAAAAAAAAAGCACATAACAAAGGCACTCAGCTCAATTCTTCTCCATTGTTGAAGGCCTGATTAGCATATGCACAAGTTTAATTAGTGCTTGCAAACAGTGCCTACCCATTTAAAATGTTCCTGGAAAAAGTGGGACAGCAATCCTAAGAGGTGCTGCAGAGAGGCTGAAGATTAGAAGAGAAGCTGTTCTAGAAAAGACCCTCCAGAGAGCAGAGCAACAGGCATCAAGCAGGTAGAGCAGAGATGCTTTATAACCCAAAATGAATGTGAAAAAACATGAGAGTCCTGTAAAGTCCCTGGTAAGATCCCTTTAAAAGCTTTAGTTACAGGTTTACTTATAGGTCTTTAGTTATAAGGCTTGTTACAACAAGATGTAACTTTTGTCTCTGGCCAAAACTCAACCCCAAACTCCTCTAAACCTGTGAGTTTTAATCTCTTCAGTCTCTGCATTTTCTGGCTCAGCTGCATTCTGCCTTCCCTGCAAGGCAGGTGTGCAACCAACCTGCACCTCACCCAGTTGCCTTATCGCTCCATGGGGGACCTGCTGCAGCTCAAGAGCAGGGTTGCTCATGAGAAGAGCTGGTGGAAGAAGGGACTCATTTGCAGCAGATGGATCTGGCACTGCTGCGGGGATTCTTCAGTTTTAAAGCACAAGGGGAGAGACCAGAGGTCGAAGTAACACTGGGAAAATAACTAAGAGAGAAAAGAGAGGGATACAGAGGAGCAAACAGAAAAGGATATTCTCATATTCACTGAGAGAGAGGTTGTAGGTCAAAGACACCTGTAGGGCAGGGCTGTGGTAGGAGAGACTCAAGAAGCTGCAAAGAGGGAAGTGGGGACAAGTGAAAAAAACCCAAGGGAAAACAAAAGTCTTGAGGTCAATAAAAAATGCGGGAAAGGAAAAAACCCACCACCTGGGGACATGAGAGATGAAAATAAATGCCTAAAGAATTAAAAACCAGATAAGTAAATCACCAACATTCCTATGTTATTCCGAGCATTAATCTCTCAAGAAAACCTGACTGAAGAGGAAGTCCAGATCATTGTACCTCAGACAGCATCCTGAAATGGAAAAGCTGCATAATTACATTTAGTTCTTACTGCTTTTAGGGAAGGAATTTGGAGATGAAACCTGGTTCCTCCTTTCTTTTCTGATGAAACTTTGTTTCAGGTAGAAATATATAACATGATGTGATGTAATATAATACCTATTTGAAAATGTCATGCAAGCAAATAAACAATGAATATATGGTGGCAATTTAAGACAATTCTTAAATGTTTCCAGTGTTTTTGATCAGGAATCACACAGGTTTGACATCATGTTGCGAGAAATAAAATTTTCAGTTCTATTCTCTATTCAAGCTGCATATTACCTTTTCCCTCCTTCACTTGGGTATCTTTCTAAAACCTCAGTAGCTTGTCTGAAATCCAGTGAAATAGATGGGTGAGTTTCCACTGACTCTAATGGGCATTGTATCAGGCCCTTTGGCCTGTAGAATCAAATTACAATTGCTATTTTAATATGGCAGTGGCCTTTTCAATCATTCTGAAAAACTCATTAGTAACCTATTCAAAAAAGTGATAAAATGAGGAATTGTTGCTATAAAACTGCAGTTTTATAAACAAGCTGGCTCCATTTCCCCCTTTTTATTCACAGAGAAGCTAAGAAAATGTAGACATTCCCACACAGTAAGGGAACTGATATACCTCTGACTCTCTTGACATGCCACAGTGATTTCATTTCATTCCCAAATAAAAGGGGAGTAAGTCTATCACTGTGCAGAGATCAGAAAAGCATGTTATAATAAGCATATCCTGTTACTGAAATTAGTAGATAATAATAAACTTGGCCATTCAGCTTCCTCCTCCTATCTTCACCTTCGCTTTAGCCCATTGCTTTTAAACTGCTCAAGCCCATTCCTGCCCCTTGCTTAATTTCACTTGTGTATTTGTTCACTGTGCCCAGAGGTAAAACCTATTACAGCTATTTTGTTGGATACAGTGTAGAGGCAGGTGAAGAGAAAGTTCCTTAACATTGGAAAGGTGGAAGGAGTAATCTTCTTCCTCCTGCGTCTAAAACTTACTCACAATAGAAGCTCAGGATAAAACCTCAGGTGTTAAATATGGCCTGTTGAGGAACTCAATAGCTGTGATGGGCTTACTCTGGAGAAATATGTATAACAAGCTTGCTGTCCTCCACAGTACTGAATGGTACTTTCAAGACCATGAAATGAAAAAGACAGAGCCCAAGGAGGTAGATGGAAATGTGATTTAAACAAAAATACACAAAGGAGCCCATTGCAGCCTGGAGCAAGCAGGTGCAACTTCTAGGGATAACTGTGCATGATATAGATGGTCTGGCCATGCATGCCTCCTGAATGCATTTACTATTACATAAACTATTCATACTCCTGCCATGTCGTATACATGTGATGTGGCCAGGGGACCGAGGCTGCAGTTATGCAAATGGATTTCTCATCTCACAAGGACACACCCAAACAGGAAAGATGGAAGAACATATCGATATGGAGCAAACTATGAAAAGGTCACAGTCTTAATTATAACCATTATAGTTTTGAACATACCATGCTTATTACAACATACTTTCTTTGAGAGTCCCAAGGTACCAAACACATTTTTTTTTACTGTAACGAACTACCCTCCTTTACAATTAGTTGAGAATTAGCATCCTTTGAATTTTCTACAAATGGGGCAAAGAGGTGTAGGATGGATGGCTTTGCTGCTGAAGAGAGATCTCAGAGAAAGACAAGCAATACATCATCTAACAGAACAGGGGGAGTCTAATCCTCAGTTTTGGGGGTCTATACTGAAGTTTTGATTCAATAAAGCACTGATTTCTAGCTTACATGAAAATGCTAATGTGTAAAAAAAATGCAGATAAACCTGCAGTGATATCATTGGCCAAAGGCATTGAGTGAAGAACATACTGATAAGACATAGAACAAGTACATCAACTTCTCTTACCATTTTCCCAATCATCATAACGTATGGTCCCAAATACTTGTTTACTCCAAAGATGTCTAATAACCGTATATACCAGTAAATGATGTTAACACAATATATCACTCGGCCATCACTCCGGAGTGGCAGATCTTGCAGACGGAGCACCATCCCAACGGAGAAAAGGAGGATAGCTATGAGATCAGTAACGTTCCAGTACTCCTGGAGCCAAACTTTTACTTTCTGTAACAGTTTCCCGGGCTCTGACATCAGTATCTGAAGGACAGAGGACATGGAGAGGAAAGGAGCTGAGCCGTCTTAATTTAAGCTTGAAGAAATCTATAGTAAACAGATATATGCCACACAGGCTGAAAGCAAAGCTGATAGACTCCTATCATATAAATATCTCATGTACTCGCTGATTTTTTTTGTGAAATCTTCTATTTCAGCCATTCTTAGCCTGTATCTATGTGCAAGATACTTAAAAAAAAAAAGATGAAAACCCCTCTGGCTCTAAAATCCCCACGAAATCAGAAGAAATATATGTTTACCTTTCTGTTTTCAAATTTATTGACCTTACTAAGAGTCTTGGAATAGAAGAAGAAATATAAAAAGATATTTCATCAGAAAATTCACATTTAAAGAAGCTGTAAATTTAAAGAAAATTATTCTAAAATGTGTATCAAACTTTCAAGAAATTATTAATAAGCACAAAGATCTGGATTTTGTATTTAATCCAGAGAGATACTAGCTACTACTTGGACCCATTGTGGAAATTAAGTTCTATGGCTGAGGACATAATTCACAAAAATAATTAATCTTACCTTATGAATTTATCATCATTCTATTTGCAAGATAATTTAGGAGACTTGATTGTTTTCCTGAATTACTGTTGGAACTATTCCTCAACTGATTTCTATGAATATTTCCTAGCTTTTAGTGAGTTAACAAGCTGTTTGTTTTAATTTTCTATATTTAGCCTGAGAAGATTTGAGCAGACTCATACAGTTCCTTAAAAAGATGAATGCCATTCTTATCATTTCCTTATAATTAATTTTCAGAATGAATTTTAGGCTCATCTTCTGTGAACAATCTCCAACATCTGCTTAGAAATCCGTTACGACAAATGTTCTTGATAAACTGTTGTGGAAAGGACAACTTAGGGTGAATGACTAGACAAAAATGGCACACACGATTCCTGCCAACAGCTTCCCACCTACTGAGCCAGTGGTGCTTTGTCTCCATCGGTGTTTCAGAGTCCTCATGTGGCTACTGCCACTGTTCTCCTTTTTCTTTTGGTTATTGAAATACACTCATTATAGGCCACACAAGTAGTATCTTTTCCTCTGTGCTTTTAATTTATAATGTAGAGTTTACCATACACTGTTTGAAATCTGCCTTTGGAGTCTAAGTGGCTGTTGCAAGACCATTTTTAGTCTAGTCCTCAAAAGCATGTGCTGCAGAAAATACAAATGTAGATGGTAACAAATTCGGCCCAGGGGTACAAATGTGCTGTTTCAGCTGAGGTCAACGGGACTCGCACTCACTCACATCAGGGCTGAATTTGGCCTCTGGTATCACTGTGGAATAAATGTGCATTTGGCCAAGTGAAAAGGGCACAGCAGTAGCTGCAAGTGGGAGAGACCATGAGAGGCGGGGGATGGCAGATCACTCTGCCTATAGACTGTGCACCACCTTAAATGCTCTGTCTTTGCTCTACGTGTCTGCTTTAGCATCTTTAGGGAGATGCATGCTATTGCATGATTATGCATATTGACATAATTAGCAAAAATTTTCAAGATTAAAAGGGGGAAATCCTACTAGAAATGTGATGCAGTATTCAACGTGGATCTAAATTTTCCCCCAGTTATGGCTGGTTTTATTTAAAGCCTTTGCATGAGATACTTGGACAGACAGAACAGCTGTAAATTTTGAATGAACTCAGTTTGGGGTTGTGTGGGGATTCAAACATAGGCTTTTTGGTTGTTATGCTATCACCATATCTCCATGCCCATTCTGTTATAGTGTACCTCCTTTTCCTCTCCCTGTGACATACTTCAGTTTCTGCTCCACATTTCAAGGAATATAGCCAAACTTTAAGATATGTCAGAAGACCATGCCGTACTTGTGAATGGTATTAAAAGTGCATCACAGAAATCTGAACAAAGAAATTCCATGGGAGGAAGAGAAAGAAAGAGAGAGATTCGTGACTTCAAAATGGAGGAATAAAGACTTTTTTTATGCTGTGTTTCTAACAATCCATCTGCTTTTCTGCAAAGAACAAGCAAGTTTGTGATAAGCTCATTCATAAAAAATTATCCTAAGACAAATAATAAAAACATATTAAAATGAAAAAACCCAAGCTTATTTCTTTTTTATTCTGTCTTTCTTGGTTGGGGTGATTTTACCTCTCTCATCTTCTCTATTCCCAGAGTGAAAATGTATGAGATGACAATCCATTCCTGTGTAGATGGCCAGCGATCCATCTTCACTAACACTATATAATTGAAGAGCATCAAGTAGCCTATATATGCCAGCTGTAAAGAAACAAAATGAATATCAATAGTCACTATATTTATATAACTGAGCCAGTTTCTTGGGTATGATTTGATATTCCTAATTTCACTGTAACTAGAATTAAACAGACAACGAACAGACAGTGCTCTGGGTTGTCTGAAAAAGTTCATATTAAATCACATACAGTGTGGAATCTGCAAAATACATGCACAGCCATCCTCTCCTCCAGCTATGTCCGCC
Organism: Elanoides forficatus; assembly: GCA_025311575.1. Classification (NCBI taxonomy): domain Eukaryota; kingdom Metazoa; phylum Chordata; class Aves; order Accipitriformes; family Accipitridae; genus Elanoides; species Elanoides forficatus. The sequence continues at coordinate 43,806,966 of JAOBAS010000072.1, forward strand.
TCCCCAACAAAATTGTGTTAATGCAGTCCCTCTGGATCCCACAATGATGGGAGCTCTGATACCACTATGCCAATGACCAAACTAAGTTACCTATGTGAAGATTTCTCCCTTATCTGCTTCTAACACCCTTTACTCATCTAGCATCCCTCCTCTGTGCTTTTTCTCCCTGTTCACCTAGCCTAGGCTGACTCTGGCATTCCAAGTACTTTTTGCACAATCCTTGCCTGGAGCCCAGAAGGTCCGAGGTGTTGCTAGAGGTCTTCCTACCAAGCGTAGTACTGACCTAACCTATCCTATGATTCATCCCCAAAACACTGCTACTCCTACTCACATTGTGGCAGCAAGTAGCCAGGCATAGCCATGCACTCATTTGCCTTATATTTTTTGCAAGTTTTTATGTATAACTGGTTGGCTTTTCCTTCTCTAATACATCTACCTTCTGGTCTAATTTTTGATACAGTGGAAAGTGTGGATTACATTTTTAGTTTCTTTTTCCTTTCTTTCTACATGCTGAATGTAATTAAATGGTCAGTCAAAAAAAAGACAAAACAGGCAATTGCATCATCAAGTTCATAAAACAGAGAAACCCGAGTGTCACACTGGAGCATGGGCTGTAGCAAGGGCAAATGGCTGTGGCTGGGGTCTGTGGTGGCCAGAATCCAACTCCCTGTCTACTTTGCCTTTCAAACAGCAGCCCTACAAGAAAATGTATGTTAAGCAAAATTTAAATCAGAGAAAAGATGATTCAGTTCTGTGCATGAACATTTTAGTCATTGTGGCAGAAAGCTTATTCCATACATCTGTATTTCAATACAGTTTTTCTGTCTCAACTCCATGTTACTCACAACTATTGTGTACTTGGTGTCAGACTTATGATGAAACAACCACAGAGGGGGTTAAGACTTTTGGTTAGGATTATTTCAGTGTTCAGCACCTCACAGAAAAAGATTTATAGTCCTGTTGTATTTGTAAGAGAACATCACTTCTGCTCTGTGTAAAAGCCACAGGGTTCTGGCTTTTCTTCCATTTGCTGGTTTGAAGGACACTCAAGAGAATTCTTTACATTGGCCATAACTATCAGTACGGAAAAGACAGCCAGTCGAACCACTGCTTCTTGTCTACATAAAACAGAGGAGGAAATGATCTAATTTGTGCACGATGATGGATTGCAATGCTCAGGTCTAGAGACTAGTCTTCCCTTAACACCCCTAAAGGAAACAGAGAGCAATATTGACTTAGGTCAGCATCTAGGATGTCAGCTGAGTCAGCAGAAACTCTGTCTGGGCAGGCAGAACTGGATGCACACCTCCCTAGCTGAAATAGCACCTTCTACTACCGTGCAAAAAGACAGGTGATACTGTCACCTAACACACCTCCTCTTAGATCTTATTGATTATTAATTATCAGGAAATCTTATTAATTTGGTCTGACTCAGCAGCCTTTGATGAGCATTTGCAGTTAGTATGGGAAAAGAATAGGCACATCAAGGTTACAAAGGTGACGGAAAGTGCAAGGCCCTCAGTGTAACTAGGGGTTTTTGCTTCTTCTTGGTTTTCTTTTGAAGTGTTTGGTTTTTTGGGTTTAGGCTTGTTTTGGTTTTTTTTTGACAATTTAAATTTACTGAAAATTGCTGAGAATTTTTGCTTGGGAAAAAAAAAAAAAGAAAAAAAGCCTCTTGCTTTAATAATAAAATGATGGTGAAACTGCAACACTTTAACCCAAGAAACAAGTCCTTTGGATAGTGAGTGACACCCTCCCTCTCCCTCCCCAGACCTATAATTTGCTTCTGCCTTCCAGGAGGATGTCCTGATCCCAAACTGTGTTCAAACCTCAGTATAGCTGCCCATGCTGGTACTCAAGGTTCTTTGAAAGTGCTACTACACAAGTAGCTGAACCCTCTTTTTCTCTCTTTTACATGGCTCAGCAAAGAGCCAGGGGCTGCCATTTTCACCCTTGAGGGTAGTACCTGGAGAAATTCAGGAGAGGAATACCTGCTAAGAAGTTTCTAGGGTGGGTTTCTCCCTGCTCTCCTATGGATGCTGTCCCATTCTGTAGAAAATACTCAAATACTTATTATGGTATGGGACAAACCTGGAAATTGTACCAGCAGGAGAGTGCTTCAAGAGGGAGACTACCCTCCCCTTTCCTCCCTGATAGCAATAATTAAATGGTCATAAAGTCAAGTGGTCCCAAAATGCAAAACTTAGGGCAAAGCTATTTTGACGTTTAGAAGAAGATGACTCCTCCTCAGGGTTCAATTCCCTCTGCAACTGTTCCTTCTCAGAACAGGTAGAAATGTGGCCTCTTACATCCTGCTAACATCTCAGCCTAAAGCTAGTAGTTAAAAGGGGAAGGCCATCCTCTTCTCCTCAAGCAATCTGTGAGATGAAACCTTTGAGTCATGGTTTTCAATGCAACAGCTACAAAACAGAACAGAGTAGTTGACATTTGAAACTACTGCATGTCCGGAGAGAAAGGCTAAATTCTTTTCAGTTGAGAAAAAGCTGTTTATTTTGGCTCGTCTGCTGAGCCAAAATGGTACTTACTCTAACATCCCCACGTTCAACCCATTCTTGTGTATTTTAAGAATGAAGGTGGATATAGCTATAGAGTAATAGCAGATAGGTAGATATAGAATAATCAAAATTATTTTAAATGGCATACAATAGCTGTAAGTATAGTCACTTTTCTTGCATTTTGGAGTGTGGAATGTAAATTTAGACGATTTCTTTTGAAATCTATGATTAGTATTTCTGCTTATGTGCTTGTAAAAAGTGTGATAGGCTGTTCAATTTTAACCCTCATCTGCAAGTTGTTTTGCTTTTCGTTTCCAGGAGTTTCTCAATATACTCAACTGGTCAAGCACTGCAGCCAGAAACCACCTTAATTTGCTCTTCAAGTTCAGCGTAGCCAAGATCCAGCTTTAATAAACGACCTTGATTGAGACCTGCCTCAGGACATAAAACTGTAGGAACAGGTCTAAATGGAAATGTAATATTGATCTTTTTCTACCATTTCAGAATTGAACTAACAGGGAGAGCCAGGATGCTTCTTTCTGTTTACAGTGTAAAGACTTTTCTGGTTATGCATAATACATACTGCAATTGATAATGAGACTAGGCTGCTGATGAGCAGTTTCTAGACTCATCAGCCTGATTAGTGTTCAATCGCCACACAGTTCAGCAAGTAGTTACTCCAAGTTGCCAAGCTGGAGCTATTTGCCTGCATAAGCTGTCCACCACAGTTTAGTCTCTGCTCATGTGAGTTGCTCCTGCTGTCTGTAGACGTATTGCCTGGATCTCAGCAAGGCATTTTTCTTATAAGAAGTCACCTACAGAAGGGTGTGTTCTTTGTGATTTGCTGTGCATTCAGCAGAATGATGGAAAATATAACTGGGAAGGAACACCTGAAATCATCTGGTCAATTCCATGGTGCTGAGGCAAGGTTAATTACAGTGTACCATAGTGGACATATGTTTTGATAAGATAGACTAGTAATGGAAAATCTACCATTTCCTTACACAGTTTATGACAATACTTTTGAGAGCAGTTAAAAACTGTTTCCTAACGTCTTACCTGGAACTGCACTGCTGCAATTTAAACCATTACTTCCTGTCCTATTCAGCAAGAATTTGGAGTTCATTCCTTTTTTTTCCTCTCTGCAGCTACTTACTTCTATTTGAAGACTATTACATTCCTTCTGTAGACTTCTTTCTTCCAGAGAAAACCACCTTACTTCCTTAAATCCTTCCTGTTAAGTTATGTTTTACAGACCTCTTGAGACATTTTTCTTGTTCTTTTTTGTGTCCTTCAGATGAGTCCATACTTGTCAAATGATGCAGAAGCTGCACTGGGATAGAATATTCCAGCCAAGGAGACCGAAAGGATTGCTTTCTGTGTTCGTTTTACTTTTTGATCTCATCCTTCTACATTCTAGTCCAATTTGCAAATTTAAGAACTAATCTCTCCTACATCATCTGAGTTTTGAATGAAAATATCAGATAACACCTGATGTAGGAGAAACCCAAATGGAATCCTTTCTAATCTCTGCCACTGGCTTGATAGTGACTAATTAATATTTACTCTTGAGGACTAATTGCCAAAAAGTTTTGTATCCACATATTAACTTTAATAGAGCAGTTATTAATTTATCTGTGAGAATACCCTGTAAAGTTTTTGACACTGTCTTACTTAAATAAAAATATATGACATAATGGTTTTTTCTGCTCCGCTTGCAAGGTCTGTTTCCTTATAACACAAGAATATTATACTGATTTGGCATAATTCATCCCTGAAAAATGTTATCTTGTGGGTACTTACACAAACACTTTCTCTGAGAGACACTCTGCAGAGTAGTCAGAACAAAGAAAATTTTTCCAAGAAAAGATGTGCTCTATCTGCTTCTTTTTTTCATCAATTATTATACAATTCCATATCCTGATTTAGCCCAGCCTCCCATTGGGCTTACTATTGGGAACTCTCCTATTGGGAATTCTCCTATAGCGAATTCCTTGGGAACACTGACTGCAGCAAACTGCTGCTTATTGTTGTATTTGAAGAAAAACATACACAGTCATTCAAATTTTAACCATTAACTTCCTGAATCAAATTGTAGTCTTTAAAAGTCTTAGACAGATTTGCAAGTGCTACCTGACCTCCACAAAAGATTTTTATTAAACTATTTACAGATAAGCCCTGCAATGCATGCAGATGCAGACTTTCAATGAAACACACAAGATGACCTTAATCCAATCTCAATATTTGTCCAAACAGTAGTAATATAACAGGAAAGGTTTCTTACTGTGTAAAACCAAAATTTAACGATGGGAGCATTGTAGAACTCATAAATCTTTCTTCCAACGGGGATCAGTCTGTGCCTGCTCTGAACTTCCTCTTCCTCTTTCTTTCTTGAGGACTCTCCATTACCTCGTCCCAACATTGCCTACAAGAGAGGACATTTTTGCGTTTCTTTCTTTGAGAAAGACAAATTAAGCTATTTTTTGAAATTTCAAAAGGAAACTATTCAAAACTCTGATTTCCTGATTTTTAGACAAAACCAGGTAACCATAGCTAGGTGTAAAATGCTTTGTTCTCAGATTATCCTTTTTTTTGCAAAGAAGCTGCTGTTTAATACTTCGTAAACCAAAAAAGCAATGCTTTGGCAGCAACTGTCAGCAACAGTGTGAAATCTTTGACTAGTGAATGAAAAATGAGATGTGGAGAACATTTCTCCTTTTAGCTGTATGGACAGCAAAATTTTTACCTCACAACAGCTTTTTGTGGTGTACTTCTATACAATAAACAGATGCGGACAGAAAACAGTTAAGTTTTGGTTTTAAACAAAGAGAAGTTCTTAAGGTAGAGACTGAGAGAGAACAACAAGGGGAAAGATGAGTTGGCAGTTGCTGGACTGGAAGCAAAGAAGCCAGTGACTCTTTTTATGTTGATCACTGGATCTGTCACAGGCAATGATCCCACAGTGAACTTCACATGGATGTAGAGCACTGACCAGTAATGTTCACTGCAGCATTAAGGCCTTGGGTTGAAAGATCCTTCTACATGACTGTAGCTTCTTCCATAATGAAGTTCCAGACTGCTCATGCACTGCCTCTGTTAGGCATGCTCTCACTGTTACCATTGCAATTCAGACTCACTAAAGAATGACATTGAGCTCCAGAAACACATACTTAAGAAGTTCTCAGCTATCAGTGCAAACCTAACAGGCAAAAGATGGTATTATTTTGTTTACTCCTAACTTCAAGGTCAGTGGCAGAGAGGTGGAAGGAGTGACTAAACTGTATATTCACTGAAGTTAATGCTTAAAAGAAGGTGTTCCTTTGTATTTAGAGTACAGTGCGATCTGTCAAATGTTCTTTCTGAAACAATTCTTTTGTGAATAGGAGACTAAGAATGGGTTTTAGGTCACTGTCCCCTGAGCAAGTTCTTGCTATTTGGTTTGTGGCAGCACCTACAGATTGTAGCACTCCTGCACATGAAAGCAATTGAAAGAATTGAGATACAACTGTCCTATCTAAGTATGCAGGGATTGTATGATGATGATGATGCCTGTATTTGTATTTAAATGCTTCTATGTTTTTCTACAAGTACATCAAAGCATTTTCGTACTTTTATGTTAACCGAAGCAAATTTTCACCAACCCTGAAGGTAACATTGTTCTCATCTGCAACTTAAAAACATGGAAAACTAAGTCTCTAAAGAGAACAATTAGATGCCAGACATACTGTCTTTCAATAAAGAGGTCCTTCATTTATCTATCTATGTGCTCTCTGATTCAACAGGTTGTTCAGCACATACTTAACACTAACTTAATCAGCTTCAGGTGAGCTATTTGATCTGGTTCTAGTGTCCTGCAGGAACAGGAGATGCACTTCTCACAAATTTAAAAGTGAAAATCACAATCGTTCCTTTTCTTCCTTTTTCTAGGCCTCATGTGGAGCTATTCACATAGGTCTTTGGTCTTGTAAAATAGTAATTTGTAATGATAAACTGATGACCAAATTTTTTTTTATTTCAGTCAGTATAGATATTTGTAACATTATTAGGACTGTGTATGGTCCTAGATGGCTCCTGTGTAATATTTCTCTTTCATTTCTTTTATGCAGCTAGTTTTTTCCTCTGGTATTATTACTTTTCACATGGTCCTTTATATTCTTGAATCTGACTATGCACAGATGTTGCCCTGCATGTTTTTAATAAAATAGAACAAAGATTTGGGACACAAGTATATTGCACTGAAATTAACCCGCTGAGATCCTCTTAAAACTGTAGCCTGTTTTGATGAAGCTACCTATTTCCTTTACCTTTTTATGCCTGCAGATTTCTAAGTTCACTGCTATAAATGTAGATAAAACAATGCATATTAAAAAATTAAATATACCTCCTGTTGATTCTCACAGAGCACATAAACCCCCTTAAAATTCCATTTAAAAATTCATAAAAAAGGAAAAAGATGAAGTGACTGTTAAACAGAGAGAAGGGCTCTTATTAGATAAACAGGTAGTGTGCAAGAACAGGAGATTTACTGAATATAGCTATATAGTAGCAGAGATTACACAACCTTCACAGAATCCCAGGTATTGTTACCTGAAGTCTAAAAAACCAAAGCGATTCCCTGATCTATATCAGGGGTTGTTTATTTGGGAATGAAAGTGGAATATGATCTGAATGCTTTGGGAAAATTATAGCCCAAGAAGGTACTAATTTCTTTGCTTCTCTCTACCTCCTGACACTGTTTTAGGGAAAGCTGCCATCTGGTGCTACAGTTTTCTGCAGCTTTTCCCAAGACTTTGTCTCTGCTGTCCTCTGGTGCTCAAGAATTGTGCAACAGGGTGAAAATGAATGCTGGCAGCTTTAACAAATGAGCAGTGCCGTGCTTTAATGAAAGGGATTATTTTACAGAGTTTAAAACCTTCACAATTTTATAGATTTACTAATTCTGAGACACCCCTAGCTCTCACTGGAATCAGTGAGTTGTGGATGTTTTTAGGATAATGCTCTTTCAGTACCTGGATTTATGCTTTAGCTCATGGATGCTGATTTCCTGTTTGCTGTTGCCTTCTTGTTGATAATGATGCTGTAATTTTATCCTGTTATAATTATTTTTGAATTAATTATATCATATAATACTAACCTCTCCCCTCCCCCATGCTACAGATGGGGAATTGCTCTGAGATGGCTGGGGATTAGGTTTGACCTGATGTCCCTGACTGTTTATTATATCACAGTATTAACAAATTGAAAACCTCCCTATTAGAAACATACAGAAATAACCTAAGTGACTGTGTTGACAGGATAGCTGCAGTGCTGTATGTGAACAAATGTGTTTTCACTTGGAGGGGGAAGCAATAGTGTGGGAATAACTCAAGACGCTGCTCTGCGTGGGCAGCATCTCTTTCTCTAACACACAATTTTGTCCATGATTCACCATGAGTCATGCAAGGTAAGCCTGACAACAGCTCAACTACATTGTGAAGTACAGTACCACTGCATCATTTTAGCCTGAGGGGATTGATGTGTGCATAGCTTTTACATGGAGATTCTAATCAGGATTCTGTTGTTGTATTTTTTTTTTTTTTTTGGCCAGATTTTGTTTTATATAATTGAGGACTATTCACTGATAGGGAACCAGGACAGTTTTGGGTTGTGCATTTTTGCATTAATATATGCTAATGATCCTATAACATATTTATCTGTTTTATAATTAAATAACAGGAATTTCAGTTCTGCTAGAATGACCATAGGCTCTTCAAATTTTATCCTTAGTGAAATCTACATGCTACATATAGACTTAGCCCCTATTCACACAGAACTGTTGTGGAAACGGTACATAGGTGGGTGGATGCACTATACCTCTCTCTGCCTACCCCATTGCATCCTACACTATGTATAGAAATGTTACCTCCACGGTAATTCTAGGGTTACTGTTCTCTGCATTGAAATACTGGTAGGAAAAAGTGTTTGATGCCTTTGAGTTACAGGTGTGTAAAAATGGGTTTTGCATGTGCTCAGTTGTTCTTTAAGATGAATACAGAGGAGCAGGCCTAAAGTACTGGGAGCTCAGTCATCTTGGCTGCTGAGTATAGCGAAGGACATGGAGAGTGCCAGGGCAGTTGTGTGGTGGCGGTAAGGGGGGGGGTTCCAAAATCCCTGGAGAAACAGAGGGAAATCCCTCCCCATGAAGAGGGGCAGCACTTCTGCCTCATGACCTCCCACAGTGTCTCCCACTGCTGTTTTCCAGATGAGCTGAAGGGGTGCCTGCCTGCTGGCATGTGAAATGTTGCGAGAACCGACCCCTAGC
>JAOBAS010000072.1:43815882-43871224 GCA_025311575.1 Elanoides forficatus
CTAGCAGGGTGGGTGGGATGGGCCAGGGGCATGAGGACACTAGTCTTCAACCTTTGCTATCTTAAGAACTGTATTTTTAGTGGTATACTATTTGGTTAGTTCTTGCCATGGAGAAAAGGCTATGTGTACATATTACACGTGAGATAATGTGAGCCCAGAGGCCAACACAGCTAGCTTTGCTGCTGCTGAAAAGTCCTAACTCAGACTCTTAGTGATGCCCATGGAAGTCCAAACTTCCTGTTTGGTGTGGAAAATTAGAACAAAATGAGCAAACCAACTGAAACATCTTCTAAAGGACTTAGATGAGTTACTCTGTGTTCTGAAATAAGACCATTTACTGGGGAACTCTAATACCCAAACAATAAGGCACTGGATAGGGATAAGGATCCATAATAAATGTTATTCTGGGAGAAAGGTAGACTGCTGGGGTTTCAGACTGACCTAAAAGTCAGCAACTAAGTAAGGCCCTGATCAGGACATTGTACAAATAAAAAAATGTCCCTGGCCTTTAGACTTCAGTGCACTTCTACTCCTTCTACTCCTCTATGCCTAATATATAGGATTAATGACTGGCAGCTCCATGCATAAATTGTGGTAAATTCCTTGGAGCGGAGGGAGCGGTGATGAGAGCAGTATTCAGGTGTGGTTTTGTGAGTAACTGCTACAAGGAAAGTCTGTTGCTTAGCACCTAGGTGTTAAAGAAATGTGTGCCCAGCACTCCCATATATCTCTTATAAGGTTAAAAGCAGGTGTGAGTAACAAGTAGTTTACAGCGAATAAACACTGTATCTTTATAGTATATCCAAATGTTCAGCTGCCCACCAGATCCTTTGAGAAGAACATAAACCAAATATATACTCGCATGCAGATGCACCCATGCGGAGATTTACTTCATTGTTGCTGTAGTCTGTGATCATATTATTTGGTGCAAATGAGGTGTAAAATAACACAAAAAATCACTGTGGCCCTGTACCTTATCTACTCTGCACAACTGCAGTCCAGAGGAAGAAACTGACTCTCCTCGCCTATAGCTAGTCACTTGGGCTTACCCATGCAGGACACACATGACTTCATAAGAAATCAATGAACAGACCTTGACTAGATGTGATGTCTTTATCTTAGCAGTACTTTTATAAAAATGCGTATGGGCATAATATTATAGGAATACAGAGACTTGAGAAGTATTCCCTGGGAATGATTAGAAATAGAGTTAGGGAGATTGTTTGGATGATACATTGTTTGCCAGAAATTGACTTTTGAGGTGACCAAAATTATTTTTAGTTTATCAATTTTGGTTTTTTAAGCTGTAAGATGAACAAAGCTCAGAAACGCAAACCATGAAAAAATTCTGAAAATATTTTAAACAATCATGTGCCAATTAAGTAAATGAATTAGAGAAATCTGTAGTAATCTATTCATTTGTCCTGAAAGGAAAAAATGTAGAGAAAAATACGCAGGTCATTCTGAATACAATAGTCACAAGCTATGGTTAGGGTGAGTGACTGATCTATTGAGCCAGATTTTAGCAATTGATTAAACATTTGTGATATCACATCACAGTCGATTATTAATTTTAATGAACTATGAATAAGGTATCCTTAATATAAGTGTGACTAAAGGGAAACTTAACAAAGGCACTTCCCAAGCAGTCTTGCAGGCATCCTCTCATCATTGGAGAAGAGGCCTGACCTAACTTATGCCACACCATTTGACTAAGGCTGGAAAGCATAAAACTTCAATCTAAAGTATTTTCCTATATTTAAAACATGTCAGGCAGGAGCACTCTCCCTGACATGGTGCCTGAAGGTGACTAAATATAATTGGCTGTGGCATCTAACCACAGAAATATAAACAAAGGTGTATTTGCTAGCAAATGATCTCTCCTCACCACTGAGTGAAGAAGCTGTGTTAGAAGTCCTAAAGCACGGTATACATTATATGCAGAAATATTAAGTCAGCAGTAGTGTACCAAAGTTATTTTTTCTAAACTTGCTGGACTTCAAAGAAACAGTTCTTATTTGACAGAAAAGGCTGTAAGTGTCTGAAACTTCACTAGAATGATGCATCAGATTTGAAGGAGTTAAGGGCAGAGTCAATGACAGGAAAGAGCAATAGGACTGTCAGCACATGGAAGGGAAGAGGGAGGGAACATCTAAGACTCATCTGGAAAAGCAGATCCAGTTCACACACCACCTCCTTGTAGCAGGATTCAGAAGGTAAAAAGGAAACACAGTATTGTAGACAAGAAACCAGGAGCTGGGATAACTGCAGAGAGATGGAAATGACTTCCTCCCCAAATTTCTCCCCATTGCCCAGAAAAAGGCAGCTTGCAAAGTGCTTATTTGATTTGAATAGGCACTTCATAAGTGGATCAGAAGCCAGGGATAGTAAATTGCAATTCATAGCTAATGAGCAGAGAATGGCCCATTGCTGCTATTCTGGCTTCTGGTCCTTCCCAACGGCCAGGTTCTTGCCTGCAAACGGGTCCTGTAGGTGGGTCTTGTGGGCTGCTCCTTCAGCTTGCCTGCATATTGGGTCCTGTAAGCAGGTCCTTCTGCCTGCCTGCAGACGGGGTCCTGTGGGCAGCTCCTGCTGTTTGCCTGTGGGAAACAGTCTGGTTTTTTTTTTTTTTTTAAAAATTAACCAGGAAAATCCCTTTTACTTCTATGCCTCTATCCTGACCTTGACCAACTGGGGTTGAGTTTTAAGCCTTTCAGACACCACAATCAAATCCAAACCAGAGCAAGCCAAATTAAGCTAGGGCAGGTCTGATAGCTCATATGATAATTTCCCAAATTAAAAAATGTCAGACAAGTCTGGGAACAAGAGACTGGAATTAAGTGACTTGTATAGTTTTCAGAGCTTTAGCTATTTGATTCTTTTTGTGGCGCAAATTATTCCTCTAAGGCTATGTTACTAATACAGACAAGTCCTTCTTTGCACAGTTCTGCTGAGCTGCAGAAGCTCTTAGCAAGGGCTGAGCTGTCTAGCTGCTTGCTAATGTCTTCAGTGGATTAAAAACTGCTTGTGTGTATGTGTGAGAGGCAATGACCACAAATTCATAAATAATTTCAAAAAACATTTTCATAATTTTTCTTGCCTGTTTGGACACTTACTTGCCCTTTAAATAAGTTAACCAAAAGGAAAAAAAAATAAAAAATCTCTAGCTTCTATGAATCTTTGGGCATTTCCACTGAAAGGAAGACTTAGCGAGCTTCTTTTCTACCAGAGAGAGAGGCCCACTCATCTATCATGGATGAGTGCATTCAATTCTGAAATCTCATTAATTTATTTCAGACAACATGGCATCAGATTGAATCAAAATATGAGGATATTACATCACAATGTGATGCTTCGGCATCACCATGCACTGCTGCAACATCGAGACACAATGATGCCAACTTGTCTGGTCTGAGTCCCACTGATGAGAGGGGAGTGTAAAGAGTGGTATCCTATCATCTGGTAAATTCAGCCATTAGACAGCCTGCAATGCCCACAGAGGTGGGAATAACAAATTGACAGCACTGAGGCTGGTGATTTATTGTCGGCACTTACAGTGAGTTCCATGTCTTCCTCCTCTTTTTCTTTCACTGGCTTCTCTGGTTCCTCTGGCTCCTTCTCTTGAAGATGGATCTCATTGGCCTGAGACATGTAAGGCATATCATCCTTGTTCTTGAACTCCAAGCTGAGGATTGAAGGAGGAAGTAGAATTCCTAGAATTACCTAAAGCAATAATAATGATAACAATAATCATCACAGTAAACAGATTACAGTCATGATGGTTACTTATTATCAAAAGGAACAACTCCCTCAGGACATTTAGGAAAAGAAAGACATGCGTGTGTGTGAGTTTCTATCACAATAGCATATTTGTCACTTGGGGTAATGTTCTCAGAGTTCCATAGTGAAACAAAGCACGTAACTTCTATTAGCATTGCTGTGAGTGCCATGCTAATTGCCTCTCTTGAACATTTCATCTGCTTGCTCGCCGGATGGGTATTACTACCCACCAAAATATAATTACAAAATATTACATAAGGTCAATGGTACGTGGGACCATGGGGGTGTTCAGACCTGCAAATTTCTGCATTTTACATAATAAACAATATCAGTGTAAGTGACACAGAAGCAGTATTAATTTCTACAGATAGGGTTAATAGGTCTCAAGCTCTCTGTGTCCATACTTAATGCACACAGGTAGTCAAGGCATGAGTGTGTGGATCTGAGGAGATAAGGCAAAGACAGCAATAGCAAATGCTGATGTGCTCAGCTATGTGGTCCCCTTAGATTTTGGTTCAGCAACCTGGCAGCTGTGTAATGTTCACATTAATGCCAACTCTTTCTTTTCTGCCTTCCCTCTCTTATGATGTGGGAGTGCAGAAACCATTAAATTACCTTGTGTGGATATATGCAATGAATGATGCTTGGGGTTAAGTCAGTAGTATAACTGAAGAGATATCATAATAATATTAAAAGAAGCAGCCTGTCTGTATTAACAAGCACAGTAGCTTTTCCTGGTTTTGCTGTAATCTCATGGAAGATTTTTTTGTTATAAATCTCTCCCTAAATGACAATGAAACCAGATAGTTAGCTTGTTGGCAGGTCAGGGAGGGTGACTGCTTGTGCTCATACTGACAGACAGCATGTGTGTTGTCGAAACCATCCAAAGTACCGCAATCAGGTGAACACTGTGCCCAGCCTTGGAAGAGCTGAGCACCAGGCTGCTTGCACTGCTACTGCACTCGGCTTGTTGCAAAAGGATGTGTCCAGGGAGAGGGGGTTATGGGCAGACCTGCCTTCCCAGAGAGGCTATTTTTAAGAACAGGCAGGATTAACAATTTCCTCTCCCCCTCCCATTGGTGCTATACATCCCCGCCAAGACTCTAAAAAATTACATTCAGCCTTCTTGCCATTTGCTGGTTTCAACAAGAGAAAATTGTTCATGGGAAATAATCCATGACTCATGCTTGTGAATTTATTTCTTTGCCATGCTGTGTCTTGCTCATGTAGCTTGCAGCCTGCTTTAGCTTTAAACAGGCCCTGCTAATGAGCTTCAGTGAAATAAAACACAAATGAGAAACTGAGTAAAGGATGCTTGTGAAGTCCTGATGTTACAAGAAGCTGAAGGGAAACAGAGTCTGTTACCTTCACTTATTCATTGTGAAAGAAAGGTCTATTTTATGGCTTAAGAGATACATGCTGCAAAGAAGAAAGCATGCAGTGGGAAATGAGTTGTTGCACTGATCCCAGTCTACTCAGGTCGACTATCTGCAAAGCCAAGCAGTGAACAAGGCAGGAGTCCCTCTGAAAGGCAATGGGCCTGTGAGTCGAGTCAGAAAAATAGGTAGTAAAGATGTCTCCAAATATGACAATGCTTTCTATCTGTAAGCTGAACAATATTTACACACAGCTCCTGCAGGAGGATGATGACAATGCTATCAGCCACTTATTCTCATTCATCACTGTTACTGGATTAGACCCAGTACGATACTGATGCACATACTCATAAGCGTTCTCACTGTTAGTGAACATCTTTTCACACAGCAAAACAACGGAGCAGTTATGACTTTTCACACATATGATTAATGCAGGAGAGAGAATCCCTTTACTGAAAATATTTCTCACTCATCTGGAAAAGGCAGTTCCTGGTTATGTACTGTCTGGTGGGTGCTTTGGTGAACGTGAAAGATGCAAGCCCATGGACACACATTCACCTCCCAGAATTCACCTTGCTCTGTTAGCAGTTTTGCTAATTATGGAAAATTGAATTGTCCTCTAGATCCTCTAAGGTGGTCCCTTCAGGTCAGTCATCAGGAAGATTGGCAGGGAATTGCAAGAAAATTTGTACTGCTTGCTGTGACCAGTTCTGGGGAAGTTTGTCAGATCAGCACCTTTCACTAGTGGTTAATTCACTTACACATCCTTTTTCTTTATTTATCTTTAAAAACCTTGGCTAACTCCTCAAGTATCCAGGCAGCATGACATACTAATCTCCTGGCTCAATTCTTATTCTGATAAGTCTCACTGGTGCCAGAGGGGGGGCTTTGAGAAAGGTGGTGAAAAAACTAAGTAACGTCCTTTGAACTTGGGCTTGTGATGAGCTCCCTGCTGAAAAACTGAACACAGGAAGAATATACCCTGCTTAATATCACTACAAATAAGCACCTGAAATATGGTTGATTGAGCTGGTTATTACTGATTTATTGTAAGCCCCGTCACCATCTATTAGAACTTCTCTGACTGTTAATTTTATTTTAAAATAGTGCTGACCTTTAGGCCAGAATTTTTGCGCATCCGCAGACGACCCATCCACATGTCTGTGAGCAGCATTTGGCTGCAAGTGTGAGCAATGAAGTCCCTGTGCTTGGCTGCCACTGCAAGCTGCAGGCATGTGGCGTTGCTCCAGTTCTTCAGCTCATAGGTCAGCAGTTTCATTGCCAGTTGCTCGTCCTGCTTGTATGACTGGTCCAACAGTTCCACCGCCAACTGTCCGAAGTCCCTGCAATAGAGGGATATTTGTTCATTCCCACTAGCCCAAGCAGCCTGCTGCAGAAAACATCCCTCTGCAACTGACAGCCTCTGCAAGGGGGTGCATCACCTTCCATCATGCAAATCGTGATGTTGACTGTACACATGGAAACCCACAGTTTCAAATGTGAGTGGCTAATGATAGGCATATAAATAAGTGCCCCGACTTAGCAGTGATGAGCACCCACACCTACCAGCTGTCTGCTCCCACCTGACTGCCCACCTCCCTGACATTTTCTAGCTGAAATCCTCTGGTTATCTGCAGCTTAAAGGATTGCTTCTGTGCTGTTTGCCCATGGCTTCGTGGTCAAGTCTTCTGGAAAAATGAATGTCCAATACCCTTTTTAAAATTCTGTGTCTCAGACTTTTAACATCAAGAAAGATTATTATGGAATCTAGTATCTTGGCTTGCTCACCTAAGCATAAGTTCTTGCTAATTAACACTTCTGCCTGAATATTATGTTCATAAGGATTTCAACAATTGTTCTGCTTGGTATGAACAGAATGTCTTGAAAAAGCACAGGGAAAGGTTGCAGCCTGACTTTTGAGGCCTCAGGGGGAACACGTAGACAACATAGATGTTCCATTGCCTTCTTGACACCTTCTTATTTCAGAAGTTATACTGCTAGCAACTCTGCTTCTCTGGCAGACAGATTGTTTAAAAGTGATTTAGACTTTAAAGGGACTGCATTTTCCCAATAAGTTAGAAATGAAAGTGAGGTACAGATAAGCAAATTTCAGGCAGGTTCAGCAGCATCTCTACTTTTTTTTTTAACCCAGGAAAGTGTACATGAAAGAAAATTCACCTGGAATTATGGTTCAGCTCTTGGGATATGTCATCCACCATGTCATTTTCTGATGCTTCGTGGGCCATGGCTTTGCAGAGTTTACAGGCCACCAGTGCTTTAGCCATAGCCTCTTCCCCATGCTGCCAAAAGAAGAGGGCCATCTTCTGACGTTTCATCAGCACAGCCCACACCATCAGCTCATGGAACGGGAAGGGGAAATGATTGATCTCAGGGTCATCCAAATCAATATCAACTTCTTCTTCTCTTTTTTTCGTTGTTTTCCTCCCTCGCCGCAAAGGGACATCATCCTGTGAGAATTGTAGAGAAATTTTTTTCACCATTACAGGAACTGAATCAATTCACACAATGCATTGGAGTCAGTACCTGAGATATCAAACACATTCCCTGCAGGTCAGCCCCTTCATCTTTTTTGGACAAAATTCTTAACATAGGAAAATGATGAAAAAGGTATTGGTCCATGCACTGTAATTAAGAAGTCAGTAACCCCATACCTAAACACAGGGAAAAAGAGCTTTGGACTATCACTCTGAACTGTTCTTTCTCCCTAAGAACACAGAGCGCAATCACACAATATCCAGAATCATTTTGGAAAAGCCACCATTAAAATAAAGCTAAGAATTCACTCCAAATATAACAACTGTTGTAATGCATCTGCCTCATTCCACCTCCAGAAAGTACATATCCAGGGGATGTTCTGGTCAGCTGAAGACTCCCTCTCTGCTTATTCTTGTGTTTTCTCCCTTCATCTTCTCACAAGAGTAGGAATATCCTTTCTTCACTCTCATTCTGCCTTTGTACCCCTTGTTTATCCCTTCTTTCTCCATCTCTTTGTTGTTTCTACCACCTTTAGTTTCCTTCCCATTTTAGCCTACTGCTTTTATCAGATGAGCTGACCTATTCTGTGCTGCATCTGTGGACAGCAAAATGAAAGTTGTTGTATAAAATAAACAAACAAGAAAATAATACTATCTCCTTGAAGCATTGGGGTAGCCAAAAATGTTAACAAAACTGATAGAAATTTGGTCCTTGTAAAGATTTCTGCATCATTCTCTGCAACTGCTTAATTTCTCTGACACATTTTAAAGTTATACAGTTATCTGACTGAAATTCTGTTTGGTCTGACAGACTGAAACATTTTGTTTAATCTTCATGAAAAGAAAAATGATGCATAGAGGGGGCAGAGCCTTCTTTGCTCTCCACTGGAGTTTTATTAAGAAATGTTTCTTAATTTCACCCTTGTGTAAACAAGTCATCTAGATGAAAAATACAATTTTTGTAGCACTTTTCTCATAGAAAACTTGAAAACAACTATTGGTGCCTTCATTACAGTGATTTAAACATTATCTTGATAGAGCTTATATTTGTCAAAAAAGGAAAAGACATTAAGATTTATCACAGGTCGCCTACCTCCATTCCCAACAGTTTCAGGGCTTTTGGCTGTACAAAAAAGTTAGAAAAATGTTATTTCTCCCAGAATGATGATGAATAATCACAGCTATATTTCTACACATATAGACATGTGTAAGTATGTAACATGTGATGTATAACATATAATGTGGAGTATATAACATAGAGTATATAATATAGGTAATATAGATGTAATGCAATGTAATGTAATATAATATACATATATACATCAATCAAATAATTACATATTTATATTTAATTCAACCTTGAGTTCGACCCTATTTCACCAAAACATACAACAGAAGTCATACGTTTGGATTCAGGTACAAATTGCAGCTGGTTTGGGGCTGTGCTAGTGGAAAAGAGATAGGAATTACTGCTAAGGCGTGAATGGATTTCTCTAGAGTACATCAGTATTTTGGCCATTCCCCTGGCACACTTTTATTGACTGCTCTGGAGCCACTTGGTATGTTGGTTCAGCGTCTGTGAAATAGCTACTCAAATGCTTTTCTTGACTGAGTGACTAAGAGAAGGAAGTGTCTCCCAGCAGCTACAATTATTACCTTTCCTCTCAAAAGTGAAGAAAGAAAACATAGGGAAACAAACAAACCCATTTCAGGTGTTTGGCTGGAATAATTTCACAGAGCTGTTGCTCTTTATAGCCACTTCGAACAATATTCAATGGTGTCTATTGCTAAAATCTGAACTGAGACAGGAAATGAAAATGCGATGTAAAAATAGGCAAAGAAAGAACTACAAATCTTACTGGGAGCAGTTGAGCTGATTTTTCTTCACACTGGATTGCATCGGTGGCATTATGGTTGTCAATAAATATCTTTTATGTTTTGGGAAGGTAGTGAATTTACTTTGGATTAATAGAATTGTAATCTATCAAACATGAAAACCACAAAAATACTGAACGGTGCTTTTGCCATGAGCCCACTGACTCTGCTGGAGCTACATCCAGCCAATAAAGCCAATTTTGAGTCATGGGTTTCTTTGCCCTGATACCTTCAAGCCACAATCAAGAAGATGAGCCATGAGACAGGAAATGTGTCTATCAAAACACACTTTTTTTCAAGTCTAACTCAGGTGCCTTATGGTATTATTGGTACAGGTCAAGAGACATATCTAATTACAGATTTTAGAGCCAGAGGAGACTGTTTTATGTCCTGGTCTCACCAGGGCAGCAGAACCCAATAATTTTTTCATTAAATTGATAAAAATTGTAGCTTGTATCAGTGGCTGGCTTGTGGTGTGTTATGGTGAAATAGCTGCTGGGTACATAATGGAAATGAATCTGTAGACTGAATAGTGTGTGTATGTGGATCCCCCCAGCGTGGAACCACCTAAGAAGCTATGGCAAGCCCTGCCAGTGGGTGCAATCATTCAGATGGCAAATAACTTGCTCCTTACCCTCTTGGGCCCAAATAAATTGTGGTAGAGTGTTCTGAACCGCTTTCGGGTGTAATTGCAGCGATATGCTCCTCCCATCAGGTACTCTATGACCAATCCAATATCAATCAGACTTATCCGATAATCAGGAGGTAAGTTTCCCTGCAAAGAAGATAAGGAGGATGGTGGGGGAGGAAGAAATGCTTATTACTGGCATTGTTAAATATACTTTATAATGATGTTAGAATAAAACAAATTAAATAGTTAAAAACAGGAATGTATTATTATGCTGGTTAATTAATTCACCTTAAAATAGATCCAACCGAAACCTGGATATTCTCGCTTGGAAAGAAGACATAAGTTAAATAAGAAGGTGAAGAACTTGTTGGAAGTAACAGAAGATAACGTCAGTACACAGTACTCATATTCTTCAGCTGAGGAAACAAGGAACATGACTGCAGAACAAAAAGCACGAGGATCAGCACACTTGAAAGGTCAGGCACAGTTGCTGGACTCTAGTCCTGCAAGATAGCACCTTTTCTGCACTGTCTGTCCCCCACAACTCTTGTCCTGGCATCTCACGTCTCTGCTGGCATCTCTTTGGACTGCCTCATCTGCACTGCCAAGGCATGGTGAAGTGACATCATGCAATATCATTTGTTCACATGGAACCAGCTCCTGCATGTGATTTTCCCATCCTGCAGTGTTTCCTTCCCATGTTCCAGGAAAGGAAGGGCAGGAGGGGAAAAGAGCTGTGTTGTCTACTCTAAAGCACTTAGGCAGTGCATGTGCTACTTTTATTGCTGGTTGCTAGAGGCAAGGAGACTCTATTAGCATTTGTTCTTGGGGTTATGTACAAATAAACATGTATTTTTGCTGAAATTCCACACCTAGTATGAGGAAAGCATCTGTATGTATGAAAGTAAGTATGGAAGTTTTAATAAACAAAATACCTATGGCTAATTCTTTGGAGTTTTGTTCAAGAAGAAAAACTAGAGGCCTAGCAATTTTCCTAGGTGATCCCTCCTTGAGATCCCAAGATATTTTACTGAAAGCCCCTCTAAGCACAGTAATCTTGCTACCTCATTTCCGGCAGTGCCAGGGATATTGTCTCCCAAGAGGTGAACTGTGCTTGTGGCAAGAGTCATTAGCAGGATCCTGGAAAAGACATCTACATTCTTGCTCTTCCATTTCTTTTCCTTTCTTATCCTCTGTTAAATATAATATATATATATACAATGTCTTCAGCATGCACCTTTTATTTTGAAGGGAAAAAAAATGATAAATACGTCCAGGTCTTAATGCCCTCACTTTGTGAACTCCCTTGCATGTATCTTTCTCCTCTTCACTGTTAAGCCTGAAAAAGGCAGCACTAAGGGTATGAGTTCTCCAATACTTACGGCTTGCAAAGCTATGAAGAAAGATCTCAGTAACAGATTGTCTCTTACTGTGTATGAATCTGAGTCTGCCTTTGAGTTAACTGGCATTTCTATTGTCCACTAGCAGTGAGCCTGATGTGACACCTAGCAGGCTGGAAGAATTTCAGGGTGGGCTTGACTCATGGATGTGCCAGTGAAGTGTTCTTGGGGGGTCTCTGGTGAAGGAAGAACAAAACCCCATCGTGGGCACATCTGGTCTTCTGTTCTTCTATTCCCACCTAGGGACTCCACAAGGAAAACTTTGATTCCTTTACAGGAGAAAAGGGCTAATAGGAAGGGAATGCCCACAAATGAAAGTTTGCCTCCTTCTCTAAATCACTGCCTCCGAGTTGTTTGGATAACAGTATATGGTTCAGTGAGCAGTTCCCTACCAGAAGAGAAGGCATGATTCAGAAAACTGTGAATAGGTCACCTAGATCTAGGCATCTCATTAAGAACCCTGCAGATTTACAGAACCCTCTCTGTCCTGCATGTCATTGTGCAAGAGGTGGGACTACGAACTAAAGGTGGAAAGAGAGGTAAATAATTCTTCTGTGAACTGCAAGAAGAAGAGAAAATTACTCTAGTAAAAAATTAACTTGTATAGTCGACATTGCAGAAGGACCAGGAAATTGCTATTGTTAGCTTCAAATTTTTTCAGTGCACTGTAATAAAATAATCACATTTTCTATAATGATGTACAGCACAGATTACAGTTAGCCTGTAGCTCTTTTTATGTGGTCATCAAAAGAAGGTTAGTAATTCACATGGAGCAATTTTATGACTGTCATGTCTGGCTGGAAATATCTGCATGTCTGCAGATATGTGTCCAGCTTCTCTGCAGATGTGCTTATTAGATTCAGAGCAGAGAAGCACTAATGGAGAACAGAAGACAACTGGTTCTGCAGAAGAGATGAAATGGATGCAAAGATCCTCCTTCCTCTTCTACTTCAGCCAGAAAAAGCAACGCTTATTTCCCTCCCTGCTCACCACAGTACAAACAGAGTGCTGAAAGGTTGAGGAAGGAGAGAGGGAGGTAGTGCTGTGGTGTACCATGCCTAGGAATGGGCTGGAATTCAAAGGGACAGAAGATGAAGAAAATTTAGTGGCAAAAGGTGAGCTGCCAATTGCCTTTCAGTAATGCCCCTTAGCATATACTTTTGCAGTCTTCCTGCTCTTAGCTAATCTGATGGGCAGGGGAATCACTATGGTTTGCCGGAATTGCATATTAGCTTAGTTTATTTGAACCCAGTCATTTTTATTCTGAAGTGTTTAAAGAAAAATAATGTAAATGTAAAAATTAAATCCTGCTAAGTTTTGTTTGTTTGTTTGCTTTTCCCCCCAAATGTTCTTCTCTTTCCAGAATGCTTAAGGCAATGACAGTTTTACTAGGACAAGGATGAAGGCAGTGTCAGAAGTAGGAGTGTTGTAGCTCCAAGACAGAGTTGTAGTTCTTCAACAGACTCCTGCTGTCTTAATGTAAGACACTAACACTGAATGCTTTGATTATTATTAAGTGGCAAAAAATAATTGAGCAATTAAGAAAGCAGGACAGGCATTAGGGTGCTGCATGTGTTAGAAAGAGTGGGTTTCTTGATACAGTTCTTCTGATTTCTAAGATTTAGATAAAAAAATTTCCAATAGAGTAGCTTTACTAAAAGATGCATCTATGCCTCCCAGATAATACTGAAACACTTTACTAAAGAAAAATCACAAATTCACAGCAGAAATGCACACTTTAAAGACATAAACATATGTATGGCTCCATGCTCAACACACAATTACTTTTCCAAAGTGATCAGCCCTAGTAAAGCCAAGTGGACCATCCTTGTGAGAGGAGCTACGCATCTGTCAAAGCACTTGCTATATCAGCAGACACCTTGAATTACCCTGGCAGTGGTGAGTCTGCTTGTAAATGAAACACAGTGGTGCAAGTGGGCCAGAAGCACTCCAAGAACAGCAAAAGTTAGGATGGGCTAGTTCTAGTACAACCAAGGTGGTCAGGAATGACAGAGAAGGTTTGATTTTCAGGTATGCTTGGTAGCCCAGTTAATAATCAAATAACCTTCTAATGTTGGGAGAATTCTTCAGTGCTAATACATTATTCTTTTCCTGAAGAAACTTCAACTGTAAAGCGTAGCTAACCAATTAAGTATTTTTTCACTTCAAGTGCATTTTTATATTCAACAGGTACCAAGCCTCTGATTTTGCATGCTGAGGAAAAAATAATAGTTTCAAAATTCGGTATATTGCTTATTAGCTCTCTGGAAACGTAAACATACATTGGCAGTCCAAAATAAAGAACTTTGAAAACTTGTATCACCCCAGAGTGGGATTAAGCTATATTGATTATATACAATTTTTGGATTAAAGAAAAAATCCATCTGTTGATTTCTACTGATTTTCATTAGCTAGTTGAGGCAAGGAAGGATTTTTTTAAAAAACAACCTGTAGAGGGCAACCTCCACTTACAGACAGTATGTCAAGCACAGCCACTGTTTCTTCCTGCTTAGACTGGATGCATGGGTTCGTACAGTTTAGGGAAGCAAGTCAACCTTGTATGTCAAATTCTGTGCCCTTGTCAGGAGATGTCAAAAAGGTCATCATGCAAATGATGAAGGCAGATTTGTCCCAGTATGTAGTTACAGAATGGAGAGGATCGAAAAGAGAGATGAGCACAGTTGTGTCTAAAGCAGAGAGTCATTAAAAAGTGCTTTGTCTTGTTAATATATACAGAATTTAAGTGCACTCTGATTACTGTAAATTCTTTAAGCCTGTGTCTCCAGGACTTTACAATATTCTGCCCAGGCTAACAGTCTTCACAGCAATATTTGGAAATTTGAAGAGAAAATAAATTATTGTCTTATATGTTTGTGTGTGCGTGTGTGCATGCACATGTGCGTCCACAAGCTGCCACAAACAGGATGTGGTAATGTGACTTCCGTTGTTCAAATTCTTTCCTTTGTTAAGCAGGCAAGATGGTCTTTCAAACAAAAAAACCCTCCCAGTGATTTATACAGCTATGTAATACAATAGTAGTAAATTAAATAATGCTTCTATGATTTGTAAACATCCATTTGCTATTTGAGAATTCACAATGATGCAGATGCAAATAACTTTTGATAGCATACACCCCTGTAAATAGTGCAGGTTTTAAAACTGGGAGGTATGCATAAAAAGCACAGAGTATGCATATCCTTTAACTGTTGTCTTAAGGTGACATACTATGTTTTTTGTATTTATATTTTGTGATACTGTAATTAAATCTGAGAGGTTAGGTATCTGGCCTCAAAATACATATAAACTCAAAAACCTAGCATCAGCAGTGTGGTCTGGTTTTCATGCATGGTGGGCCACTTTAACTGTCAAACAGTGTTGTCCATGAAGAAGTTATTTCCAAGGAGGTGTTTTCATTTAAACTGTTATCAGATCTGCTGATAACAGTTGCTGATAACTGATTTACAGCTTGGTTGACTGGTAGGGGATCTGCTCAGATCGCGGGGCTATGGTGAGCTGTCATTGTTCTCTGAGTGAAGCACGGTTGTTCCTCATCACTGATAAAATGAGAATTACAGCCCCAGAGGTGCAGTTTTCTGATTAAGGTGCTAAAGGACTGCACCAGGCTGTTTGTTTTTGAAGTCCTTAACTATATTCTAATAAGGGTACGCATTGACTTCATGTAGTGGGAATTACTGGAGACTTTAGATATGGACAGAGGAAAGAAAGATGAATTTATTGAAAAATGACCACCTCATAACATTTAGTAAATAATGTAATTAATTATAGTGTAAGTTGCTTATGCCAATGTCTATCAATATACACCTATGACTACTGATCATCTTTGCCTATTTTGATCCCTTTTTTTCAAGAGCTCCTTTAAAAATACATCTTTTGTTAGGGACTCAAGAAAACATATTTATATTATTTAGTCATTCAACACAAAAACTGCTACGCCTTTGAAGGAGGGCTTGGAAAGATGATGCTGGGGAAGAGAAGGAGTTTGAAAAGGAATGTATTTTAAAGTAAGAAAACAGATGATGCTTGTTTCAAACCCTTATAGGCACATAAATAACTGCATATTTAGTAAAAAACATATTCTGGTAACTTGGGCTTCAAGAGAAGTAGCCAGTCTAAATGCATTCTAGCTTTACTCTGCTCCATCCAAGGGGATTTGTGTATAAGAACAGTTTCAGTTTCTTCTGTAGGCATGTCACACTTTGCAATGGTCACTTAATATACTATATATAATTGAACAATGATGATGCCGCATAACACACTAACCAAAGAAAACCACCAGAACCTCCCTAAACATAACTACTGGTTATTCTGTAGCATTATTTAACAGAAAGATGATATCTCAAGCATTGCTACTACCCTCTCCTAGTTGCCTTGAGTTCTGCTCAGCTGTCAGTGACAGAAGAAACCACCAAAACCTGTGCTCATACAAAAAATCTCCATTTCTTTTTCAATTTTCTATCTACTCCCATGTACAGAAATCTCCTTTCTCAAGTATGCTACCCTTGAGGTCTGACTTACATAACGTGCAAGGTTGTAATCTGCACAGGCTTTCGGAGAATATTCAAGCTGATGAGGTCAGTTGCAGACTCAATCTCCTTACTTGATCCATATATTTAGAGGATAAAGGATTTTCATTCATTGCTGCTGCTGTTAACACTTCTAATCCTGAACACATTCCTAAAGGCATTTGTTATCTCCTTCCTGTCACTATACCTTTCTGTGTTTCTGTCCTGTCCTCCTAATGGCTCTTTATAATCAAGGTACTCAAAATTAACTTCATAAGGGGGCAGGGGAAAGTTGCACTACTTCTTTTTGTATATTTCTGCTGAGGAAGATGGCAACAATATACCACACAACACAGAACGAGGAACTGTTTCAACAAATGAGGATCCAGCACAAGGGTAAGGGCTATTTTACAGGCTCAGAAGTAAACTAACAACATGGAAATTAGCTTTGACAGTAGTTGCAGGTATGGAAAAATACAGATAACAGCGTAAATCCACATGACATGTAAGAGCCTATGATTATGCTAGCAGAAGCACTATTACCCAGGCATCTAAAACCACAGAGAAAGCAAGCCAAATAACTTGCTACTTGTGCTTTGTATGCAAAAAGTTCATATTCGGTACATACGAACAGGACATTCTGTAATGGCAGGGGAAGGAGAAGGCTTTGACTGAAAGCTCATGCAAAACAGAGATTGTATCTAGCTCCAAAAAACAATCATAGCATTATCTCCAACCTACCGTCTATTGGACTCTTACCTTTTTGACGTCCCTGACTAGATGATACAGAGTGTTGGATGGTCCATGTCTCTGCAAAGGACAAATAAAGAAGAATAAAATAGTTTTGCATTGTTCAAAGACCCAATGCTGAAATTGCTTTCTCACGTTAGTAGTTTAAAAATCAGGCAACTGACAGCACTTCAACTGTACAGTGTTATAATAATAATAATAATCATCATCATCATCATCATCAATTACAAGAGCATTATTTCACCTAACTTCCCTTTTGTACAAAACCCTTCAGTAAGAAAACCACAGGAACTGCCATACTGGGTGAAAACTAAGGTCCTATATACCAGATTAGGCTCCTGGCTTAGGCAAAGCAGGAGCCCAGCACAACATGCACAGCCTCTGGGAGAGAGTGGAAGATAAAAGAGCTGCTTAAGTGTCACCTTTCCTGAACTCAGGATCTCCACTTCCTCTGCTGGTGGCTCAGAGAGGCCCTGAGCCTGACATTGCATCTAGGCTGTCTCACCTGGAAGCCACTAACAGCAGGCAGTCTGTGATTTTGTCCAATCTTCTTTTAACTCCACCTGACACGCAAAACATTCTGTAGCAGACTCTCGCAATTTCAATTATATGTTATGTGGAGAAGTACTTTCTCTTCTGTTGTGTTTTTGATTGTTGCTGATATTTTAAGAGACTTTTATGGAAGATCTCCTTGGCTGTAACTGACAATAGATGAGATCACTGCATATGTGCCGTCAGTGTCTCCATATATACATTGCTCTGCACTTGCTAACACTTAATTTTATGTAACCCCATCAGTGAGCACTATGAGACTTTCCTGTGATTCTTCATATGGTGCTTCAGATTTGCCTACTCTAAGTGATGCTAAATCACCTGCAAACATTGTCCCTTCTGTAGTTACTATTTTTCAGATCACCTCTAAAAAGGCTGAACAGCGATGGTCCCAGGACAGGGTCTTGAATGACCCTGGTCATAATGTCCTTTTGTGGTGAGAACAGACCATGTATTCCTACTTTCTGTTTTCTATCTTTCAAGTAGTTTTTAAACCACAAGTGCCCCTTATCTTCTATGTCATGACAGCTAAATTTAATAACCTTTGAGGTTTTCAAATATCATCAAACAGGTTTTGCAAAAACAGGCAGACCAAGTGCAACATCCTTATTCTCCTGCCTATTGAATTCAGAAATGGTAATAGAATTCTAAGGCTTTAGGTAATAGATTTCTAACATTTTCCTACAAAAGCTGGGTAAACTCTTTCTTGACATAAAATAGATTCCCTTATGTATTAATCCTAGTCTTTATTGTACTTTTACAAATTTGCCATAGCAGAAGTCAGATTCGCTGGTTTGTAGCTTCCCAGGTCACTCTCAGGGCTTATGTTGATATTTGGTATTTTTTAACTGGCCTTGTATTTTTTTTTTTGGTGCTAAGGCTATTATGGATGCATTAGGTCATATATCATAACTGGTAGTTTAGGCATTTCACAGTCTGGGTCTTTTGGGACTCTTGTATGAATAATTTACGGTGATTTTTATAGCTTACAATAAATTTGTTCAAAAAGGCCTTCTTTTAGCTGTAGAACTGAAGACTTTCCTCAGACTTACTCCCTGTAAAAACTGGCTTTGGTACAAGAACTACAATGCTTATCAAGAAAGCTCATAGGCTTTCTGTTCTTAATGCATAGATGCTGGTTGATAGGCAAAGTTTAAGCCGATCAAAGATAAGATGAGAATTTGTCTCAAGGGTGGCATGGATACCTGTTCCTCTATATTTGCACAAATTTAATATAATAATAATATTTTCATATTTGATATTTTTGAAAGACTGAATTCTGGTCGCCATCAGTGTGAAACATCTCTGGATAACAGCCCAGTGTGGCAGTTTACGATGGCAGGGCTTTGAAAAGTACTGGCAAAGAAAAATCTTTTTGAAAAGGGCTGTGCACTATGTCACAATCTCTCTCCAACAGACAGAACTAGCAATCCCAAGAACTAGACAATGCTTTAAGATTTTTTCCATACCACTTAAGCAATTTGAACTTACTGGTTTGAAGGCAATAATGATGTGAATGTTTTGCAGTTGAGAACTTGGAAGCAATTTGAACCTGTGGAGTTTTATGTTCATTTTAAAAGCAAAGATATATAGATTTTGCAAACAGGCTTTTAAAAGTCAAAACTATCATTTTTGGAACATTTGGCGAGAACATGGGGAAAGCACTTCACTGTAATAGGCCTCCTGAAATCATCAGATTTCACCTCTAAATTCAGCATATTATCCCAAGAAGTTTGCTTCTGTTTGTTTTCTAGTGGCTGAGTTTGATTAATGGTTACAAGATTTTTCTGAAACTATAAGGGCTTATACTGTCAGAAGTCATGTATCACAATCCTACAGGTCCTAACTTGCCAGTTACTGTCTTCCAAACAGTGCCATCTGTCTAAATCTCAGGTCTATCATATTGGAATTACAATGACCAGAAATCAGCTGGTACTGTGTGGGGCTTAATCCATGTTTTACAAAATCTGTACAGCAGATTAGGTGGGCAAGACGCAGTGTGTTCCATTACATAAGAGACAAAGTGGACTTTCAAATTTCTGCAGCAGGTGTTGGCTGCCTTGTGCATCATCATGTTGTTGTAATATGAGTAGAAGCTAGAACAATGAATATAGAGATAGAAAATTTGCCTTAGGTTGGCCCTACCGTATTGTACAATTCCTCTAGCCGGGAGATGGTGAGAAAACGGTGCATGCTTACTCCATTTTCTATGAGTAATTTCACAAAATCCACTCTGTCCAACACCAGTGCATCCAGCATTGCTTGCTCAAGGGAGCCCACCTGCAAAGCAAGCGATTAATTCAGGTCGTTCCTAGGCATCACAGGCTGTATCTGGCTGGTCCGGTCACCCTGCCACAAGCAGGTCAATCCTGACAAAATTCTGAGGGTTGCTCTTCTAAGCTTAGTATGGGATAATCACAGTTTTAGTCTATATTGGTTTCTCCGATTCAGGGCAGCATTTAAAAAATGAGTGTCAGAATGTTAACATACTCTAGGAAATCCAGATTAGATCAAGCAACTGGAATCCAGGTAACTGGTGACCACATCTCTACACTATTCACCATTTCATTATTATCTTTATGTCTTGTTTTCCTGACAAACATTTTATTTATATTGGGCGTATTTGTTATGTCCACACACACTCACTTTAAGTCTGTCTTTACTAGCTTTTTCCTGTTTGTGGTGTGGAAACTCAGGGAAACTTTGTCACCCAGGAAGCAGAAATAGCTTCACAATTAGCATTTTTTTGAAGGTCCAAATGCAAGAAGTCTTCTTACACAAGACCTCTCCTTTTCTACCTCTTGGAGGCTGGGGAGAGTTAGAAGGATGAGAAATAATCTCATGCTTCCAGCTTTTAGCTTGCAAAATGATTGCAGCTTGCAGCATTTATGCAAATTTTTGCTATAATGTGGTGATGGAGCGATAACTATAAGGACAGCTTCGTACCATTAAAAACCCTCTTATGTTTTGATGCATACTTATCCCCAGTATTGAAGACAAGATAAATAGTCTTGTTCACTCCATAACTGAGAATGCAAGGATTTGTGAAACTAGCTTTAAAGGGCAGCAAGCTCCAGAAACTACATTTAAAGCAAGCATATTTAAACAGAAGCTTTTCCTTTTGTTATAATTTTTCCACGGGGAACTGTAAATGCTCATGTAATGATAGCACATGAAATTATCATGACAGTGACAAATCAAGTGTCACAGTAATGAATATTGTGATCCAATGAAACCTTCCAAATGAAGATATGGTGGGCTTTAACAAGCTACAGGGACAGAGACTTGCTTTTTTTCTGGGTGCCTTCCACCACTGTAAAAACTGCACCATAAGCTGGGAGCTGACTACTGCTCCTCTGCCTCAGACATCATTCAATAACTTCTCTATTTACAGCCCTTCCACTCCTACAGAGAAGTTCTGCCCACGGTGCCCCACAGGGGAACAGTGTTGGCCAGGGACCCTGTCCCCACAGCTGGCAGCTGGAGCATAGGATGGGGCAGATGTGAAGAAGGCAGATAGGTGCAGAGCAGCACTGGGCAAGAAATTAACACCAGCTCAGGTCTGGAGCCACAGGACTTCTGTAGTAACATTGCTGATCGGCTCTCGTGGTCCACTTGATGACTTCCAACATTTGTGCAGCATGTTTTTGACATCTGTTCATCATCAAATTCAGTATTGTATATAAAAGCATATTGTTTGAAAAGCAAGAAGTTTTGCCTTTCCTTTAATTTATAGCCTAGCATTGTAACATGGCTGTTAACAGATACTTGTTTTTCTCAGCTTGCAGAATCATTGCTTGATAGCATAGAAGTGCTGCTTCCCATTTCTTTAAAGGTGTGGTCTGTCAGTGCTAAAGCATCGCTAGATGTCACCATTTCCTTGAACATGCGAATACACTAACACCTCTGTAACCCTGCCTGCCTGCGGTAGCTGTGAATGGGAACTTTGTGTTTGGCTGGGAGCATGACTCAGTATATTTTAAACTCTGTTAAGACCACCGCCGCCAACAGAACGGATTTAATGCTGTGTAGGGTTTAAAGTGTTTTCAGAAGAAGATGCTGTATATATACTGTACCGGCCACTGTTGCCCGTAAATAAAGATCTGACTGCGGGCGATGTCTACTCTGTTCCAGGCTAATGCTAGGCTCAGCTGGTCGGGAGCAGATGCGTTAGCTCCTGTGTATACAGACAGGGGTGCAGGGACGAGAGGAGGAGGAAAAAGAAACAAGACATACTTTAGACTCAGTCAACAGACCACCATGGTAATGACTCTTTATCAAAAGTCTCACAGGTGTCCACATGTCATTTCTGCCACTGATCTCGTATTTAAACAAAACCAAACCTTCCATTGCCTCTGTAATAAAATACCGGTTCTCAACTCTGAATCCATCATTCTCAGATTGTCTTGTAAACATTAACTATTTCCTCACATCCCCCTTGAAAAATACAGTAGGTACACATGGTATTGGCAGATTGGGGTGAACTGGTTTCCCTCCTCTTGTACAGGAAGCAAGAGCAGAAGCCAGGAGAGATACTGATCCAGCTGCAGGAATACACACACACGTATGCACACGAGCTCACACATACACACACATGTACGTCTAGCAATTACAAACAAGTTCAACTCACACAGATCTCACCGATTTCAATAGTTGTGCATTTTATGCACATCTTCTATGCATTCCCATCTGATAAGGTGGGGATCCTGTACAAGAAAAGGAATTTCTCCTCTACCTATTTGTACTGAGTTGTCTTGGTGGGACAAATTTCCCTTCACACATGCAATATTCATGTAACAATGCACGCTATAAAGCTGGTGTCAAGGTAAAATACATTCAAATTGAATAAGAAACTATGCAGATGGTAAGATAGGTCTGCAGTTGTTTGTTTTTTGGAAGGGAGGGTATGTTTTTCCCTGTAGTTTTAATGGATGCAGAGGGACATTCCTGCCCTGCTGTGCCTTTTTAATATTTCACTAAGGATTTCATGGTTATTAGCTGATTTGTAATAATAAAACGGTATTTGTTCTTCAGTGTCACAGGGAGAACTGGCCCAAATGAACTGATTAACCAAATAAATAAAGAGCCCTTTGACTTTCAACTACCTAGCTACTTGCAGTGATTAGGTGATTGTGTAAAGGCTCATTTTTTAAAGGCCTCATACCTTCACTGTTTTCTTGTCTTTATTAATTCTTATACTGATATCATGGAGCGAGGACAAACCAGAGATTTTCATTACTTCAATGCATTTCTGTCTCCATTTCAGTACTATTCAAAATCACGCACTGTTCCATCTGAAAGTGGACTCTGAAATTGGAGGCACAGAAAACATGAAGCGTAACAAACTGGCTGCTGCAATTCTCTGTGAAGGATCAGTTCAACAGACTTTTGGGAAGTTTAGCCTACAGTTTAATTTTATAACTCTCAATTTTGGAGTCAGTTCACTGCCATGAAACTTTGCCAAATACTTGGCAATATCTACAGCAATTATTTGGGACATGGTGGACTGTAGATCATGCAGATCACTTTCATTTTACTGCAGAAATGAGCTCTGATAAAAAAGGTAGGTGATGCAGGAGCAGAATGATAGAAAGAAATGAAGAAAAGAAGAAAAACCAGTGAAAACAGTAAAAGACCTTTCTGCGATTAAGAAGTACCAGGAACACCCCTTGGCGTAAGACACAGCTTCTCATTGCTATATACTACAACACAGACAAAAGCTCTCACAAGACACCTCATGGGGGATGTCAATGACATCTGAACTTTTCTGACTTTCTTACACAAGCAACGTGCAGCATTCAAGAAAAGAAAATATTTACCTTTGGGAAGGGCAAGAATGCTGTTACAGTTTTATTTATAAAAACAGAACAAAAAATACCTGCAGTGGGTATGATAGTGTAAATTAAGTAGAGATAGTGTTCTCCCCCTTTCTGAAGCAAACAACAGATCCTCTCAAAATGTCATTGGATCTCCTCCTTCCCATCCGTGTGCCTGCAGGAGAAGTGAGATCTTTGGCAGGTGCTTAGGCAAGCTGTCTGGTGAGTGAAGGAGGAGGCACATGGCTGAACTTCAAAAGCCAGGGGCAGTGATGGCAATCCCGCAGCCTGGCACTGTTTTGCACATGTGATGGGGGAGATCCACTGCCTGATTTTCCTAAACTGACTGCAGCCTACAGTCTGGGTAGCCAGGGGTGCAGCCAGGATAGAAACCATTTTGCATCAAGAGTGGATCAGATGGACTTGGGGAAGGAAGTAAGTTACTTAGACTGCCCCCCACTTCAGCCAAAACTCAAGCCAAATCATAGAGACTCCAGGTGAACATCTTTTGACCCCTAGCAAGGAGTCTTCTCCAGTTTCTGTCAAGTGACCTAGCATTCCTGGGCCTTTTCATGTTATGGAATGACCTGGCTACTGCATGAACACAGGGCCTTCTGGTGCATCTGATCATGTGAAAGAGCAACTGTCATGGGGCATGAGGTGGTGGCTGCATCTCCAGAAAAGCCCCCAAGCCCAGCAGTTCATCAGAACTGTTTTCTTTGCTCACGCTTATTGAGCATGCTCCAAATACTGAGCAAAGGGGAAAGCAAGCCATGGTCCAACCTCTGCCCTTCCCACCTCCTGCCATGGTGTTTAAGGCTGTCAGCAGTGGACAAGTTTTCCTGTGGGTCCATGTGCAGTCCTGGAGATGATACTCTTCTCAGTGCTTGTTACCATAACGGTTCATTTCACTGTCTTGCAGAGCACTGCAGACAAGTGGCAGTTGAAGGAAATATATGGTTTCTCAAGGGTTTTTTGTACTTCAGGTCCAAACGAGTGCAGCAGCTAGAGTGTAGACGGGACACTACAAGTCTGCATGCTGGGACTCTGATGCACATGGCAGGATGGCTGCTCCCAGAGTGAGGTTTGCTGCTGGAAAGCCCTTGCACCCTTCTCCTCTTTCCTGTCTTCCCTATGTGGTTTTCATGATTCTATGATTCTATGTGGTTTTCAGGTGAATGTGGGTTACACTGGTGTTACACAAGAGAAGAAGGAAAAGAAAAGCTATAAAAGTTCGTACAGAGCAACATATGGATTGTGGATGCCGTTTAATCAATTTTATTCCAGGATGGACTGATGGCTTTTGACTCAAATGAAAAAGAAAGTATTCAGGCTACTTCAGGTGGTATTCTGTCCAGTACTAAGAAGTAAAAATAATTCCACTAATATAAGAAAAACTCCCTAGAACAAATGTGAAGTGGGCTTTCTTAAGATACTGTCTCCTTTCAATCATTTCCTTGATTGCATTTGGTGCCAGAGCATGGATTTGAGTCAGTAAGAAGAATCCAAAAAGTGATCTCTCTGAGCACTCATCTAACTTGTGAGTGTCACTGCCATGTACCCAAATCAAAGCCAAACGATATTTGGGAAATCAAAAAATAAGGTAGAGTTAATAACCTAGAGCTCTGATCAACTCAATACAGATATCACACTGGAACCATTTCTTAGGCCCTTAACACTGTCAGTGGTGAGAAACTAGCATCTCCTCTCCCTATATTTCTCTTTCACCCTGTCTCATGGAAAGATTCGCTGCTTAGCTGTGTTGTATTATTTTAATTAACGTAGTATATTTACTCCTTTAAATCGTGTTTTAGGCAATATGACTAATGTCTATGTGATATTTACTTAGTATGTTGGCGTCTGGCTGAGTATGAGACATGTTCCTCAAAAGAATGTTTTAAGACAATATGACTAATGTCTGCAGTGGGACTATTCCTTTCTTTCATCTACTTCCAGAAGAAAAGTTGCATTTGGGATGCAATGCAGTGATTTGGCAGTATTTTATTTCAGCATAGGTATTGCTGGGTATAGAAGACTATGCAAAGATGGTGTGAAGTTGAATGAATAAGAAGGACATCTGGGACAGCTGTTAGTTCCTGCAGATGTGAACTTTATGGTCTTAGGCAGCCATTCAGGAGTGTTTGGATATCTTGTACAGATTCTTCTGGTAAAAAGTCAGATGGTCTATCCAATATCTTGGACCAAAAATGCAATACTCCTTGATGATAAAGCCTGGGACCATAAACTTGACTCTATCCTAGGTGAGCCATGGTACACATCAGACAATGAGTGTTGTGCCCTTGCAGGATCCCAGATTACTGAAGAGATAGACTACAGGCTTTTATATACTGGCTAAAGTTTACTGTGATCAACGTAAACCTCTAAAGGATTCTCTGGGGTAGTTTATGATACTTAGTGCTCAGGAATCTGGAAAGCTGAAATGACACAAAACTCATCTATCTAGACAGAAATTGTTGTTGGAGACTCATTTCCACAGCTCTTCTAAGCATGTCAGCGTCCTCTCTGAATCATCATTTAAAGAAAAGAATTAGATTAGGGAAAATAGGAATCCAAAATAACTTTCTGCTCTGCATCTCAGCAGGTCTTATGTCATTTTCTGTTTCAGCAGCTCTTTGGTGAAAAGGCTGTGTTTCCACTGCATTTGCTATAAGCATCTTCCTCGCATTTAGCAAATCAACTGACAATAACAAAGCTGATAGCAACAACAACTATAAGGACAGTAACCAGATATACGGCCTAAGTCTGAAATCCTTCTGTGTCAGTGATTTCATGGTTGGCAGACCATCACACTGGCTTCCAGGACCATCTGACACTACATGATGTCTGTTCAGCGAGCATGAATCATGACTTATTCACAGGCTGGAAAGTATGCAGAGACATCAGATCTGCATTAGCCTAACATGGCTTATCTCAGAGGGTTACATGGCAGTAATATTACAATGTGCATATATCACACAGCACCTCTTTCCCAACGCTAACAATTGCACTGTGAAGGCTTCTGGAGCACCAGCTGAAACATGGCTGGTGCTGCTAGTATGCTCCAGACATTGCAACAGTTCCGTGAACTAGGATCTTTGACGCTACTTCAAAACAATTATATTTTAGAAAATCTCCATATGCTGTCTTTTACTTCCCTGTCATATGCCTTCTGCTCAATTAGCAGCTGCAAAAGGACAAAATCCATTACTGTTTGAGTTCCAACTGTTCAAGTTAAGAGAGCAGAAACAGTTAAACTGTATCAATAAATTTACTTGCTACAAATTCATGCAATTGGAAACTTACTTCTCACATTTGCATGTCTCTCAAAATTAAAAAAAAAAGGAATTCACAAGCCATATGCTGTTGTGACATCCTTGCAATGTAAATTGATAACCAGTTTGGATGCCATTCCCTAGTTTATCGGAGATCACTTCCAAGAAAGGTAGCTCTGCTGACAAGATTAAACAAGTGACTCATGAAAACAAACAAGGAAATAATCTCTGATATTCAGTGCAGGGTTTGGGGCTTGTGGAATTTCCCGTACAAGAGAGTTCCTGCATTGGCAGTGTGCCTGATGTGTGTTTAAAAAGAGACTAGCTCATCACAGATTTTACACAGCAAGCAGGAAATGATACTTTGTGTTTCCCAATCCTCGTCCTCCTCCTACTCCCTGAACAAATCACTCACACCAGGGTGGGATTGGTAATTAGCTGGTATGTGCCTTAAATACTGGAGAACAAGAACTATAAAATCCTAGTCAGTGAGACTGAGAAAAAGTAACCAATAATCACTCACCAGTTTCATACTTTTCTCTGTTCCCTTTTCACACAGTGCTGAAGAGGTGAAAGAGATTAATTCCTGAATCTAAACTTAAGAATTTCAAGATAATTCAGACACAGTCTTCAAATCTGCTTACTAGTAAATCAATAGGCGAGTGGTTCAGCATTGCTACCTTAGATTTCTTGATTTGATGAAAAACCCAAGTACCCATCAGTCTGATGGGGTATATTTACAGAAAGGCAGTATTTCTTTCAGGGTGGGCCAGAACCTTTGTACAAAGACATGGTATGAATAAGGACAACTGACTTGCCTGAGACAAGAGTTCTCATCTTTGCCTACATTGATTAAAAAGTTATGTGGACTTTCATTCCTTGTGATCAGAGAGCTCAGATGAACAAGAGGCATCTGATAAACCTAATCTTCACTGAGCACTTTCATAATCAGAAAGTGCTGAGGAGCAGGGAGGATGAGGTGTAAGTTTTAGTTCCTCTGGCTCTTGAGCAAGACACAAGTGCTGCTGCCATCAGCAGATTACCAAATCAAGATTGTCAGGCAAGCATGAAACGAGATGTCAGAATCACTTACACAGATCCAGGCATCTTCTGAGCTAAGAGAAGTTCACTACAATGTCTCGCACTACTGTTATGAAAAGGGAAGGTAATTTTATTTTACTAAGGAGGTGACAGGACCAATTAGGCACTTCCAAAATGGATATTCCAGATCAGAGAAGACTACTTATATACCCAGACTGCAACCATTGTACTCATTTACATGCTCATGTAAATACTGCAAAAGAACTTTTCAAACAGAAAACAATCCCTTCAAGGCCTATGATCTATTTTATTCAGCTTCTAAGAGGCAGCTTTCAAGGTGGTAAAAGACTCCAGGGATCTACATTAGGATTCAGACCTCACAAAAATATACCTAGAAAAAGTGGAATCACAACTTTAAGGCAATATGTATCTTACTAATAGAAACCAAGAGCAGTAGTTTCAGTGATTGTCTTAAGAACAAATGTGAAGAGAATATACTTTACACTGAGGATAATGAAGGATCAAGTTATATTTAAGATAAAAATGAAATCTGCAATTAAAATATATCCTAAGGATAGAAAAGAGGAATTTGGTGATGGATGCAATTCTTGTTCCTTGATTTGAATTAATTTCCTTTTCCTTTCTTCACTTTGATTTATATTGCTTCGCTGTGAAGATGTCCAAAATGCCTTGACATAATTATGTAGGTGACTAAACTTGTTACCTCAGGGAAGCCGCAAAATAGTCATGTTACCTGCAGGACAAACAACCAGTATCTTGATCGAAATGCGCAAAAGAAGTGGAGAAAGCAATACTACAGAAGCCTAAAGAAACAAAAGCTACTGGAGCAAAATAATTCCAGCTTATTCCTTGGCTGGTAGCTATCAGCTTGCAATCATAGTTTTGAAGTGGCTAGTGCTTGTTTACTCCTCGTGTTCAGACTTTTGTCTCAGATGTTTGAAGT
Organism: Elanoides forficatus; assembly: GCA_025311575.1. Lineage (NCBI taxonomy): Eukaryota > Metazoa > Chordata > Aves > Accipitriformes > Accipitridae > Elanoides > Elanoides forficatus. The sequence goes on from JAOBAS010000072.1 coordinate 43,844,358, forward strand.
AACATTTTTGAAATGGGGTTAATAATTGTGTAAAAGGTAAAATACTATTTTGCACTTTTGGTTAGGTGAAAGTTTCTCAGGCCTCTCTCTTTCTTCTTAATCCAGCTTTTTGAGCCTGTACAGGAAGAAACTGAGAAGAAAACTGAGCCCTGGAACAAGCAAGAATAATTCCCATTACCTTTTGAATACCCAGTAAATCTATTAATTTTTTTTTGTTATGACTCAAATTCATGCCACATGGCATTATGTACCCTCTTATTCAGGTGTAGGGGTGACAATAGCATGACGACAACTGCTGAAGAGCCTCATGAAGCATAACTTTCTCTAGTCACCTTTGGAAGTCCATTCCCTAATGTTTCTCTGATTGCTGTTTAAAATAGCTTTTTATGTCTTATTCTCCTTTTTTAAAATCAGTATGGCCTGTACTAAATAGCACAAAATAGTCCAGACAGCAACAAGATGACCATGGTGATTGACACATGCAATTTGTGAAAATTCTGTTTGAGGAAATACCATATAAATGGAGCACTAGAACCTCCCAGCCCTTGCTTAGGTGACTAATCCTTCACTGGGTAAGTACAAGTGCTTCAGAGCCTTTAAAGTCTCACCTGTTTCTGTATTTGCAAGCAGATATTAAATTACCTGATAATATCATATTTTGAAGGGAGCCAAGCTAAATGGTGTGTCTGCAAGATCAGGGTTTATAATGAACAGCAGCAACAGCAGATTTATTGTAAGACAATCTTTTAAGAGTGTAAGTGTAACATGCAATGGCTTAGAAAGATTTAGTGACCTGCGAAATTTAAGATTAAACCCTCTACCACCCCAATAGCTGAGTTCTTAGCTCTGTCAGTAGAGGCTGGAAGGAATCCCATGTAGTTCCCAGACTTTCCCAGAATGACTACAGATAACATTTTACTTTGATAATAGTGCCAGTTTTATCTAAAGGAGATAGCCTCCTTCTGGATGTTCTACTAGCCACAAAGGCAATCTAAGTCTGAGAAGATGTTTGGCTGCCTTCTTGTGAGTACTAATCTTCTCAAGTAACCAGTGGGGGGCTCACCACTGATGTTTCTTGTGATGCATTAGTGATTGTGGGTGGAGAATAAAAATTCAGAAAGGAAAAACGCCAGCTATTTAAACATTAAAGAAAGAGCTGGATTTGTATAAAGCAGTTAGAGCAAAAAGTATACTTCAATTTCATGGTATAAATTTACCACCTTGATACAGTAGATATTGTCAATAAATGCAGGTTTCAGCACAGCAGAGACACAGAGTTAATCCATTTGGATTGATACAGACTCACTGTGGAGTAAAACTCCATTACCTTTTAGTAATGCTGTCAGGATAGCTAAATCAATATCCTGGTGTCCTTCTGATCCCATGCGAAATACTGTGATCTGAAATGTTAAAAGACAATACCATTATTTAAACCAGGATAAATTTTTTAAAAAGAAACTAGATCAGGGCAGCATAATTTGGATCTCAAAACATCCTGATGGCTACAAGATGATCTTTCTTTATACATTTTATTTTAAACTTATTAGATAGGATTAACACACAGTATTTTTTGTGAGATAAAATTTGCTAAAGATAGAAATTGTTTTAATGAGCGTATGGAAGAAAAGTCTTCAGTGATACTTACAAGGGTGAGATTAGAGATGAAGGAACATTCTTGTATTAGAGTAACATTAGATTTAGTGTTCCCAATACATTACTAGGAGGAATTAGGTGTGTTATATGCTATAAACCTAATTTATGGCATAAGTCACTGAATAAATATTTTCAACTGAAATTAGCAACCTATTTAAACTCATGATTTTATGTAGCAGAAAGTTAGATAAATAATCTAATGATTAGGCTTCTAACAGGTCCAGAAACATCTTTAGCTATGTGTTGTCAGTGACTTATTACTATAAGATATAAGCTTTGAGGCAGTGAGGTGAGATACAGGATTCATAAAGAATAAGAATGAATATAGTGGGGCTATTCTTTCAAGCCAGTTTCACTCTTGGTTAAGACTGCACTGAAACATGTAGAAGTGTAAATCCCCTCGCTCCTTTTGTTGCCATGGAAATAGCTGCTCTTGGACCTCTGCTTCTTGTGAAGCAACTGAGACTGCAGCTTTTTATTAGTGCCTTTCCTTTACTAATGAAACCTACGTCATCATTTTGGTATGAATACCTGTTATCTGTTTTTCTTTTTCCTTTTGCCAGTACAGCCTGCCTTTTTTTTTTTTTAATAATTAACTGATAACTTTAATTAGGAATTGCGTAAACATATTTTATACTCATATTCAGCAGCATATGTTGTCCCCACATTCCTAGATTCATACTCATATAGCACCACTGAATTGCAACAGCATCTGGGGTAGAGATCAGCAAACATCAGGACACAAAGAACAGTGTACTGTGATATGCAAGGGAGATATATAAAGTGGTCAAGGCTAAGACAACACTTTGATGACAAGCTTCAGTTTGCCAGCTGAAATAGCCCTGCAGAGTGTATCCCAAGAAATCCAGTGTAGCCCTCCTGTAGCACCTATTCTACCTTCACTTGACCCTAGAGCTCTAGGGGGTTTAAAGGGAGGTAGGAGACTTTGGTATCACTGACATTAGTACAGCATGCTAGAGGCTGAAAAGGCAGACTGGATGAAGTAACAGGAAACTGGCTTGGCTCAATTAGTCAATTGATTTAGATGATGCTTAAAACAACTAATGTGAGAAAGCATTTATGTTAGGTGTTCTCCCCAGTTAAAGTAGACTGTTTGCAAATTAGACTTAGTTTGATCCTTCAAAGTGTTCCTCACACAAAGCATAAATGCTGCAAAAGATATTTTAACAATCTATTTTCTCTCACCCTGGCATCTACAGATGTTTCTGGCAAACCAATTGATGTCTATTCCCATACTGCAAGTTTTAGAATAGAATAGAATAGAATACTCCCAATTGTAAGGGACCTGTAACGATCAACTATTCCAACTGTCTGACCACTTTAGGGCTGAGCAAAAGTTAAACCATATTATTAAGAGCATTGTCAAATGCCTCTTAAACACTGACAAGCATGGGGCATCAATGACCTCTCTAGGAAGCCTGCTCCCGGGTTTGAACGCCCTCTTGGTAAAGATGTTTTTCCTAATGTTTTTTCTTATCTCTTCAATGACTGGCAAGGAAGCTTTTCCTGCAGCGCAGGCAATCTGCTCCTCTGACTAGAGCACAGGTAATGTGGGTAGAAATACATATTTCTATGTAAGTCTCATCTCAAAACACCATAAATAAGCTGATGAGATCTGCCCCTCTACTGTACATGCTCATGATATGCTTCCTGTGCCACAGATGACGAACTGTGCCACAGAGGTTAGCAGACAAGCAGGCAAATGAGAAGGCAGAAGGAAGAGAAAGCCTTTCTCCCTTACCCAGTGGGAACGAGGGACAACTCCCTTCTCATGGGCAGCTCTGCAGGTGCTGACAATATGTGGGTGAATACAGTATTGCCACATAACAGTCTGATCATAACATCCTCACAACACTTTGCAATTTCCTACACAATTTTTGCAGCAACAGGCTTCTCCATAGCACTGAAGGGAAGCGTGACAGCCTGGCAAGCTGATGCTGGGAATGTCTTCTTTGCGTCAGTGTGCTTGGTGACACCACCACACAGCAAAATGCCCTTCTTCTTTAATGCCAAAGGTGAAGCAGTCTGCACATTCGGGACTGAGAATACTGAACAACAGTTCAGCAGAAGAACGAACTACAGCTCAAACCAAACACATGCCCTGTGAACTCCCAGCTTAATTAAAAGGCATCATATAAATTGCAAGTACTGAACAGCTTATCACCACAGGAAAACTAAGGGAAGCACTTTGCATGTGTTGGGCCGCATATAACCCTAAATTTCCAACTTCTCTTTCATCCCTCTTTCCTCATGCCTCAGAAAAATAAACCCACTTCAGCAGAACAAATTGCTGTTGTATTCAAAATAAAATACAGCTATGTAATTTAGTTACATTAGAATAAAAAAGCTGTATTTCCACAGTAACTGTTACTTTATTATTATTTTTAAGAGGCCTAGTGTAATTCAAGTAGTAAACTGAAGAAAAAAAAAGATAAATATTTGGAAAAGAAGATGGAAATGGAAAGAGTGCTCAGACTCATACCACAATTATTATCATTTTGGGGTTCATGCCTGAGACTGAACTAGAATTTTAGACAAAACCAAGGCAAAATATCATAATAATTCATTTCAAACTGCTGCAAGTTTAGTAGCTCAAAGAGTCAGCTGATACTGTGGACTCGTGCCTGTTCTGAATGTACAAAATATTTTAGGATGGTAAACAGATAAGTTCAGCTTCTCCTTATGGTTTAGGTAAACTGTATACTATCCATAGCTGCTTTCTCTCTGTGATGGGTGCACTCCTCCTGTTTGAGCTAACTGAACTTTTGTCCAGGCAGATTTTCAGCCAGTAGGCCCAACTGAAGTTAATCCTATTGTGTGAGGCTATCAGTGAGAACTAGACATCAAACCGCCAAAAATCAGTTTGGCTGGAGGCTGGGCTGATAAGCAGCCAAAACTGCATTAACACAGCAGAAAATACGACTTTACACTATAAATATCTGCAGCCATCAGGGTCCATTGAGCTCCCCCTCCACAGCAGCTGGCTGCATGGTGGTGATCTCCCCTCGAGTAGGGATGCCTCTCAAGATTACCCCTCGAGACTGAGAGATCCATTCTCTGACGCCAGGCATCGATGGGTTGGTAAATGACATTTCTAGCATGCATGTAACATTTAAGATATGTGTAGTAAGCTTATGCAATAATCTTTCTATCCCATACTAACTTTAAGTATAGTAAATAGTAGAATATTGACCGCCAATCCATCTGTCCTTACTAAATATTTTACATACCTAAATTTACTGCTTAGAACTCAATAAACTACTAGATCAGATCTGTCTGAGTGATCTCTGACTCTTTTCCTGTGACACTCTCCTGTCACAGGTCCTGAAGATGATTTTGGATAACTTGCAGCATCTTACTACTCTTACTCATGCAGGTTTTTTAGAGAAACTTTTCACAGCTAGTGATTCTTTGAACCGTTGCCTCCCGACATGGTGAAACAGCTTTTATCAATCTGGACCTCACAGGCAGGTCTTTGCCCTGTCATGGTTTCCCATGGTTTTGGGAAGACTGTTTCTTCTTTCCACTATTGCCCTAAACCTTGACCAATGTTTTTGTTCATTCACAAAGAGGAGGTTTTACAATAGGACTGCAGTGTAATTAGGTGAGAAGCCAACTTTGTCACACTGTTGATAAAATCTTTACCTCTGTTGCAAAAATCTTAGTCCTGATCTGCAGCATTCTTCAGGTATAACTTGTTCACCTTGTGTCTTTGCTAGATGTATTCGTTGCTTTCACTATTGGGTGTCAGAGGTATTTGAGTATAGTGACATTTTCTTTTAAATGGCTAAAGAAAAATATTTCAGCACACATGGCTCTGCAGAGTGAATTTTGGAAGATGAGGCTTAAAGCTGCAGCCTGTTACCTGCTGAACCATTTGTATCATTATCACTTCTGCTTTACCTGGCAAAGCCAGATCATTATCAAACCGCATAGCTGCAGCTTTTTTTCTCCTTCAGTGACTATTTATGATCCAGGGACAAGGCAGCGGGACTGGAAGAATATTGGTGCTATGTTTTGAGTTCCAGACTAGCAGCCTGTGAGGAACCTGAGCACCTTGAGCACACCTGTATTGCTTATCCAATACAGCTTCATGTTAGGCTGCTGATGTGCTTGAATAATTCCTTAATGAGGGCTGCACATTCACCCTGCCTTTTTTCACAACTTCTGCTGGAAATGCATCCCCAAATGCTGCCCCTTTGTGTTTTTCTGTCACATTTGAATGTGGATAAAAAGAGAAAATAAACAAGGTTTGTAAAACACTGAGAGAGGCAGAAAAACATATCATTTGGTGTTGGATGAGATCCTAGTGCCTTGTGCTAAAGAATCCCTTGATCTTTCCAGAAAGAAAGCATGAATTTTGTTTCTGCATTTTATGAGTACAGTTATGAGGAGACAGCAATTGTTCCTAAATGGTGGATTTACTTCTTTACTTATACAGTCGTTGTAGTTTTTCCAGCATCCTTTAATTTTTTTAGTCAGAGGCATGAGGAAATAGGGACATGTACTAAAGTATTTATGCAGACTTTACACTTTGAAATGTTCAATATCTCTAGGTCTCAAACAATCTATCTGTCTGCCCTCCTGGAGACCTGTTCTTCTGGTGATTTCTTTGCCCCAACTAACAGGTGAGAATTTTATGTTTGCAATATACTTATATAGTTTCAAGAATCATTAATGTATCTGACATCTTGCTAGTTGCCATTTACAGGTACTCTGGTGGGTAAATCACTGCAGAGAACTGAGAAACAATGCATCAGTGCTGTTAAAATAGGACACTGACTAGAGCCCTTTTAAAACGGGCTACAGATGCTAGTGCACTGAGGTATATAGAACTGCTGTGCTAAAGGAAAATATCTGGGTCAGTAAGCTCTATTCCCAGCTACCTCTTGCTGGATGAATGTCTGCCACTGAGATACAAAAATAACAGTAATTAAAGACTTAGAAACCCACTTAATAACTCATTACTAAGAAAAAAAGAGTCTTCTTTAAATGAAGTGACAGTGCCTAAGAGCCATTCACCTTTTAAAAGACCTATTGTAGTCATGTTTAAGCCTGTTGTTGAGTCCTAGCCTCTGTACAACTTCAGTGAAAAAATAAAAGGGAAAAAACCAACCTAGTAGGGTGTGCATATGAAATCCAGGACATTTAATTATAAAAAAATAAACCTAAAGAAGTTGGGGTTAAAAAGTAAGACATGCTTAAGACTTGCTTACCCTGTCAAAAGAAAACAAGGGGTAAGAGTTGCAGTGTTAGCCAGACTACCACTAGCCATTCTTTTGTGTTGCTGTGAAAAAGGGAAGATTAAACTGAGAAATTTTCTTTATGCTGATCTGATTCAAACTATCTATAGAATGTTTTACTATTTTTCTGAGCATAACGAGATTATGTTAGAGAGAAAAACTACCATTTGCCCTACTCAGCTATTTCTTTTGAGCCAAAACCCGATATACATTCAAAGAAGAAAAAAATCCCAAAATGAAGTACTCTTTTTTTTCTCCCAGGGATTTGGGCCACATTATTACTTCTATGTAGCTGGTAGTTTCAATTGTTGATGTTAAACTCAATTATTTTAAAAGAACAGTTTTTTCTGTTCCTCTGCCACCACCTCGGGTATTTTTGGGTTGGTCTTTTTTCAATTTCCTCCTTTCTTTCCTCAGTGTTCACACTATTTATTGGCTTGAAATGACTTTTTCAGGTAACTGCCTGAGGCACCTCAGTGAAAAACTGTGACTTCCAACAGCAAGCTTTTCTAAATATACTTCTCTTCTTTACAAATATAATAGAAGCTGATGTTAACATCCCTTACAAATACAAAACTGTATTGCACAGCACTGGAGTGCAAGCTAAATCTTCAGATGAAAACACACCTGAAACAGACAAGCAAAAATGCCTCTGAGTCACCAATAAAGGTTGCACCAACTGCACAAATTGCAAAACTGGTGTTAACAGGCATCCAGATTCTTGCTAAATGTAACTCTAATGTCTGGATTTCTTTCGATGTGCCCATAGTGATCTTCTAGCAAAATACAGCAGATAGCAACTACTTCCGATTCTGGGGGCAGTTGGGTAAGGACCACTAGCTCTTTTGGGCTCCTCTCAGGAGGAGGGGATTGGGACCCACCAGTCAAACCCTTGTGTCACAAAACTACCTCTCATTTGCCTCCACAAAACCTGCCTGAGTGAAATGCAGGAGGTTTGCCCTTAAAGAAGGAAAAGACACTCCCACCCTGGCTCCCCCAAACTGTAAAGTTCTTCCCTCTACATCATGGCAGATTTTACTGAAACATCCTAATGTGAATAGGATTAACTTCCAGGAAAAAAACCTAGCTGTGTCCTAATGCTTCCTAGGAAAATGTGCTAGGAAATCTCTGAGCCAAACCAGACCTTCTCTGCAAGCACAATGATTGCAGTACACTGTTACACTTGCCAGCAATAATTACAGTCCAGCAGGGTAGAAACCTAATTTTCAGACAGGGCAAGTAGAAAGTAAATAAAAACCCAAAGAGATGGAGAAAAGAAAAAAAAAGCAGCAGGATAGAAAGCAAGGCAGTGGGGAGCAGGGGAAAGAGATTATCTGACCTTAGACCCTATCAAAAGCACTCATTTTAAAACAGCTCTGCTTTCTGTTTAGCACCAGCTCCATTGTTGTTTGACAGATTACTTTTTGTTTCCCTTTCTCTTTCCTCTACATAGTTTCTGGCTCAGCAAAGTCTGTTTAACCTAATATGATGCATTCTGTTGTTTTCCTGCCTACACACTGATACGGCATTGCACGTCTATAGGCAAAGTCAGGTTATACTGTCTTACCTGAGAGCAGTGAATACCAAACAGACTTTCAGAAATTATTCGCACACTGAGAGACACAGATGTTACACGGCCACTTAGGATTTCCCAAGTTCTCTATGCATGTAAAAGCCAGGTTACCTTAGAAATACAAATCACAGCTGTCCATATGCAGATGTGTACATGCAGTCTCCTTAATGGCAGCTGCCAAATCAGAGGACCAGCTAAGAATAGGATATGTCAAACAGATGCTAAGGAGAGAAGATGTGGTCAAACAGAAAGCAAATGAAGTCATAAGTGAGACAACCCCTGAAGTGGCAGGAGCACTGAGATACTTAGGAGGACAAGGACAGGTTGTAAGGAGTTGTAATGGGTTCTAATCATAAAATTTTGGAATTCTTACAACTTGTTCCCTTGCCCAGTTCCTCAATAACCGTTCCTATTTCTGCCCCTTACTAGTCTGGGTGAAGTAGACCTATTATATGTGGAGAGGGTAGGACTTGTGCAGAAGACAGACAGAAGCAGTTCTAGTGCCCTGATGAGGAAGTCATGTAGACCTGCAGGAAGTTCTTTGACATAAAAATTTGTTTGTTTTGCTTTATAAAGTTCTCCCTAAGCCAGCACAGCTGTGTCACAGTTTACCATATTCAGGCATAGGTGGATATATAAATGATAAATCTTCATCAGTATGAGCTGCTATACTGTGAACAGCCTTGTACCCTACACAGATGAAATTGTTTATACCGCTAGAATGAGAAGCAAGAGCAACAGTTAGGGCCAGCAGCCACAGCCATCATTAACTGCAAATTTGCCAGGTCATAGAATGGGTATTAATGTAAAAAACCTGTTCTAAAATAGTTTAAAACAGTGAAATTAATCAGGGGACATAACAATTCTTCCCAACTACCAGCATATTCAGTTTCTCTTTTAATGCTTTTTCTAACCAAAAAGTGAGTCCTTCCCTCCCAGCACACAACCTTTTTTCTAGGACTTATTCTGAAAACTTCATAGAAATGGAAGAGCTTCTTCTGTTTAAGGCCAATATAAGGGCCCAGGATTGAATTTGAATAGCTATGCAGCACCACGCTGTACTTAATATTTCTAAAATATTCTATTATGTGTGAACATTTTCTTTTTTTTACAGTAAGGTTAACCTCAACCACTTCAGAGTATGAAGAGTGAGCTGAAATATATTCAGATTTTTAGCTTGTATTTGTTTGGAGAGAGAGGAAATACCACCAAATTAGCAGGGAGAATGCAGTGCACACCTGCACAGAAAGGTGTTTTACCCTCTCTCATGAAGGAGATGAGAGATGAAGAAGAAAAATAATTCTCCGCACCTCAGATTGACAGTGCCTGCTGACTAAACAATGGATAGCTGAAGACAGAGGAAAAAACCAAGGTACCAGTGATAAGAGCAGAGAAAGCAGCCAGGAGTGCTCCCTTTACATACTGTATTCATAGCATCTTAAGAATGCTGCAAATTATTCAAGCTTTTAGAGATGGAGTTGTTACTCACAATCATTTCATGATGGTGTCAGGAGAAAATATATGATGATTTAAAATTCATTCAAAATTATTTTTTTTCCTGCTATCTCCAGGAAATATTTTAATGTCTTTAAATCTCACCTCTGACAGACATATGAATTGTTTGTATGCATTTCAGTTACCTAAGTCAGAAAAAAACATCTCCCTTTTCTACAGGAAAGCAGATGCAATTGTGAATACAACCTGAAGCTCTCCTATTTGAAAGCACGTGTTGGTCCAGCAAAATAGGCAATTCCTCCCAGAGTACATGTTGACATTTATAATTTAGCTAGGCCTACCTGAATATTTCAGAGGAAAATTACCCTGAAAAGAAAAATGAGAGTTTGATAAAACAAAACATTAAAGGAGGTCAGTTATGCAAAGCCTCAAAATGGTTCTGATAAGAGGGAAAACATTTCCTTTTTTCTTGCAATGAATAATCCTGTTTAACTCAGGGGAAAAGCTGCTTGATGTACAGGCATAACAAAGATCAAAGTGAGCAGGTGAGTCAATGGATAATACTGCAGAAGAAAGGGGATGGCCAAATAAGATGAAATTCAGGAATAGAAAGATTAGACAGAATTATGTTTAGGGAAAACCTGAATTAGGTGGTCTGCTATTCTGAGGAGTAAGAAAGAGAATTACAAATGAGGAAATAAGAGGAAGCAGATATGAAGGGAGAAGTTTGAATGTTGGTTGTAAAGTTTTTAAATTTTACATCTCCTTTTGCACTGTGGCAGCACTACAACACTTCGCATTTTTCTTTGATTCAAGAATTCGCCATAGACTCATTGTCTGGTAAGAAGCAGGGAACAAACAAAAAAAATCAGTGCTTATAAGAAAGGCAGGAATTCTGCATCTGAGGAGTCATCTAGGTGCACAGAAAATCACTTGATAGAAATTACTGTAAATGTTTGGCTTCCACTGTAATTGGTAGCTTTTGTTCCAGACTGAGGCAGCTGTGTTAGCCCCTTAATGACTGAAGAGAAAAGGCTATGGAAATCTCACAGCTTTGTCCCACGTAAAAAACTTCATATTTTATAATGTGCACATACTTTTTAAGCCTTACAGCACTGTCAACATTTTGGAACGGAATATGCATATTTTCCCGTGGAATAAATGACCAAAAATAAGTTTTGGCCGTAATAACATTGAAAACAATCCTTTTTCCTTATACAACAGGTTTCGTGCTGTTGCTGCATTAAGACATTTATGACTCTATTAAGGCATTGAAATATCAGTCCCAATTTTAAAGTTGAAGAAACATAGGTAAATATAAATTGTAAGTCACAAAGCATATAAGCAAGGGAATAGAATTTAGATGTTGTCCTTCAAATCACTGATCTGTGCACATCAACAGACTGCAATGATAAACATAAATGTGTTTCTGTGTAGACTTGGAACTGGTTAAGAACAGCCACAAAGAGAGAAATGGTTTTGGGTGATGAGATAGGCATTTTCATTCAAACATTGCTGTAATCCAAGCTCTTCCATCACTCTGATTCAGGAAAGAAATGTGGAGTAAATGTGGTGTAGTTCACTTCCTCCATCTCTTCTACTGTAGAAGGGGTTCTTGGAAGTACTGAGAAGACACTACTTGTATAGATTTTCTTCTGAAAACATAAGGTGACTTAAATAGGTAGAAAGGGACATGAATAGTACAGTGAATAAAATAATGAAGTTTTATCACCTGGAAGGCTCTGACATCTGAATCCCATGTAATAGGACTTAAGACCAATTTAAACCTAATATACAGGAGTTTATTAACCCCACTGGTGTCAAAGTAGCTATTATCCACAGCCATTGATCCACTGATGATATAAGAATCATGTATGGGTTCCAGCACATACTGAGGAGAAGCCTGAATAAAATGCTTATAAAGGAGATTTTAGCTGCCATGTAACCCCATCAAATGGATATTTCTTCCAGAAAGCATTCTTCTTCTGACAGATGAGCAGGCATCCATACCATGGACTAGAGGGGTTAGAGTCAACTTCTATGTATGTGTCTGACCTTCTGAGTAAGACCCATGTGCATAACATTTGAGCTTTGTTTTATATTTAGAGTCTCAGTTATTTCTGGTCTTTAAGTGAGTGGGTGTCTCCACGCAAGCCCTGTTAGCTCATTCTGGGAAACTAAGAACTGGCAGCAAATCACAGTCTTAGACAGTTTTACTCTTGAATAAATAGGCTCCTTTTGGCACCTAACCTTGGATCTACAATGTCTGTGCTCTCCTGCTAAACTAACAGTCCTGGGTAGGACAATTTAAGTAAAAACCAGAGAAGCAGGCTAATGTAATTCTGGGCTTCTAGTGAGATAATGTAACCTATAACCCATGTCTTGCTCATGGATACTAAGCAATGTAAACCTGAATTTTTTTCAAGGCAAAGTTTAATAGCAAAGCCAAGAGTGATGTAAAAACCTCATCACTGAGATGGATAGACCTAATATTCTGTTACTTTAAGAGAAGAACAGTTCAGTTTGGTCATTCCCACTGCTGTATATACTGAAAAATTATGCCTTGCAAGTCATTGCCCTAAACAATGTTGTCTGGAGGACTTTCATGCACATATATGTCTTCTAATTCGAACTGAAAATGCTGACCTTAAAAGGAAGTATGTGACTTGGTTGGGTGGCAACAGTATTGAAGTTGGGAACTCTTGCTCTGTCTTAAACTTCAATTTCTAGTTTGGCTTTGCAACATATTTTCAAATAGTCTGACAGTACATGGATCCCAGGTTGCTTTGCTATAGACGATGCAGGCATATGCCTATTCTGTATTTAGGTTAACAACATCATGATAACAGACAGAAACCAAACAACAAAACCAGCCACAAACCATTAGTGTCCTAGCTGGTTTGCGGTAAGACTGAGTAGGTAATACTTGGAAAAGGCATCTCACTTAGTTTAAGGTAGTCCTATAAGTCCGTAAATTTGCAGTTATTGGTGTATCTACACAGAACATGCATCTCATACAGTGAGCTCCTTCTCTATGACTAAGACATTATAGCAGTAATCAATGGGTCTCGATGCCGCATCTGAAGCCACAGAAAGAGTAAGTATATTTTCTAAGAAAGGCAAAAGAAATTACAACTCCCAAGACATAAAAGAACCAGGGACTAAGAAAGGTTTCTGAACAGTATTGTGGAGTTTATAAATGGCATTGAGCCCTTCCAATTCCCTGGATTGCAAAAATTGGTCTATATTATCTAATATGGAAGTTGCTGTATCACACAGTACTGTTTTGCCTTCACTTTCATTACTGGGACAATTGCAGAGATGTATAATGATTCAGTGTGCATTTCCCAGAATTACTTGTTAATAGTGTAAATGGGTTAATGGATATTTTCACAAGCTTATATTTTTAGAGAGAAAAGAAACATTCTAAATTTAATATCTGTAGCTGCAATTTTAATCACAGAATACGTATGAAGAGAAGAGATTTGTAGTAAGTTGCATTAGTATCTACTAGGTGACTCCATCTGTGATAACTGTGTGGCAGTATGAACCAAATAAAACAGAAAATGTCTACTTACTGAATGTAAGCAACAAAAGGAATATTGGTCTTTACAGACTTGTGCTGAAGATAGCACAGCAGAGGTTCAGGATGGACCAAATAAATGCCTAAATTGCACACTTTTGCTTCAATGATAGGTCTGACATTCTTCTGCTTTCTGTTAGCAGAAGCCCTACCTCATCTGACAGCAGTTGAAAAGCAGCTGGTTGGATCAAAAGTTTTTCAAGGCTTCAGTGTAATACAACAGCTGCCTTTGTCTTTTTTTTTTTTTTTTTTTTTTTCCTTAATGTATATAGCTGCTTTGCTTGTGGAACTTGTTCTCTAAATTACTGAAATAAAACCCCCAGTTTTAGGATTAGATCTCATTCTCTATGGAGTCAATGGCAAAGCCCAGCTAACTTCATCTGACTTCTTAGCAGCAGAAAAAACCAAATATGGTTTTATCTCTTCAGCAAAAGAAATCAAATGAGGTTTGCAGAATTTAAAACTACCCTGTAATCATCATCTTAATGCTTACTTACAGAGGTAGGGCCTATGTCCTAGACTAATCCTATTGATTTGCATTGACTGGGTAGGAGATTTAGCCTTCATGAAAAAATTAGGGGAGTTGCTACAGTCACTGCTGAAGCAGACTGGTACCTTCATTTGGACGCAGAGAACTAATTAGTGTCAGTACACTTTATGCTGGAAATCTCACAGAGTGTTTCCATGGGAGAGACGAGTTGTTTCAGCAGCCAGCAGGCCAGTAGTTACATGATGCTTTCCTGCACCAGATCTCTACTGCCAAATTACAGGCTGTTCACAGCAACTATACTTCTGCAGGAACTACAGTTGATTTTTACTGCTTGAGAAGTCACTAAGCCCTCTTCTGCCTCCTCCATAAAAAAGATTCCATCATTATTAAAGAATCCTAGCTGAAATAATTTATTTGGTTTTGAAGCCGAATTTCTTTTAAAAAATGGATCTGAATGAACTTTATAATCTTTGGGAAGGGCCAAACAAATGAAGTGACAATATGCTGGTAAATTCTTAAAAGTCCATCTGATTTAGCTAATATTTAATTCAGAACATATCTATATGTATGCTAATAAACTGTTGCAGATGGTGTTTAATTAGCATACAAATTCACTGAGCCTGCACATCCAGCTGAAAAGCACAATGTTTTCTGCAGCCAGTATGTGGTCAAGACAAGTTCTTCCCAGTATAAACATTTCCACAAACATGGACAGGTTTGCTCCAGCCTTTTCAGTCAGACAAAACTGAAACCACTGTGGAGGAATAAGTCTTACTCATAGTCCAAATAGAAAAGAAACTGCTAAATCACTCAACAGCTTCCCAGTACTTTGGGTAAGTAACCAATAAGCTGAGTCAAAGCCCTGCATTAGTGAGATAACATTGATGTATGAATGTTAGCCTTGCAACACAGCCTGCTTATGCACTGTGCTTTTCTAGACAATTGGGATCCATCTGTTTGAAAGAAAAACACACAACGTAGAACACTATGCCCAAGCAGCCATTATGTTTGTCACAGCGGCCATATACTGAGGTACAGGAATAATAGAGAAAAGGAGAGGCAAGCAAAAAATATCCATTACTCGCTGACATGAGATAGAGATGGGATTTTATTGTTTCTCTTTTAGCAAGAAACTGATTAAATTGTATCTGTTGTCTCTGTGTGGAAATGAGTTCCAGGAACTCATGGATGCACACAAACCTGTGCCCACCATCCACGTGCTCTTCGATCTGCAAACCCTTCTTGTAATGCAGCGGTAGGCAATGGCACTATCGGTTTGCTTAATGTAGTAACTGAACCTTCAAATATTCAAGGAAACAAATCTAGCGGAAAATGGTTATGGTAGTAATAAGAAAACAAACTTAACCAGCAGGCAGTACACAGTCTTTATTGTGGGTGTTAATGTGCCGGTTTTTGATTACTAAGCTACTCAGACTGGACCTATCCTGATTCATGGCAAATGCCTTTTCTATTAAATGGATATAAGATTAGGTCTACTCACTCTCAAAGCACAATTTGGGAAGCATTAGTTTTATGACAAATGTATCTCACTGCAACAAGGTGTGGTTGTTTTCAGGCACATGAACCTTTCTGGCTTGCCAAAGAGGCCTTTCCCAGTGCCTGCCCAATGAAGCTCCACAGATGGATCCACACAGCTTGTCGGAAAGCACATTCTGGATTCTGAGAAATTCACATTGTGATTTGCGAACAAAGCACTCCTGCAACATGCCAGTCTAAGCTGTGAAATGATTAAGAACTCCTAAAAGAATGGAGCACCCTGTATTTGTCAGAAAACTCAAACACCAAAATTACTTTCTTTAAGGGAAAATAATAAGGCTAATTTATATACTGAGACAGAAATAAATACTCCTTTGCACAGCTGGAAACAGACTTCTGAACTGTAACTCAACACAACGTGTTTTCGGCGACTATCTGAAGTGAACTCTCCTAGCCTGCTACCTGAGAGATTCCCTTCCTTGCTGCCACTTGACTCCAGGGCCAAGCTGCGGCTCCAGTGGGAAATATCCCTGCCAGAATGAGTCCTCAGGCAGTGCCCTCAACTGCTCTTTGTATTCTGAGGTCAGCGAGGTAACCACAATAGAACGAAAGAACAAAAAACACTCTTGAAGACTGTCTCATTCTACTTTATTATTATTATATTATTATTTTTTTTTTTAATTTATGGAATTCCATCTTATTGTAGCTTTGGACTAACTGATATGGAATGCAAATGTCCTAAGCAAAAAATTCTTTCTTTTCTTAAACTCCCCCTCCATTTCTTTCTTTTTTTTTTTTTTACTAGCAGGCAAGGTATGATCAAATGGGCTGTTTTAGCTTCTCATGAGCTGCATGCAGGAGATGAGCACATGTAGAAAAAATGTTCATGGTGCTTTTTGAAAAAAAGTGTGGACTGGACTTTACAATACTGCCTCCTGCCCACTTAGCTTTGGTGGGCTTTCATACTCCTATTTTAGGAACTTCTTAGCATAAACTTTTTTAAAGAATTTTATGTAAATGTGACAGTAGAGACTCACCATGAATTATATACAAAACACTCTCCTACCCTTGTAATCTACAGTCATATATACAGACCTATATAGTCTACTTAATTTTAAATAGATTTTTATACATATACCTCATTAAGCACCTTGGTTCAAATACATTTCTGAACATAAAGTCTGATGCTTGCAGTATCAACACAGCTAAGCTTATGATTTAATAAAAACTACTCATTAAATTGAGAAGTGGAATTTGCTCTGTCTTGCAAATCTAACAGACTTAGATCTTTCCTCTGCTATGGTCTCACCTTATCATCCAGCTTGTGTACTCAGATTTTATTCAACAAATGAACTTACACTTTATCAAATAAATGGAACATTGCACATCATAATAATGATGGTCCCTGGGCATACAATTCAGAGACCATTCTTTAAGAGTGAAGTCCAAAATGTCAGAACTTGAAAAATCTGGTGTTCTGTGAGGGGAATAATTTTTGTTATGATTATGCTTTTTTCCTGGCCACCACACTCATGTCAAATTTATAAAAGAAATGCTAGTCTTTTTACACATTCTAAGTAGGTAGAGTAGGAAAAATTATTTAAAAGATAGCTTTTTATTCTTTTCAAGAGATTAACTTGCATTGTATTTTCTCTCTCCACATCTGTGATTCATCTGTGTTTATGTACTTTACTAGAAAAACATCTTCCTGCCTGTTTGCACTTAACTGTTTAGCAGCGCACTGTAATATGACAAGCCTCTCCTACACTGTCTGCTTTGTTCCCTATGAATTCAGCAGTCACCAAGTCAGACAGTTGGGCACACTGAGCGCGAACTTAGGGAAAACAGGCATGATAAGTTTGGCTGCTGCTGATTTCTCTGAGACAATCTTTTGCATCTTCCTTCTATTTGTTTCTTTAGGGAGAGGAGAGATCAGACTAATGATAAGTCAGTTCATAAACTGTTTTGTCTTATGCACAACTAAATCAGAACGTCAAACCTGAGGAATGACAAGAGCTGGGACAGATGCAGAAATATGGAACATCTGGCTTTGTAGAACCAGTGAAGTCACCACTCACTCCTGGGAATGCTTCACACCTCCAAGGTCATCCATCTCCTCTGGTAATGCTATCTTCATCTTTCTTTGACATTCATGTACAAAGTTATGAGTCTTAAAGGACACCATTAGCCTAGCAACCACACCTCAGACATAAAATCTTTCTGGCTTACCACTGTTAAAATTAACACTCTGAGTACAACTGAGGTACCAAAGAGAAACACTTGTTTTAATGTATGCTCTTTATATATGGTTCGGTTAGTGGTACAAATTCAAATTCAGAACACCTAATTTTGGCAAACTATCTCCTGGCTAATAGCTCTTCACAAGATGTGAAGGTAAAGAATGTCAGTGGTGACAGAGGTTACATGTCTGCAAAAAAACTTGTAACAAATGCACAGCCTTGCTTGGAATAAAAATCTGGATGTGAATATTGCAGACAAAAAATTCACAATTAGCTTTCCAGTAGCAGAGTTTCTTGCAGTTCTGGATTTAGATGTCTGGAACAATCCAAAATTGCATTTTTCCAGTCTTGATAATTCAACATCTGGCTCTACTTTCTATTCTTTGTTCCTTCCTACCTTTCTGCCTTCCTGCCTCCCCCTTGCTCCCTCCCTTTTAGTCTCCCTTTCTTTCCCCTCTCTTCCTCATTCCTTTCTTCCATCTTCTATCATTAAGTATGTTTTTTATGTTTGCATGCAGAACACTGGTTCACAAGTAGGTCCTATATGTACATATTATTACTATTACTATTACTTTATTATTGCATTAACAGAAATGGGCATAAAAGAATTAATGCTGTTTCCCTAAGGAGGTTCACTCTGCTAATCATTGATAAGAAATGTTACAGCAAATTCAATATTAAGGTAGACTGAGGCACATATGTACTACACATGTAAAGCAAACTCAAGCGCTGTGGAGGTCATGGTACATCTTGACAATTATAAACGGATAGGAAAAGTATTTCTGTAGCACGATGATATTTCTCTGAGAGTCTTTAATGCAAAGGAGATTTAGGAGGAAAAAAAAAGAAAAAGAAAGAAAAAACTCTCTATCTTGATGTAGTTCACCTAGGGAAGGGATGACTAGTCTATACCTTATGGGCTGCACCGACCACTTGTGAATAGCTAAGGGTGTTTAAAGTCTGCTAAACAGTTTGAATTCTGATTGTGGAAGGAAGAAGGCAGCAGGGACTGCTCTATGACCAGTTCCATCAAAAACCTACATTGCAACGGCATAGTGGATCTGCTGCCATATCTTCCCTGAAAAGTTGTCCCTGGGATCCTCTCCTCTCTGCTATTGTCCAAGGTACATGCCAGGTGATTGTGGTACATGTAAATGCTCAGTTATGCATGAGGAAGGCTGATCACTTTTTGATGGATGCATGAACTGCTGGTTACTGAAGAGAATACTACACTTTTGGTAAGTTAAACCATACAAAGAAATATCTTCCATTTTGCAAAGCTCTGTCTAGAAGGGCAGCCTTTTTTTTAACACTTCCTAACCATTTTTCCCTGTTCCCCTCCAGTGGTATTAATTACTGTATATCATATTTTCAACTAAAATTAAAAGGCAGAGGATGAAGTCACAAAAAACTCAAACAGTTTCAGAAAATGAAAATTCTGTAAAACAACTGAGTCAATCTTTGCTCTTGAGTGTTACCCTACACAAAGTGTTGCAGACTACTATCAGCCTGGAATTCCAGGAAGCTGCAAGATGAACTGAAAACAAAAAGATTAAGTTACAAAATGGAAGCATGTCTATTCAGTCAGTTTTTAAGAAATAAAACCCCTGGGATTTAATTCCAAGTTTTTTACAATGTGATTTTGCTTCAAAAATGCTTCTGCAAAAGCAGCCTCATGGAGCTCCAAGAAATTGTTGAACGATCCTGTGTTCTTTAAGCAAGTATAAGTATCTGTTAAAGGGACAGTTTTGCCACTGCAGAATAGAAGCCTTGGGGACAAGCTGTTTTCTTTTCCTGTCACACATCTCCACAATAAAATAATAGCCCTAGTGATCCTTGTGCAACTCTACAGCATCTTTAAAATATGATCCAAGTGACAGATAAACAACTACGCTTCCTTCTGAGGTTTTCTGTAGTTGAATGAGGTGGAATTTTAATCATGATATGCCTGAGGATGACTGAAAAGTAGTAATATCCGTACTCTACTAGCTGGATTTTGTTCTGTCAAAGAAAATGTAGAGGAATTTACAAAGGGAACAGATCTGTTGGATTAATCACTTTAAATGAGAAAATATAGATTAAAGCAAACAAAATTCAGCATGATATAATATCCTTTTAGAGTCTGGATCGCAGTGATCAGATTTGTGAAATCATTCAACAGGGACCTGAAAGACTTGATCAAAACAATGCATTGAGCTCTCTCTTTGCCTCTAATGAAAGTGTGAACATACCAGCTCCTTCTTCTTCATGCACTCCATGAGGATAATGAAGAGGTGCTGTGCCTGGGTTCGGGTGTATGTAAAAGTCTTCTGTATGGTAACCAGCAACTGGTCCCTCAAAGACTCATTGATAAGTCTGAAATTCAAAAAGAAACAATAAAGTAGAAAAACAGACTTGAGGGAACATTGCAACTTCAGCCAAGGGTCAAACAAATGAGCTAGACGACAAATCACCGCAGGTTGTTTTGGACAGATTTGAAGGACAGGAATTGCTGAAACCATCACAGACAAATTGGAAAACACTGTTCTAGAAAAGCACATTGATTATGTTGGGGTCCCTCATCTCCAAATTTTTTATTTTAGTTCCCACATACTGCATGACAGAAGGTCATTCGAACCATCAGCTCTGTGGGATTTCCTAACAAAAACAAGAACCGCACTGACAGTCTGGATTTGAAGGAGACCCACACTTCTAGGTGAAATAAAGGCCTCTTCCTATCAGTGAGTTAGCAGAATTCAACTCATTATTCATTTTATGAAACTGGGAGCATTTGTGTTGTCAGTTTTTTTGATTTTAGCTTGAATATCCCAACAGTTTCAACTCACCTTATTGATGCTGCACAGGACCAGGCAAGAAAACAAACAAAAAAATTCTCTAAGGTCACCTGAAGAAACCATTTTGCTTTTGTTCATACTGATCTTCCAGGAGTTTAAATAGTAACCGTTTTTATATTCCTCCTCTGTGCTAATGTTAGTACTTGCAAAAAGTGGCCCAACAGCAGAAATAAATAGTAATATTATGTGGAATATTATTACCTGAACCTTACCCCTTGATATCAAAAAGACTATTCCTCAGGACTGTTCTGGATGAAACATTGCTGTTCTTAATGTCTTACAAAATAGTGGGCTCTAATTTAGAACATGTACCTTTTAATGTATGAAAGTTTCTACACTATAGCAGTTTTCTCACTTAAATATTGTAACTGAGTGTTTTAAATTAGCTGAGTCAGAATGTTTTACAGGATAAGTCATTGTTGATCATCTGGGGAATGAAAATCAGAGAATCCTCATGACTCATATTTTAAGACAGAAGATAAACAAGATTTAGCCCTGCAGCAACTGCAAAGAATTATCAGAAGCACAGTATCTAAGTCATTGTTAGCTTATGGCAGCTGCTTTGGGAGAACAATGACCAAACCCCTGTTTATTTCACACTATTGTTAAAAGTTGCCTGTACTTCTCTGCAGTAAGGAAGCCCAAATGAGACTGCAGGATATTGATTATGCAATTGAATTTCAAATATGATGTAACTATCTAGTCTTTATACCTACAGCAAACATGCCTTTAGAAGAGACAATGAATGGGAATAGGAAAGAAGTATAGAGGTGCATAGGAGAATATAGAAGGCCTGGCATATGGAGTGCATATGTTCTCTACTCTCTGAATTTGACTTCGTAAATATCCCTGTTGTGTAGGACTTCCACTTCACAAAGAAGATGGTAAGGCATATGTCACTGTGTTTGGAATAAAATGAGTTTACACAGGGTTTTAGACCACACTGCCAATCACTGTTCTTTCTATGCCTGGCTACTCCTGTTGTCTTCTACTTTATTACAGACTCCTCTTGAATGGAGAGTCTGCCTCTGCACTTTCTCCTTTCATAGAGGAGCAGTACAGCCCCAGATGTGCTTTTTCCTGGGATGCTGGAGAGGTGACAACACTGCACTTACTGCTCACTCACTGTGTAAGCACTCCTTCCCTGCATTGTGACCTGCTTCCCCCACAAAGAGGCAAGATATGATGAATTAAAACCTCCAGCCCTCTTGGTGGGCAGCAATGAGAGCTGACAGCAGAGGATTATAAGAAAAATAACCTGACCTCCTGTATAGAACCAAGGATGGTGCAAGCACATGGGAACATGAAACAAAATGTCAGAAAACAGGTAGAAATGTAGTTTCATTCCATGGAAAGAGAATCAACTTGGAAAGGCTGACACCCTGAAAAGCGCTAACATACTTTGAGTTGCAGATTAGTAGGTCATATATGATAGAAATTCTGATAGAAATTCTGAAGCCCCCTTTTTAGTGTCTTTAAAATAAATCAGTTGGAAATTTGATTTAATCAAGAAGGCTGTTCTTAACAAAATGGTGCTATCACCGTAAATATAAGTGGTTCAGAACTATGCAATTTTCCATCCTTCAAGCTAAGAATGAAAAAAGGGGTTAACCACTAAGAACAAGTTTCCTAAAAACATCAACTGGAGAATCTAAGATTTAAATAAAGCTCTAATTTCCTTTGGAAATGACATATGAAAGTGAAGTACATGAAAAAGTATGAAAAGTATATGAAGTATATGAAAAAATGCATGGAACTGGAAGAATCTGAAATTACAGAACTTCAGAAAACATTTCCAAAGATCCTGGGATGAAAACCATCCTGTTTTCTCATCATAATTTAATTTTCCTTAAAAAACCTGTAGTATCCAAACCTGAAATTTCATTTCAGAAATTGGCTTCTCTCAGGCTAACACACACAGAAAGCAAGAGAAATTTGCTTTTGTAAGCATTGAGTGAAAGTAGAATTAAGTCCCAAGGCTTTGCAAGCAGCCACCACTTTCCTTTCCTGAATTAAAGCTATCAGAAACCGTATCATGTCATAAGTTCAAACAGCATGTAAAGCATACTCCATGTGAAAGATATGGAGGTTGTTTTTTTTTTAAAAGTATCAGGAAGTGGTTCCCTAACTACAGGAGCACACATCTGTTGAAGGACCACTGCTCAGAACTTCCTGTTGTCATAATTTGATTTATGCAGTTTTCTAGTCTAAGTACTTTTTTTTTAACATCTCATTGGTCTGCAATTCTACAGCAAGCCTGTTCAATGTCTTTGTGAGATGAAAAACTTGAATACATTGTAACCAGAAATAGAAACAGTAATAGCAAGCTCCCTCATAAAGTGATCATAGCTGAGTTAAGCTTTGTGTGAACTGAAATCAGTCATATCAAGACATATCAGATTTACTCTTTAGGAATCTATAAATGTTAGAAGGTATCAGATCAAAGTTCCCAATTATGTAACCCAGCTGGGACAAATACAGACTGTGCCAAGCTATTAAAGGCTAAATCTATGATGCATACACCAAATCCAATACATATAAAACAAGTAACTTCTCAGACTATTGTGAGCAAAATAACTGGGACTTGCAGGTGGAATGATGATTTATCCACTATGCAAAGACAAATGCATTTCTTACACATACAACTTTGGCATACATTTTTTGAAATCACAGCTTCCTAATTTTAGGTTTGGGGGAAAAGAGATGGCTCCTTGGGTCCTGTGATTAGAGCTGTAACCTAGAACACAGGAGATTCTCGGTCACTGACTTGGGAACAGTATATTCAGCAGCCTCCGTCATGAATCATGAACCTCGTATGAATGAACCTCCATAGGCATAAAACTGCCCACTTTACCAGACTGAAACTTTATGATTATGACTCCCTTCAAAGTCAGCATACTCCCACCCTAAGAAAACTGAATAGTGCCAGATGAAGATAGTATTTTTATCATCTTTCTGCTAGGCTTCAGTTCAGAAAATATTTTGCAACATACCAATAAAGTCCAGTTTGGGGCATTTTGATGGCATGATTCCCTGACTTCCACTTAATTTGCCATGCAAGCAGTACTGCAGGTAACTCACTCCAGCCTAAACAAAATGTCCTACAAAATGACAATTTAACAAAATGACAATTCCTTACATAGTTCAAATCTGTTCTTTCATTCCCTAAATACCTAAGATAAGCTCATTTTCCTACTAGTCCTGGTATCCAACTTTTTTTTCCTCCGGAGGAGCTAGATTGCTGACGGAATTTAGATACCTACTGTCCAAAATCTGGCATCTAAAGTAGAACTATATACATCTACATTTATTTTCAGAAAACAAATCTAGTCATAATTGTTGCTAAGAGTAATTTTTTTTTCTTTTAAGGAGATGTCAACATTAGTTTTGATGCATCACATTATCAGAACTGACCTGGATGGCCTTACCACGGGAAAAAGGAGAAAGATGTCTTGTATCCATCAGGAGAGGCTACTTAAAAACACTGAATTGACAAAGTAAATAAAGTGACGTTCTATTTCTGTCCAAGATATGCTGGAAGATTAAACAGCAAAGCAGAACTCCCTTCATTGCTTTGGCCAATGCAGAAGAGAAAGATTACAGCAGTTTGGCATCCTCGCTCCTCAGAAAGAAATTTTTTTTGGAGTCATGCCTAATATTTGAGGAGATAATAGGCGTTCCACTCAATAACATTACAGTCTTTCAAACTCATGGCCTATGATTTTGTAGTGAACATTGGAGAGTATTTGAAAGATCTGGCCCATAGCCAGTTCCCTAAATTATTTCATCTTTTTTTCTCCAGAGATTTTTAGTACTGGCATCTTACAATGTACTAGAGATTTGCAAATATTATGCTCTAACCTAATTTAAAAATGCAGATTCAATATAGAATTTTTTAAACATAAAAATGCTTTGAAATTCTCTAAATTAAACACTCCAATGAACTGCACATAATCTGTTTCTAACTTTTCATTTCCGAATTCTTTTTTTTTTTAATTATTCTTTTTATTCAGGATAAAGAAAATATAACCATAAAATATCAGTGTGATGTGAAAACTATTCCTTGCCCTCCTTTATGGGAAGCTTAGGGGATTTTATGTTTTAATTATGATTTGCACTTGAGACAATCACACCATATGTAAGAAACATGACCACAGGCTCTGCTGGTATTTTCTTCTGTTGGAATTACAAATAAGGCACAGTTGTGCAACTCGGTAGGACTGACTGAATTTCTCATACTTTTAAAATCCACACATTTTGCATAGAACTCTTATGAGAAAAGACAGAAAATAAATGTAATTATTCCTTTGTTCTATTCAAACAGGGATGGTTTCTGTGTGCTTTTGTAAGAAATCAGCTTTACTTGCAGCTCTTCACTGGTGGTTGTTCTTCTACACCATTTTTCCCTGACTATGTTTACTAAATGGTTGTCCTGTCACCAAAAGAGAGATGATTGTATTTCAACAAAGAAATGACCTTCTATCCAGCTTTTGATTTCCAAAGTACTTTGTTACAAAAGAAAAGTAATGATGTCAAAATATGCAGTGTGAAAACGATCTTACAAAATAATTCAGATGTGAAAGTAGCCGTGATCAAAAGACCCACATCATACCTAAATTATGATCCCTTTTGCTCGAAGTAAAAAATCCCTATACTTTCCCTATTAGAAAAAAAGCAATTTAAGTAATATACTTCAGTTATGAAGCCCAAAATCTATGCCACAGTGGATGCAGAGACAGATCAATCCAAAGGCAATCTTTAATGATTTTCATATGAGGATGGTCATTTAAAGCACAAAGAATGCTTTATGTTTCCTTGTGAACATAAGGCAAGAGGTAAATTTTTATGGCATTGGATTGAATTCCTTAAGGGTCTCACGCTTACAGGAGTAGAACTGATGGAGTAGTTAATATGCTATAATAAACTCAGCTTGGAGACTGCATTCAAATATTGCAAGTAATTTCCCATTCTGTAAGGAAATATTTGTCTAAAAAGTGATACAGTTTTAACCTAGTGTTTAATTTTTCTCATTTTAAATTCAGCATTTAATTAAAAAAAATCTCTGAGGATTAAAAACTACTGAATGATCCTATAAATAGTTGCACTTTACAGTTATTTTACTTCCAGTTTGTGCTTTTATGCAAGACAGTGAAATGAGAAGGCATCCTTGATTATACAGTCAAAAATACTTTGGCTTTATGTGGAGGGGAGTTATTAACAACTAGGATATTCACATAGGGCTTAGTAGGGACTAGATTTGGGTGTTTATGATCAATCTCATGTTCTTACCCCTTAACGCTGTTCAACACATTTTCAACTTCTAAAGTAAATGAGCAATTAAGTGTTTCAGAGCCTGGAGAACCTGACCTTTAAATTAAGGCCAACAGTGACGAGCAGCCAAATAATTCTTCCAGTTTACCACATGGGGAAGGTTATATTTAAACTGCCTTCTCATTTAGGTTATCCTGTGTACATAGCCTGTTTGTCATTAAGACATAAAAGGTACTGGGAACTTACTCAGCTTACTACTGAGAATTTTATTTGCTTGTAGTGAAAGGTAGGCAGCTTGTACATTCTTAACACTCTGTTCAAAACTTTTCAGACCAAGGTAATATATAGTCCCTGATATTAAAGTTATGGTAAACTTAAAAGTGGTAACCTGCATTAATCCTGCATATCCGATACTTGTAATGCTGAAACCTCAGCTCAGTGGGAAGCTACACATCTACCTTGCCTTCCCCCTGGAACTTCAATGAGATGGATGAGATACCAAGGCCTCAAAAATTATTTACCTCCAATGACATCTTTACTTCAGGTATGCTTCACCATTCCTTCTGACCTTCCCCATCCAACCTGGCCTTGAACACTTCCAGGGATGGAGCATCCACAACCTCTCTGGGCAGCCTGTCCCCATGCCTCAGCACCCTCACAGTAAAGAACATCTTCCTTACACCTAATATAAACCTACCCTCTTTCAGTTTAAAGCCACCAGCCCTTGTCCTGTCACTACATGCCCTTGTAAAAAGTCCCTCTCCAACTTTCTTGTAGGCCCCCTTTAGGTACTGGAAGACTGCTGACTGCTATAAGGTTTCCCTGGAGCCTTCTCTTCTCTAGGCTGAACAACCCCATCACTCTCAGCCTGTCCTCATAGGAACGGTGCTCCAGACCCCTGATCATTTTCACGGCCCTCCTCTGGACTTGTTCCAACAGGTCCATGTCCTTCTTATGCTGGAGGCCCCAGAGCTGGATGCAGTACTCCAGGTGGGGTCTTGATGAGA
>JAOBAS010000072.1:43871375-43899183 GCA_025311575.1 Elanoides forficatus
CACCCAGCCTGTATTTGTGCTTGGGATTGCCCCGACCCATGTGCAGGACCTTGCACTTGGCCTTGTTGAACTTCATGTGGTTTGCATGGGCCCACCTCTCGAGCCTGTCAAGGTCCCCCTGGATGGCATCCCTTCTCTCCAGCGTGTCAACCACACCACACAGCTGGGTGTCACTGGCAAACTTGCTGAGGCTGCGTTCAATCCCACTGTCCATGTCGCCAACAAAGATGTTAAACAGTGCTGGTCCCAATACTGGCCCCTGAGGAATGACACTTGTCACTGGTTTCCAGTTGAACATGGAGCTGTTGAGCATAACTCTTTGAGTGTGGACCATCTGGCCAATTCCTTATTCACTGAGTGGTCCATCTGTCAAATCCATGTCTCTTCAATTTAGAGACAAGGATGTAATGTGGGACAGTGTCAAATGCTTTGTACAAGTCCAGGTATGGACTTTCCTTTCATGAGGAAAGCCTATAATCAGGCCTTAAAATAAGGCAGATTCAAGCTTCTTGTCTCTTGTCTTTTCAAGGATGCACATACATTGACATTGGAAGGGGGTACTGCACCTTGATTAATATAAAAAATCATTCCTTTTTCTACTATGTGAAATCAATTAGGAAGGATAAATAATGAGGACGGAAGGCAGTCACATCACAATTTCATGAAACGCAATACAAAAGGACCTGTTGGGCAGATACGCAATTGTCCAACATTCTTAAGGATGTCTCTGAGAGGACAGATTGGCACCACACTGATCGAAACGCAAGCAGAGAGCTATATTTTGTCCTCATTCACCTCCAAATATAGTTCTTTTTCCCCTGGAAACAAACTTCCAAATAAACTTAAAAAATCGCATCAGTGCTTAGTACACACATCCACACAGTCTTACATGTAGAAAATGAATCAATATCAGTCTGCAATGAGTGAGAATTTAAGACACTGAAAAAACAGCATGACAATACCAACATTCAAGTGCTGAGTCTGTTGCTGCCATGAGTGATGTGGTTTTTGAATTATTTAGATCAGATATCCAGTGCATAGCAGTTGGAAGATATGCTGTGTCTTGGTGAAGACCCTGATTCACAGCCAGCAGTCAGAATTAAAATAGGTTTTTAACTTTGTAGTCTGATTGCACAGTGGACTGCAGAATTAAATTCTGCATGCAATTTGGATGTGCTACATTGATTTAAAATCTAATAGACACAGTTTTGTATAACCTAGTTAGATTCCATCCAAAAGAAAAAGCTAGTAGCTGAACAGTTAACATGCCAATTGTTCAGTATTCTCCTCATACTGCTAAGTACTATTCAAAAGTAGGTTACAGAGGGTGAAAAGTACCCAATTTGTATCTAAAGTCTAATGTATTTGGGTAAAATATTTTTATGAATATAAATATTATTGTTGTTTCACTTGTGGTATTCTTAAAAATATCATTGCATTTTAGACTGATGTTTTCTGAAGCAGGGTGAACAAACAGAAATTCCCACTAGCTAGCTTTACAAATTTCACAGTTCGTGCATTCTATTTCGTGCATGGTGAACAGGGAGAAAAAAAAAAAACAACTCCACCAGAAAAAAATGTACGCTATTTGATAATATTGCAGGCACCACCTGGAATGGCACCACCACAGAAAGAAGACCCATAGTAAGGGAGAGTAATAGATTTCACAAAGCCAGACTTGAGAGTCGCAGGCAAGAAATGACTTGCTTGTTCTGCCTCTAGTGATTCTATCACTTGCCTTTCTTACAGGTAGGATTTTGTGATGATGAAATAGAATCACGGAATCGTAGAATGGTTTGGGTTGGAAAGGAGCTTTAAAGATCATCGAGTCCAACCCCTTGCCGTGGGCAGGGACATCTTTCACAAGGTCAGGTTGCTCAAAATCCCATCCAACTTGGCATTGAATACTTCCAGGGATGGGGCATCCACAGCTTCTCTGGACAACCTGTTCCAGCGTCTTACCACCCTTATCACGAAGAATTTCTTCCTTATGCCCAGCTAAAGCTATCCCCTTTCAATCTAAAACCATTTCCCCTTGTCCTGTCACTACAGGCCCTTGTAAAAAGTCTCTCTTTATCTTTCTTATAAGCCCCCTTTATATATTGAAATAAATTGCATTCACTCTCTTCTGCTGTATTCTTTTTCATTATGTCATCAGAACACAGACAAAGTAGATGGAAACTGTGTAAGTACACAGCAAACAAAAGGATACACTGTGTTTGAGTATGGTTATGTTAAAGGTGTTAACAGTGAGATCACCAAAACCAGAGAAACAACTTCTCAAAGATTCAGATGAAACCTGGCACATTCAGATCTATCCCAGATGCAGCACTGGACTATGTATGAACCTGAATATAAACTGGATTTAAGTATTTGTGGAAAACTACCTTATCCCCAGTAGGAGTTTTAGGTTGCGTAAGTTCATGATTACATTTATTTTTAAAAAACATAATAGTGCTTGTTCTAGAGCTCAGTGTTGATAGATTTATGTTTTATTATTTGCATAACTCTGTTGTAGGCGTGAATACATAACTTCACATATTCTAACACACACACAAGAGTCCCTTCCTAGTGAATCCTGATCGGAAGATTACTGTAGCTACTTAGACAAAAAGCATGAAATAGCTCTTAGTTATAAGACTATGAGGGAGTTTGGGTTCCACTTTTATGTTTTGTTCTCAAATTATTAAATCCTCCCTTATTTTTTATTTCCTAGTCTGAGCAGCACACTCTGGGTTCTGCTTGGGAGCTTCTGGGGACAAGGTCCACCACAATCATTGCAGAACACCTAGAAACCTTCTGAGGGTGCCTGAGGATGAGGTAAGTGCAGCCACAAGGTTATGGGCCTGAGAAAGCTCCAGCATTTTCTAATGAGCATGATGAACAGCCCTTGACCCAGGGTGCCTGTAACCTTCTTTGCAACCAGCCCTTATTAGGGAGGGTCAAGCACCCATTAGCTGGTGCATGGGAGAGGCCTATACAAGAACCAGGCCAACAGTACAGCCAAGAGATGCAGCAGCTTGTGCAAGAGGGTGTAAAGAAGATGGCCTCAGCTGAATTTTTTCCAGTGTAAAAAGTCTTGGGTATGGTGGTGACATGCCATAGGGTAATTTTTGTGGCAGATGCTGGAGTAGCTGCTCCTGCCAGAGCAGAAGCTTGGATGCAGATGGAGCTGTGGGTGGTGGATGTAGCTCTCCAAGTCCCAGGCTGAAGGGTTTATCTTTGATGCCAAGAGAGATGGCCTTCTTTCCTGTAGGTCTGCTGTCTTGGAAGAGCTGTGCCACCAAACACAGGAGTTACAGAAGGAAGTGAGCAGGCTACACAGCATCAGAGAAGATGGAAAGGAGATAGACAGGATCTTCTCTGAGATGCAACAGCTTGAAGAACCCTGGATCCCAACTGCAATAGAGGTGCAGGCAGTGTACACACTTAGTATTTAGGTAAGTGTAACCTCTGGAGAAGGCAAAGGATGAAAGCTGGTGACTGCTGACACCAAGAGTAAGGCTCCTGCCCCACCTAACAGCTTACAACTACAAAAAAGGTTTACTGCTCTCAAAGTTGAAGGAGAGCCACATGTGCCTTCAAGGAAAGGATCTATGTCACCTGACCCTAACTCATGTAAGACCACCAGGAAGAAGCAGTGAGTGATTATAATGGGCAACCCCTTGCTGCAGCAGGCAGAAACATTCATCTGTTGACCTGACCTATCAACTAGAGAGGTTTGCTGCCTGCCGAGACCCAGAACCAGGATGCTGTGGAGGGACTGCCAAACCTTGTCTGACCATCTGACTATTACTGCCTGCTGTTCTTTCACATGGTCACCAATGATACAGTGAAGGGAAACCTGGAGAGTATCAAAAGTGACTACAGAGCTCTGGAAGCAGAAGTCATGGGCATAGGAGCTGAGGTGGTGTTCTCACCTCAATCTTGCTAGTCAGAGGAAAGGGTGTGGGGAGAAGGACACTGATAATACAGGTCAGTAGCTGGCTGAAGAGCTGGTGTTGGTGATGGGGTTCTATGGATATGGGACCCTATTTGCAGATCACTGTCTGCTTGTAAGAGATGGGATCCACCTCACTAAGCAGGGCAAAGTTACCTTTGCTGAAATGGCTGACCTGGTAAGAAGGTCTTTAAAATAGGAATGCTGGGGGAGGGAGAGAGGGTCACCAGCAGGCCTGTGAGAGCGTGATACATAGGGTTGATGAGCAAGGAGCTGGGAGTGACATGATGGGAAGGGATCACAAAATCAACAGAAAGGTGCTTAAGCAGGTGCACCTCCATCATTTTTATGTAAGCAAGAAAGTACTTACAGGGCACCATTATGGAGAAATCCTCAAAGCCCTTTCTGAGAAATCAGTATGGTGGGGTGCCTCTTTAAAGTGCCTGTATACTAATGTGCACAGTATGGGAAATAAACATAATGAGTTAGATTTGTGTGCAGTTGTAGGGCTACAATCTTGTTGGGATCACAGAAACATGGTGGGTGGCTCCCATGACTGGAGGTGTTGCAATAGTGGATACAAGCTCTTAGGAAAGACAGGCTGGGAAGATGAGGAGTTGGAGTTGCCCTTTGTGTGAGAACAGCTGGAGTGCATGGAGCTCTGCCTGGGTATGGATGATGAGCCAACTGAGAGTTTATGAGTTAGGCTTAAAGAGAAGACAGGTAAGGGTGACATTGTACTAGGTGTCTGCTATAGGCTGCATGACCAGGAAGAACAAGTGGATGAGGCCCTCTACAGACAGCTAGGAGCAGATTCATGTTCACAGGCCCTCATCCTTATGGAGAATCAACACCACTGATGTATCTGCTGGAAGGACAAGACAGCAGGGCATAAGCAATCTTGGAGGTTTCTGGAGTGCATTGACAAGAACTTCCTGACCCAAGTGACAGAGCGGCCAATGAAAGGTGCTCTGCTGGACCTCATACGCACCAACAAAGAGGAACTCAATGGGGATGTGAAGGTCAAAGGCAGCCTTGGCTGCAGTGACCATGAGATGGTGTAGTTCAAGATTCTGAGAGGAGGAAGAAGGCAAAAAGCAAGATCACAGCCCTGAACTCCAGGACAGCAGACTTTAGCTTCTTTGGGGATCTGTTTGGTGCTTGGATGAGGCCTACAGGGTAAGAACCAGAGGGAAGAGGGGCCCAAGAAAGCTGGTTAATATTCAAGTATCACCTCCTACAGGCTCAATGAATGGGGCAGAGGACCTGGTGACATAGGACGTGGAAAAGGCCAAAAACCTGAGTGCCTTCTTCAATTCCAGGCCCCAGAGACCAGGGGGGACACTCTGGAAGAAGGAAGTCATACCCTTGGTGGAAGAGGATCAGGTCAAGGAATACTGAAACAAATCAGACATACATAAGTCCATGGGCCCTGATGGGATGGACTCACAAATGCTGAGGGAGCTGGGTGATATCATTGCCAGGCCACCCCATAATCTTCAAACAAACATTTAAACATAATCTTTAAACAACTGGAGGAACTGCATGAGGACTAGAGAAAAACAGTGGTCACAGCTATCTTGAGGAAGATCAAGAAGGGAACTGCAGGCTGGTCAGCCTCCCCTTGATCCCTGGGGAGGTGACGGAGCAGCTAATCCAGGAAACCATATCCAGGCACATGAAGATGATCAGGAGTTGTCATCATGGATTCACCAAGGGAAAGTCATCCTTGATAATCTGATCACTGTCTGTGATAAAATAACAGGTTTGGTAGATGAGGAGTAAGCAGTGGATGTTGTCTAGGTACACTTCAGTAAGGCCTTTGACATTGTCTCCCATAACATCCTCACAGAAGGTGTTAAAGTATGGGCTGGAGGAGCAGACAGTGAGGTGAATTGAAAACTGGATGAATGGCTGGACCCAGAGGGTTGTGATTAGTGGTATGAAGTCTAGTTGGAGGCCAGCAACTAGTGGTGTATTCCAGGGACCAATCCTGGATCCAATTCTGCTCAACATCCTCATTAATGATCTGGAAGATGTGACTGAGTGTACTCTCTGCAAGTTTGCTGACGATATAAAACTGGGAGGAGTGGCTGATATGCCAGAGGGTCGTGCTGCCCTCTGGCAGATGGACCTTGGCAGGCAGGAGATAGGCTGGAGAAATGGGCTGACAGGAACTTTGTGAGGTTCAACAAGGGGAAATACAAAGTCCTGCACCTGGGGAGGAACAACTCCATGTATCAGTACATGCTAAGGGCATCCCAGCAGGAAAGATGCTTGACAGAAAAGGACCTGGGGGTCCTGGTGGCGGACACTAAGTTGAACATGAGCCAGCAATGTGCCATTGCAACAACAAAGGCTAATGCTATCCTGGGCTGCATTAGGAAGAGTGCTGCCAGCAGGTCGAGGCAGGTGATCCTTCTCTCCTCAGCACTGGGGAGGTCATACCTGGAGTCCTGTGTCCAGTTCTGGGTTCCCCAGTACAAAAGAGACATGGACATACTGGAGAGCATTCAGCGATATGCCACTAAGATGTTGAAGGGACTGGATCACCTCATGTATGAGGAAAGGCTGAGGGAGCTGGGACTGTTCACCCTGGAGCAGTGAAGGCTCAGAGAGGTTCTCATCAATGTATATAAATATCTGAAGGAAGGGTGTAAAGAAGATGGGGCCAGACTCTCTTCAGTGGTGTCCAGTGGGAGGGCCAGCAGCAGTGGGCACAAGCTGAAACACAGGAGGTTCCCTCTGAATATCAGGAAATACTTTTTTACTGCATAGGTAACTGAGCACTGGCAGAGTTTGCCCAGAGAGCTTGTAGAATTTCCATCCTTGGAAGATATTCAAAAGCCATCTGGACATGATCCTGGGCAACTGGCTGTAGGTGGCCCTGCTTGAGCAAGGGTGTTGGACCAGATGACTTCTAGAAGTCCCTTCCAACCTCAACTGTTCTGTGATTCTACGGTTGTTTACATATCTTTTGGGCATAAAGAAGAACAAAGCACATTAAAGATTTGGGCATTCTGCTTTGGAACTTGCAAAGCATGCTTACAGTCTGAATCAACAAAACCACACTTGAATCTTCTATAATAAAAGTTAAACACTATCCTTGCCTCACCTCGAGTCTGCAGAGAAAGATGGGACAGTCAAACAGATCAGTGCACCAGCAGTCATGTGTGAATATAGGTGTGCAGAATCATGCCCAATAGGCAAGGCGAATACAAACCAGCTTATATGAATATGTAGGGCTAAATGAAACCTGAAGATTGCAGTACATTATATTATAATGACATAGCATACCTAAGCCAGCGAAAATAATTCCCCATGCACTTTGACTGAATCCCTTGACCTGCAACTGCAAGATACCATACATTGTACTTGTCAAGGTATTAACATGTCATGGTGAGTAACCATACAATAGAGTTTCTACACCACTGTTCTGTAGATTTGCCTTAGTGTTGCTTTAACTCTCCCCTTTTTTGTGTTCTGGATGTCTTCAATATTTCACCTGTATCAACGATGGAAACAGCCATGTGAGGAAGGTATTGCTTTTGCACTGTATTGCTAATAATTTTCTGGTCTCTCTCTTACCACCAAATTGAACCTGTGGATGGAGAAAGAGCACACACTAGGAAATGACTTACCCTCCTTCTTCAGAGTATTTGTGACCAAAGGCAAGGATGTCGGATGCCCGGCCACTGCCATCGCATATCACAACAGGAACAGGAGGAGTGTCTCGCAGGTACTCCAGAACGATGGAGATAACATTGGGACCTCCTTCCACAATGAGGGCTACCACTGGAACCCCTTGACCAATTCCTGGAGTAAAAGGAAGAAACAAACGAAAAAACCCAAACAAAAAAGAAAAGGAACAAAAAATTGCAAAGCCAGGAAAGGAAACAAAACATAACAGAAGACAAAAAAAAAAAAAATCAGACTGAAATTACTGCATTGTGACTGTACAGTGTTATGTTAGAGAAAATGGCATTTAGAAAATTATAGATTTTAAGGACAGAAGAGACACGTGTAGTCATCTTGCTGGTTCCACTGCATAAACCAGGATTTTCTAGAATTGTCTTCTGTTTTAAATACAATAATTATGGTTGAAATAGACCATGAATTTTTTAAAAGATAAAATCTTGGTTTGAAAGCATGGAGAAGCTACCACAATTCTTCCTAACACGTTCAGAGACATGACTTTGTAGCTTGCTTGTAATCTAGATTTTGCATGGTGTCGGTTTTCAGTCATTGGGTCTTCCAGTAGCTTTCCTTGGTGTTCTAAAATCCCCCCTTTGATATTTTTGTTGCTGTATTAGATGCATTTTAAGGTTGCCTCTGGATAGCCCTTCAACCTTCTCTTTGATAAACCAAACATATTCTCTTATGAGTCAATGCAATACTTGTTTTCCAATTCTAGTCACTCACAGTTTTTCTCTGAATTATCTCCAAATTTTGCAGCATATTCCTTGATTTGCAGATCTCACGCTGGGGACATTGCTCCAGAGTGAGCTGAACTAGTGCTGAACCAGAGGAGGGACATCTTCTTTTTCAATACTTGTGGTATAAGTAGATGGGAGCCCTCTGCAAAAGTTGCAGCCCAGACTTTGCCAGTAAAGTCTTATGGATTTAGAGAAAGGCAACCTGACACCAGGCTGGTGTTAACACAACTGAAAAAGCTTTTATGGTTGTCACTTCTTGACCAGTTGAGACTGGGACATTCAAAAGGACTCAGGCAGTAGAACTAGTCGAATATTTTCTATTA
This sequence comes from Elanoides forficatus, assembly GCA_025311575.1. Lineage (NCBI taxonomy): Eukaryota > Metazoa > Chordata > Aves > Accipitriformes > Accipitridae > Elanoides > Elanoides forficatus. The sequence continues at coordinate 43,880,075 of JAOBAS010000072.1, forward strand.
GCATTATTTTGTCAAAAGAAAAAAAAATTCCTTTTAAACTAGCTTTTCCTAAGAAAAACTACATGTGTTCTGCATAAAATTTTGATGTTTCACTGAAAAATAAAAAGAGTGCCCTAAACTATTAATAGCTGAGTTGGGAAAAATTGCATGAGGCCAGGCAACAACAAGGTTTGACATGACAGTCTCAGGTTTCTATTTAGAGGGAGTTCAGTCCACAGAACCAAAGGTAAGCCTATGAGACTGGAACATTAGATCTGGTTAGACCCTCTAGAAACATTCACAAATCAAATTAATTTTGATAGTCACGAAAATTTTTAAGGATCTGAATTACTGTCAAAAAATGAAATGAACTGTTCTTTAAAAAAGAAAAAAACCCAGTTCTTGTATACGACAACAAAATATTGTAAGCACCTCCTGAACCATTTCACAAGCAAACATTGTATTTCCTGGAGAGACTTTCAGCATGCTTTGTTATGGCTCTATCTACTGTCAGTTTGTGGCTCTTTTAATACATAACTTAAGTAAAGTGCATGGTATTTATTTATGTTAAGAAAAACATAAGCAGATTTATAAAGTTCAGGCTAATGAGAGTAAGAAGGGTAGAATATGACAAGGTGATGAACAGGATGATTTTCACAGAGCTCACTCATTAAATTTTTTATTGATATTAAGGACTTCCCTGAATCGCTGCTCTACCTAATCATTAAGTTCTTTTGGTGGTTAAGTTCTTTTCCAAAGGTCTTAGTAGAAAATCAGTTTTGGGGAATGGAGTTAAATGAGAAAGGAAAACTAAGAACTTTGCTTAAGAATAGTGAATTATAAGTCTGGTGGGTTAACCTGTCCCACAAGTACTTCCATTAACTTTAAGAGATTTAAGCTAAAGATAAATTTTGTTTGGCAAATTTGCATTGTTTACCTACATTCATTTTAACTATGCTTAAAATTGGATCCCTTAAAAGTCCATTCTAGATATTAGCAAAAAAATCTCTTTTTTTTCTGAGAATCTTATAAATAATACAATTTTATTCCCATATCAATACATGTAATATGATACAACTAGTGCAGTTGAACATGCAGCAGAGAACCTCACGTCACAAGTCTGCCCAGGTTTTCCTTTGCAACTAAGTGACAAAAGAAATGTTGTTTATAGTTATGTCTAGTACAATAATGGTTTTTTTTTTTGGTAAGACAATTGCTATCAGAAGATGAATAAAAATGAAATTCTTGGTGCAGAATATTTTTCCTTATGATACTTCCCAACATAATCACATGGTGGCTAGACTTTCATCAGTTAAAATTTTAATGCAGAATTGGAAGGAGATATTTTATCATTTAGTTTCTATGATCTGGCTAATGTAATGTTATCACGTTTTTTGAACTTTCTATCAGTACTTGCTTCTTGTGTAGCTTTTCTTTCTACTACACTGTATAGCAAATACTTCTAGCATTTCTAGTTCTGCTGTGGTAGTTGAATAAAGATTTCCCTTCACTGTTTTTGTTTCAGTCCTCCTTGCTCAAAAGACTGAACACAGAGCAGATCTAACATGAAGTCTGACTAGGAAGCCCACAGCTGGCTGAAATCTTATATCAGCATTCCTCTTCGGCAGTGTAGTATTTTCCTCTGGAAACTGACTGGTAGGGCCCATTTTATTTCATTATGGACAAAAAAAACCCCAGTGGTGTGTTTAAAAGCCTGATGGCTGATGGTGGCCTTTTGTAAAGTATTTGCTATAATGGCATATATGAAATTGTTAGCAAAGGTGAATATAAGTGCACAGGTTTGAAAGTTCATAATTAACTAATGGGTAGAGCTGTATGCAGAACTGTACTACTAATGGAGTTTCTTGAAGAACTTACCCTGATCCTATCTTTATTATTAATGACTGCAAAACAAGAAGTAGTGCTGGTACTGACATCTGCTAATAATATTAAGAAGTGTTCTCAGTAATGAGTCAAACTGGATCTGGATGACACTAAGGATTGAGTAATAGAAATGGAGAAAGTTCACACTGCAAGATGCAAAGTCATTTACTTGGTGATTAATAAATTCTGCTGTAAACTGGGAACTTATTAGAAGGAAATACTAGAAAAAAGAAAAGTGTGATCCAGCTGATCACAAGACAACTGAGACTTTGGTGTAGAAAGACTATGAAGAAGGCAGGTATGACCCTGGAATACACACAGCAAAGCATTTTCAGTAGGAAATATGGGCACATGAGTGCCATTGAGCAAGCCACTCATGAAATTCCATAGCTACTGTTTGCAGCTATGCTCAGCCATGTTCAAAAAGAACAAACTGGAACAAATGGAAGAAAAAGCCAAAAGGAGTATATGGGGAATCATGACCCCATCTTATGAGACAAGATTTGATGAGTTTGGCTCATCTTCCTTAGCAAATGGAAAGGTGAAAGATAATATGTCTGAATATCCCCATGACATACAGCACATTGGCCGTCAATAGTTTTAGATGGAGTTCAGAATATTCCTGGCTATCAGAGGAGTGAAGTCTTCACAGCCTTCTAGTAAGACTAAAAGGGAAAAACTTTCTGAGTTTGGAGTGACGCTCAATAATCTTTATAGATGCAGCCACTTTATGTATGTCAAACTGTTCCTAAAGCAGGTTCCTTCAGTCTACTGGAAGTTTTTTCAGTCTCGGTGTATTCTGCTGGATATTGATCAGCTACATAATTCTAATAATACAAATAATGATGGTTAGTCTATACAGCTGAACTGTTTTTGCCTTTTTTGGCTAATGAATTGGCAATTTGAAAGCATTTCTAAAATTCCTCTTGCATTCTTTTCTTTTACTTTTTTTTTTTTTTTAAACTGCTACAGTCACACCAGTTGCATGGCATACAACAGTTCTCTGCAAGTGTTCTCGTGTTTCATGGTTGTTAATCAGATGGCATTTTTTCTCTTCCCTGATCCTGTGGAAACATATCCAGCATGAAAACGATCCTCTAATTTGAGGCTAGTAAAACAAAACAACTTCTCTCCAAATCCACTCTTCAATGAAACTTTGTAGCCTTGAGTTTTTTTAAAAAAAGCTCATGTGAACCTTAATTTATCATATATGATTAAGTTCCAGATTGAAATACAACTCTTTCCATTATTCTGGTAGATTTTCTTGTGAAGCAGAAAAGATTTAAAATACAAACTTGATTTCTACATCTCATTTTCCTTTCAGAAATCCTCCCTGAGTTTCAGCAAATAGAATTTTTTTCTTTGTAATTTTCATTGTTCTCCATAAATAATTTTGGTTTGGAAAAATCTATTGTTTCTTTAGTTTGGAGGGAAAATTAGAAAGTACACTTCTAGAATTAGATATAATATTTTAAAATCAGTTAATAATACTTTGTTGATATTTTTTCAGAGTATAACCACTTCTGGCTTTAAGGACAGCTCTCTAGACTACCATTGTCTGAATCCTAATGTTACAAGCTTTTCCAGATTTGTGATTATTAATTTATGAGCAGTGATGGTATTCACAGTGTGTGAAAGGAAGCCCATAGACATGGGAAAAATAGTCATGTCTGCTTGAGTACCTTAAAATTTGAAAAAGAGGGTAAGTGGGAATTATCACATTCTCAGTTTTCTATGATGTTCCCAATCACATTTAAATTATTTGTGACATTATATTTGTTTCAGAATAAAAGCTTAGCTACTTATACCAAAGAAGCCTACATCTCAATAACTCTCAGGCAAAACACGGTGCAGGTTTGAATTAAACTTTTACATGGTTTGATGCAAAAAATCCTGGATGCATATTTGCCGCTAAATATTAGGAATTTGGAAATGAATGCAGAGGGTCTGTAGAAAAATTTCAGCGGGTAGGAAGACATTGACTGACTATTCCTGATGAGATATTGACACTGCATTTGCTAACAATTTTCTATCTATGAAACTGGGAAATGACCATGCCTCATCTTACTGTAACACCAGACCAATTTGAAAAATATTGGCATGTGATGCCAATAAGACAGAACCTCTGACTTTGGGAAGCACGTAGCTGATGGACTTCTTTTTAACTGGTAATCAGAATATTTTTCATTCTAGATCTCTGTATCTCATTAGAAATGCAAGAGTCAGGAATTCTCTGCAAAAGCACTATTTCAGCTTGCGCATGCACATTATACAACAGTTTGCAAAGAAGGGGCTGGAAGTGCCTGATGTATCCACAGGGAGCCTCTTGTTTCAGCCACTTCATTCAGAAGAATGTCAGGCTGAGAGGTGAGATGCTAAATCTGAAGGTAATAAATTCCTTATAAAGCCAAGGTTATCAAGTTTCTTGCTTGAGATTGTCAGAAAGGAGGCAATACAGAAATAAAACCATGCTGATGAAAAACTGACCTACGGTACCGGGGTTGCTGTCTCCTAGCACACATACAGAAGCTGGGAACTTTGTACCAAGCATTAAAAGGGACGGTCCAATAAATCAACAATGCAGAAGTTTTCCCTTCATGTTGTTTGTGGAATTTACCACAAAATTGCCCTAGTCTTGGCCAAACTAAGAGGAGCACTCATCTTACTAGGCTATCTCCAACAACGCTGCTGTTTTCACTAAGTACTCTAAAAGTATACAACCTTAGAAATTGTGTATTTCACATTTTATTAACTGGGAAGAGAGTAGCAGTAATACACTCCACTGAAATGTTGTCCATTCTGAAATTGCAGATAACCCTTCTCAGTACAGGACAATGCATTATGATGATGATGATGATGATGATGATGATGATGATGATGAAAGACTCTCAATCACTGGTGTTGTTTTCCAAACACAGAAAAAGACCAATTCATCCTCACACATCTAGATACCTTTTCTGTTTCTTAGAAGGCAGAAAATGACATGTTACTCAGGTTTTTTTATATTCTCTGTAGAGAAAGACTCATCCTAAAACTTGAAAAATTATGGTTTCCATCCATCTGATAGTTACATGGAGGTTTTATTTTTAAATTTACTCAGGTTATTGTTTTTTCAGCATTTCTAGGATAAGCTTTGGTTTCAGCAGATCTCTTTTGTTTTCCTTTTAGAAGATGGAGAAACCTGATCTAGCAGTATATCTGTGGATTTGAGAATAGCTGGGAATGTTGACTATTGTGTTATCACTGTGAGGTTTACCACTTGGTTAACTACACCTGTGTTTCAAGACGGTAAAGGTCTGAACCCAAAATCAAAGGTCTTCCTACTTAAGAATGGTCTCAGAATTTTTATTCTGTTATTGAAAATAGTTCATAAGCCAGAGATACTTTTTTTCTCAGATTTTCAAAGGAAATATTCAGCTTGTATTCAAGATCAGCTATGTGTGAAACATCTCATACAAACTTGATATTACTATTTCTCATTTAATGAGATCTCCATCTCACATACTGAAGTCAGCATTCCCACTATAAATGCAAAAAGCCAGGTAGTCTCTCATGACTTAATTAATAGAATACAGACAAAACAGTGCTTTTATTTTCATTTTAAATAATGATTCATCCAAAAAGAAGAAGGAATAGTGCCAAAGACCTCGGAGTTAAAATCAGTTCTCTGAGGCTCATCACTATCTTAATTTCTAAAACAATAACTTGTATTTGGAGCATTTCAATAAGCATAGTTTTTTGCAGGGTAGACTAGATTGCTCGGTGTTTCACAGTGTCAGCTATTGTGGATATTGTTGGTGCAATATTGTAAATTAGACTGCAATATTGTATGGAAGATTTATACAGTCAACCTAAAGCTTCATTACTGTGTTATTGCCTTTGTGGCTAGCAACAGCGCCTGTAAGAGACTTTCCGGCAATTGTGATTCCAGGAAGGTATGTACATACCAGAACATTTGTCCTGATGTGCACCAGTGGCAACTTGTAGGCCTTAATGTTATTATACAGAAAAGTAATCCCATTTTCCCCTTGACACAGCAGTACTGCATCAATACGTAAGTTAAAACAACAAAATAGAAATGAATGAATTTGGAAATGGAAGCAATGAAAAACTGCATAAGGTCTGTGCTGCTTGAAAAGGGATTTTAAAAAATCTACCATGCTTTGCAGAAGCCCTACTTTGTTTTCCCAGTTCTTGGAAAAACATGAATAATTTATACTATGAGTATATTTATAAATAATCTATAACTCTTATAAATAATTACTAATTCTTTTTATGAAGAGCTAAACATGAGTTATGCTTTTTTTTTAAAGACCAACAAGTGAATAAAATGCCTTATTTTCTATAAAATGCATTTAATACTCATGTTTTTAAGTGTTCTTGTAAAAGTAACTGGGACATATCAATATGTTGTGCACTACTAAGTTGACCCCTGAGATCAGTGCAAATAAAACTGAGAGGCTCTTGTTCACTATCCCTGACAGAAATGTCTCTTAATTTCTGCATCTTAACACTGGGTGGTGGTAGGTGCATCTGAGCTGATTTTCTGCTGGCAACCTTTGCCCTTTCATCAGGTCAGACATGTTAGTGTGGGTTCCCCTACATTAATTTTCCTTTTCTACCTGGAAATTTTGGCTGGAGAATTTGGTAACTATTTGGATTTGTTTGGGATGTTGGAGCCCATGGCTGTCCCACTGGAGGAGTTAGTGCACAGCAGTTGGCACAGAAGTGGCATACAGCTGGAAATCTATGTCATGTCTCCCACACAAGGTGCAGCTGTAGAGCAAGTTCTCCAGAAGCTAGATGCAGTGGAAGAACTTAAGGCTTACAGTGCACATAAGACAGAGTCACTGTGGACATAGCCAGCAAGTCCAAACTGTCCAACGGGTGAGGAGGGTAAGCTGCCACGAACCTACACACAGTGCATGTGCAGTCAGCCTGGCATCTCAAAGTCTTTTCTTAATAAGGCACACACTGCTCATCTGTGCAGTGTGGAAACAAGCAGGTATACTTGCATGATCAAGGGGCCTCTATAGTTTTGCACAGCACCACCCTGCAAGTCCACAGGTTACTAAACTTTCCTGGATCTGGATGTACTGTGGATGGTGGGATACATAAATTAGCAGGTTTCTCCACTGGTCATCATGTCACAGGTTGTCACGTGCTTATGCCATATAATGAGATAATGGACTCTTAGCAGCAGAAAGTTTCTATGACAGGCTTTAGATTTGCTTCAGGCCTCTAACTTGTGTATGTCCTGTAAAAGGTCTACCATTTGTGGGCAACAGCTATCTTTCTACCCGCAAAATTCTTTTAGGACAATGGCTTTTGTAAGGGGTAAACTCAAGGCTCTCTTAGTGGCTGACAAATACAGTCATAAAATAGACGTCTAAAAATATAAATTAACAGGTATATACAAGTTAGTGTGCCTGCAAGTGTTTGCAGCTGGACAGTGCACTCAAAGGCATGTATATAGACCATTTTGCACAGGTTCTTTAGCACAAATGCCCCATAAGTTTCCTGAAAGTGAAGCCTTTATATCCTTTCAAGTGCAGAAGTAAAATTAATTTGCATGCAAAGCCAGATAATTTTAAACTTTTCCTGTCATGTACAGTTTACATAAAGAGGACCTCCGTTTCTTCCAGATTTTCCTGCCTTCCTAGTCTGCTTTATGGAGAAAATTTTAGTGTTTTTTTTTTCTTTTTTTCTTTCTTTTTTTTTTTAAATGTTGTTCCAGCTAATAGAAAATGCTCCTTTATTATAAGGAATGAATCACCAGGTTTTCCCAAAGATATTAAGAAAAAATTCTCTCTGACCTTTGGTCTTTTAACTAAGCGCCTGTTAATCTGGACCACAGCTTCCTTTGCACATACGACTTCAGGAACTTTGTGCTATCTGTACTTCTAGAGTTAAAAACTACCTGAGCTCCAGGGTTGTTTCACAAGCTCTGTGCTGGTGCATCTCTTTTCCCTGACAGATTTCTGCTCTTGTAGCCAGCAAGTACTTGGATTGCTCTGAGGCATGACCCAATCACATCCCTGGCTGCAGCCTAATCTATCATTTAAGGTCCCAGATTGTGGTGGATAGCCGGCTGAAGCATTAGTCGACCGTAACAATCAATGTAAAGGCAAATGGCCAGCGTGGTAAAAGAAGTAGGAATAAGTTTTCTTTTAGAATACTGAAGGTAATCATCCCTCCCCTTACAGACATGATATCCCTCATATACATTCAAAGAGAACTGTATGATATGATGATCAAAACAAGAAACTTCGTAAATACAAATTTTCAAAATGGCAAGAAAGTTCATAAATACAAGTTTTCAGCACCTTGGCCTTGAAGTAAAACTTGGGTTCAGAGGTTTATTTAATCTTAACACAAAGGCACTCAACACATTTACTATAACTCTATTACGAACAGGTATCTTGATACTCACTTTAATTTGGTAAATTCTAACCAGTATATCTTGGTTTGGTTTTCCCTGATTGTTACAAATATTTTGGATATGTAACAATTGAAACAAAACTACGCTGCATTTGAATGCCATGTGGATGAATATTTACTAAATAAAAATGAAAAATGAATAAAAATTTCATGAAATTACAAATTTATACATGTAATTCTACTAACTAGGAATAGAAACACCAGAACTACCCTGCACATGTGGGCCTCTAATCCAAAAGCAAGTGCCAGTGTATCAAATCCTTAACTGCATCAAACAGGAGACGTGGTTACCAGGTAAAGCCTATTTATTCAATGGATGAGGTTACAGTTCAGGACTTTCTAATCCAAGGATTGTTTATCTGTGGCATTTAGTGGAAAATCCCATTTAACTGTCAATGGAAGACTGATAAAGTGTTGTGAAGCTCAACAAATATGTTCATGTCCTTACAAGCTCTGACAGTTTTGAACTACATTTTGATCAAATGTGATCTTAGTTTTAACCTAAATAGGTGAGATTAACTATAATTTTTGAGTGGAAATCAACTAATAAGCATTAATCATTCATATTTGAAACAGGGCAAAATAGCATTTCTTGCTGAGTTTTTTGCAGAGTTTGAGGCTTATGGTGTCTTGAAACTCAAGTTGGAACTTGGGGCTTCTGGGAACTTAAAGAAAACCAAAGAAAGTCCTTAGCTCAAGAAGTCTGTTTTAATAGTCCAACTTCCAGGCCATTGCTATATTTCATGAGGCTAACATAGTATGCAGTAACATGTTGCATCAGCAAAGGCTGAAAGAAACACACCACATAAAACCTGTGGCTTTCAGAAGCATTTTGGTCCAAGTGTTTGCCTGGCACTTGGGTATCCTAGTGAGAAGTACTTAGACAGAATGGATAAACAATTAAATATGCTCTGGAATTTTAATAAGCGAAAGTCCACCCACCATGAGCTTAAAAGTTTGAGGAAACTAATTTTTAGTTTCTGAACTAATATTTGCCTTACTGTAATACAGAGTCAACAGATACTGCTCTTTGGTTAATAGAGTGTGTCTAACCACAGGGTAAGTGCTACTTAAATAGATTTAAAATGGTATTGGATTTACAACAGTCTTTAAAAAGTTTGCCCACACAAATGTGTCTGCTTCATCTCTGGACATCTATGCAGTAGCGCCTATGGTCCCAAGTCCCAGCTACGTCAGAAAGGCTAAGTAGTAACAGAGAACATCCTAAAATAATCCAGATCTTTCCTATTAGGTTACACCGAAATAACATTACAGCTTGGGTTTTTTCAGGCTATTGTTTTCAGCCTTCAGGCACTTTTAGAAACACTTCCTGATGTGTATGAGACAATTTTGGCTGAAATATCAATATCAATATCAAATAGATAAGATCACCTGCATATGCAATAGATTTGCTTCCCCCAGCTCTGCAAATTAGAGCCACAGTGTGCTTACCATCAGAACAATTACATTATTAACTACTAAGTGAACATGACTGGAAAAAAGGGAATGTAGCTTGCCTTCACAGGATGATGGAGAGGGATGCTGGGTCTTATTACCCAGAGAGACAGGAACATCTCCCAGATGCCACAACTGGTTCAAACTTAATTTCACATAGCTGCAATTCTTACAGTCAGCTCTCCCTTTTCTTCACCCCTTATCTCCAGCACCTTCCCCAGAGCAGAACCAGTTACTACATATTCCAGATATGGCAAAGATGAGACAGATATTTCTTGTAATCCTTGAAAGGACTGTTCAGAAATATGACCAAAAAACTTACACATTTAAAAAAAAAAAAGAAAAAAGAAGAGGTAGCCCAAACTCATTCTATCCTCTTCTGAACAACTCTAATAGTTTTCGGTTTCCATAAATTAAGTGGAACTTCCACTTGTTTGGAGGTTCATTACATGCCCTATGTCTAGAGAAATCAAAGTGACTTGGTAAGCCAATAAAACAAATTCTAAGAATATTTGCTGTCTTTCTCAAATTCACAGAACTAAAGGATTATGTGTGACAGAATGACACAGAACCACTACTAATGAAGGAATGCTCACAGCCACTGGACTTATTTTTGCGTTTCAATTTATTTTTTGACTTTTCTTCTGCCATAGGTTCATTGAATCTCATTTGCTATAATTTCCTTTTTCTTCTTCATGCTTCCCAACCGCATTTTAAAATTACTACTATAAATTTTATTTTGTTCAGCTTTATTGGTTCCTTTGTAGTTTCCATTCATTCTCTTTGTTCCCCTTGTTGTGGTCACTTCCATTCTGCATTCTCATCTTTCTAGTTTCCTTTTTGGTATCCCAATAACACTTTCACTTCCTCTCTGTCTTCTTGTGTCTAATTCATAAGCCTCTTTTATCTCCTCTATTTTTAATTCTCATCTTTACTAAGAGTATGATCGCATTTCATTTGTCCTAGGCTCTTCTTTCTCTTCGACCTCATCTTGGTACTTTCACTCTCATTTTTATTTGTTCAGTGCCCCTTCCTCATCTGTCTAAATCTAGCTAGTGATGTATCTGCCATCCTAACAGATGTGGCATTGACAGACAAATCTGTGGACCTGACACCTGGACCATATCTTCATTTAATATTGGACTGATCCTAAAAACTTCTCCAAAGGACATCAAGGATGGTAACAAGAAAAAAATGATGAAAAATTTGTGATACCTTCTTTTGCTTTTCATACTTATCTTTGCAAAAGGACAAAGTTTAGAGAGTCCTCAGAACAGGCAAGACATGGCAATAGTCTATGTAAGACTAAAGCCTGGGATTTGTGAGCCTCACAAACCAGTAACAACCCACTTGGTTACTTTCTACAGGATGGCAATATATTGCTCAAGGCTGGCACTTCCAGTTCAAAGACATGCACACAAGAACCTTCATGGATTTCAGTCAAAACTTACCCTATCTGTCCTAGAAGTCAACTGTTTATTAGGCCAGTACTACAGGACCTAACTGGTTTCGCTCTTCTTGGAGCTCATCAGCTGTAGGTAACGGCCTAAAAGACTCAGAAGTAACTACAATTTCAGTAATTTTCATGTTCTGTCTAAATTTCCTTGGTACTTTCCCTGGTTCCTTTTGGATGTGAGTGGTACCACATATTGTAGCCAGCAGTTTAGAAAGTTATCACAGTAACATAATCAACTTTTACACTGCCTCGAATTACATATTGAGGAGCTTTTCCTTGTCATATATTGCATATTTGTCAACATATTGGACACTATATTATCTCAGAAAATTATCCTTCCTTTCTCACCTGTTCTAGAAAACAACAACAGGTGAGATACAGAACAGCAGAAATTTTGCTAAAAAGGATTGACCCTAAAATGATTTCTGTTTCTTAGTTTTATGGCTTTGCTCTGACTTTCATAATAAATTCAATAAACCTAAAATGCCCAAATATTATAGAGCTGAAGTGACTTGTGTTTTTTTTATTGTATATCAATCATATTAAAACACACATGTTTTCAATAAACATATCTGTTGAAAGTCAAGTCCATGAGAGGAATTTATGGATCTGCTTGCATTCAATCAATTGTATATTTATCTGTGCTTCAAGAACAATTTTTAACCTGCATGTGCTTTCTCAGCCCTTTCTGAGATGATATTTTTGTCTCCAGTGTCTGATCCACCAATATCATGATGTTTTTGATGAAAAAGGCCCAAGTTTTGATCTCTTACAAAATCTGAAATGAGTCAAGCTTCAAACAGTTCTGAGTTTTACTTAGATTTCACAGGAGTCAAACCTGCAGCAGGCTTCCTCTCCTACATCTTCCCAGCTATGTAGTTATGAAAATGCATCTTGGGCTGCACAGAATATGAAGGAAAAATCTGAAACAAACGAAAATTCCAATGCATTTGATGGTGGTGCAATGGTCATAGAAGATGCCAGTGATGACAGTTGAACGTCCCTTTGCCTTCCCAGCCCCCTTCATATATTCTCAGGCATAGGATGACAAAGGGAAGTCCACGGGTCACATGAACAGATACTGTCGACATATTACCCTGTCCAAATTGCCTTCTCTACCCAATCAAATCACCCGACTTTATGCATCAATTCCTTACTCAAAGGCAACTTTTACTCATAGGCCTACCAAAACTCAACTATATTCACCAGCTCTATAAAGAAGAAGGATTAAATACAAGGACACAGGTACCAATGCCTGTGGTGTGTTTGTTTTGAAACAGCATACCATAGAGGTACAGCAAATCTTCAGCACCAAACAGCATTTTTAAAACAAGAACAAGGGCAGATTGATAATGAATAGTAATATTCCACATGAAGCCCTATGTGGTCTAGGAGACAATTCTTTCAGTAACATATTAATCAGAAGAAGAGTAAGAGTATCACAAGGCAGACCTACGCAACCTAAGGATTCAGTGTGGTAATCTTTCTAAGATATAACAACATGCTTCAGTTCGTGGAACTGACTGAGCAGTGCAGAGTGATTCTTGGGCAAAATACACAGAGGTTTGCTTGGGGTTTTTTTCCCCTTTTTTGAGGGAAATGAAAACCAAAAGAATAAGATCTCTAGAGTTTCTAGGAAAGAGGCCAAGGCACCAGCCCTTGATAAAACTGCAGTACAGAATATGTATTTATTTCTATTGTTTTCACATGGTGCAGAGAAGATGAAGCACAATGTAGATAGCACTTAAGGTGTTGGTGTTACAGCAGAGAGTGAGAGATGAAAAGTAGTGTTGAGGCTCACTATATACATCTGTTGTGGCAACTTTAACATAGATGGCCATTTAGCTTTAACATAAATGTACACCTTGTTCTTCAAAGCCTTGTGAAACAGTCCACCTGTTCCAGAAGGGTGTCCAACTGCATGCAGATGAATCCCTTCTGATCTGTAGCCCACATCTGGCTTTGAAGAAGAAATAATTTTGTCCATTTTCTGGATCTGTAAGCTTCAAAAAGGCTAAAAGAGTGTGTTTTTTAAAGGAGTTTATAAAAGACACAAAATAAACCAAACTACTCAAAACACTCAGATTTTTTGAAGGAGTCTACTTGCAATTAAACATGCATTGCCTTTATGTCTTCTGGCTTAACATTCTGGTTTCAAGTATGGCTTTGGTTACATATCCTCATTTTTTTCTTATTTTTGGGTCTTCTGGAAAAAGAATTGTTAAAAATCTCAGAAAGGGCTTTGTTTTTTCTGCATAACTATTCCTGAAGAAGAAGCTGGTAGCTAGTTTTATGAAGAATAAAGAGATTTCATAGTGAAAAATGTCTTCCCCTCCATCAGCAAAGGCTGGACTCCTGCTGTCTAGGTGACATTATATGTCCTTGTTATCTTCATTCCTCATGATAGTGAAGTCCTTTTGCCTCATCACTACTCTTTCCTTCTGAGGTTATGTGTCATCCTATAAAATGGCAGAAATCTAAGTAGTCCAAACTCACAAGTAAATGAGCCTCTTTAAATCATTAGATCAAACATTAGATCTTTTTACATTTTAATCCATGATGGTAGCTCTTAACCCCAATTTGAATACCACTGCCTCGCTGGTTGGACTTCACCTATTTCCAAAGCAAATTTTGAGGATATAAACTTTCTGTCAGATAGTTGCAGAGAAGAGAAAATTCTGGCAGTATGCTGACCAAGACTTAAATCTTTTGGTAGATGAAGCTTTCAATATAAGAAAGATATCTGGATTTAAAAGAAAAATGTCATTAGCACACGATGAATATGTTTTCAAGGCCATTTGTCAGATTTGCAGGTATCACACAAAAGCTTATTCTGCCCTTCTAACCGCTACTGAAAGCACATTACTCCTTTCTAACACATGCCAAACACAAATTTTATTACTGATATATATATGCTGATGCATGCAAGGCAAAGAAAATGATTGCATGTTTCCCAAAATAGCTATGCACACAGAAGAACTTGCATATACAGTGCATGCTATGCTATGCTATGCATTGCATGATGTCGTGTTGTGTCACATCCAGATTCTGATGCTGCTGACAGATAATTATACGTGTTCTCCTGAAGAAAAACTTACAACATTCCTAATTTAATTCAAATTAAAAACTTTATACAGGCTACATGGGATCATCCTATGTATGTAAATAATTTATATCCTTGTCTTTCTCCACTGCTCCAGTAAGATCATTCATATGAAAGAATGTAGGCATTTGTGATGGAAGTGCTTGGCAATCATGCTGTAAGCTCTTTAAGGATTTGAGAATATTTCAGTTAGTAGTAACAATTCAGTTAATAGCAACAACTATATGCCATGAACTGAAGGCCTTAATGCAATCAGGAGGAATGAACTGGATATTGTAAAAATGCAAAAATGAGTGCTTAGCCAGAAGGGGGAAACTTTAGGTAGGATTTTTGAAGATTCTGTAAGTACTGGTAAAGGGTATTTTTATGTAATATGAAGTAATTCTAGACCACACTTGTTAATGAGAAAGCATTGTTCTGGCTAATCACAAAATGGGTGAAACCCACAGCATGTCAATCTATTGAAGTGACTGCCTGAAAGTGATTGACAGTCCTCAGATTAGACCTATTAGCTGAGTTGCTACATTGACAATTATTCTAATCTAACCATCTGTGGAGTGGCAGGAATGAATATTTTACGACTTGTAACTTCCAACGCACGTTTTGTAAACAGATTTCTCTTGTGTTTCTGGTTGGAGGCAAGATTGATGTACCTATTGCATTACTCAGCAATGTTCTGCAGAAGTGGTAATGATGTACATCTTAGCAAATGACCAGGTCATTCCAGCACACTTCACAAAAACGCTTTGTTATTGTCTAGGAATGTCATAATTGGAGAATTTGCAATAGGTCATCTATAGTAATTAGATGCTTCATTTCTTTCCTTTCTCTGTTTATAGATTACGTAATCTGTTTGGTGATAGACTAAGTTCTCTTTCTCTACTGGCCACTAGTATTTTCCCAGGATGGGAAAAAAAAGACTAGCTGCACTTTCATGTCTTGCAGGATCATAAGATTTCTAATTCAATGCCAATACCAGTTTTCTGTTGAAAATTGTTCTACCTCTTTTATTTTAAACAGTTTCTTTTTAAACATTTCTTTGCACTATTGTAACTCATTGGAAAGAAGGTGTAAGTATACAATATTTGGGAAAAAGCAGCTGCAAAGGGGACGAAAAATCTACAATGTGAAGAAGACTTCCCAGGCATCAGGGGGAGGAGGAAATGTATTGTGTATGGGATTCTAGAATAGGAAAGAAATTCTCAACATTTTAGAGGATATGTTGATCCCTATTCCTTCTGAATAAAATTGTGTGTAGAAACATAAGTCTTTAGAATGACTTTAATCAAGGAATACTGTACATGAGAGGAGCTTGAGGCATGCACAAGAATTTTAGAAAAAGAATGATTAAATGCTAGGTCTACAATATCATGGCAGACTATCTCTTGAAGATGAATGCCTAATGACTTTTAGTTATCCTTATAAAGATAGTCAATTAGGCTACATTTTTTTTAAACTGAAAGTTATTTCAAGGCTCAAAGACAATAAGAAATTGTGTGATTTTTTTGAAAATGAAGTCCAAATATGAAAAATCCCACATAAGTTGCAATTTTTCTGTGTTCATTCTTGGAACAGGATTCCAACAAGGTAAATTACTTGACTGTTCAGAGTAAAAGTTGTAGCTTTTGTTCTAATCGGGTAACTAGATCCTTATGTCAAGGACCTGTTGATGCCAATTTGAATGTGATCCAACAGCATGCTCTCAGTGCACATAAGGCAAACCATGCCCTAGTTCTATGTTAAAGGAGTGTCTCAGGTGTGAGTTTTTATCCCACTCCACCTCTGTTCATCACTAGTGGGGCTGCATCTGAAGTACTGTATTCAGGTTTGGGCTGTCCACTTCAAGGATGATGAGAAGAAACTGATGAGCATACAGAGAAAAAACAGCTAATCTATATAGTGGCCTAGAGCATACATCTGAAGAGGAGAGTTTGAGACAGCAGAGCTTGTTTAATCTTTTGAAAAGAAGTCTAAGGAGTAATCTAATACCTGCCTACAACTATCTGCAGGAGTGTTAAACAGGTCTTAGAGCTGTACTCTTCTTACCAGGGCCAGGCCCTGTGAAGGGAAAATAGCCACAAATAGTGGCTCCAGTTCAGACGCTGATGGTGGGGAAAGTTTCCAAACATTTTGCTGGAGCCCATGTAGATGGTTGAATATCCATTATTGGAGGTTTTCAGACCTGGCTAAACAAAGCTATGGGCAAACTTATCTAGCATTGACAATAGTCCACTTTGAGAGGAGACTCAGATTGGGAGCCTTCAGCAGTCTGTTCCAGATCATATGAGACCTATCATTCTACAAATAGCTGTGAACCCTCTTATGTTCAAGGCAGTGAGACAGAGTTTAGTATTATGAGCCCTTCCAGAAGCAGTGAATCAGAAATCAGTAAACTGGCAGCAGTGAATTATGTCAGCCTGACATGCTGTAGATCCCTGCATGACAAGAAACAGTATAAGTGTAGCATCATAGCTTGAAGCACAGCTGCAGTCCACTTACTGTATCTCTGAAAAATTGCACCTTTTGAGCTGGGACATTTTATTGCATTTAAAATCTCGGCACATTTGTCATGAAAACTTTCTGCTCATTAATGCAATATTTTTGGAATAGGATGAACTAAAATTGATTTAACTCCACATTTCAATGTAAAAATTTTTACGTGAGCTGTCAAATTATCCATGCAATGCTGTACAAATAAATCATATGGCAGAGATGGTCACAAAGATATTTTTCCTTCCTTCCAGAGCACATCTTAAGGTGATCTCCCTGCCTTTAAATTCCTGCAAAAGGTCTAGGACTCAAATGTCTCTGTGAATTGGAAACCAGAAACATTTCTGATCAGATCACCTTCAATATTTCCTTTTGATCTTGAAACCGTTTTAGAAAAGTTCATCTTACTGTCAACATTTCTTACCACAAAATGATACCCTTTGAAACTTCACGAGTTTGAGACAACTTGTGCATCTCACTGCAAGAGATGGTTGCTGGGCTGTGTAAAAATAGTCTTCATTTGTGAAAATAAGAAAGACCAGTCCTGAGCATTCAAGCATCAAACTGACCTCAAGCTAAATGCACAACTGAGTGACTCTGACCTGAAACTGCAGCCTCAGACTGACCCACAAATGCAGCTGTGTCTCTGCTTGCCTTGAAAGCATTTTTTAATTCCTGAATATTTGCTATAGACAAAATAAGACCTATGGAAGTGGTAAAAGCTAAAAAGGTAAACTGGAAACAGCATATTCAATGAAATATTTTCTCTAGTGTTCATAGAGGCTTTAGGCAAGCTTTTTATTATTATTATTTAATAGAACATTCATTCAGGAAATTAGATATTGCTGAATGACTGAGAGTGATGCTGTATTAGGAACAAAACCAGCTGAGTCTTTCAGAATTATCGGGCATACTTAACAACCTGATTTAATCTTAAATTTTATAAAAGAGACTGCCACTGTCCTAATCTATTTGAAGAGAATATAATTTTCTGTGTCTTTAATAGGTGAGCGCAAGCTTGAAGTTTTCCTTTGTGAATAGTGTGTGATCCCAAACATCCAGGAGAGCTATCACTGCACTGGAGAAAGACCCAGTTTAAGCAAAGCAAAGTAAATAACAAGAAATGACAAGCCAAACATGTAAATGCCAGGCAGGCTTAAAAATAAGAATAAATCTGCTTTCAGCACTATTGTCCAGGGACAGGCTGTGAAATACGAAGTTACCAACTGTTTATTAGTTCCTAAATCTGTTCTGTTTTCTAGCCCTCTGCTCTTTTGTTTGGTGATTAACTAGAAATTGTATCTTTTTCTGACTCTACAGCAAACAAAAGTCTGATGCTGTCAGTGTTTTTCCTCACTCCACATGCTTACTACTGGAAAATGGTAAGTAAGGACACATATGCATGGCTGCACACACTCCTGTTTGGATGAAGATCCTTTTGCAGCAGTGTCCCTGAATGCACAGGGCCAAGGAACTCCAGTGTTCTGCTAGGAATGAGGGTAAGGAAAGGCATCGGAAACTGGCCATCTGTTTGGCTGACCCAACAAGGCAGGTGGTCCTTCTCTCATCCATATGGTCACCTTTCTATTAACTAGAGGCTAGGCAGGACTCAGTCACCTTCTTTTAAACAACAGAAAACAAAATGTGGCAGAAACATTCTGGATGTCACTGGACCAAGACATACAAATCTTTCCAGCAACTTCCTTCTTAACAGTTCTCTAACATTTCTGTTTTGAAGAAATGCTGTGAGACCCAAGTGCTTTTGTGTTTATAAGAGAGAGAGATTCTGGAGGGAGAGATTAAATGATAGAGGTACTCTGTCACAGAGAAAAGGGAAAAGGAAGATACATACTCCTGGGGGGCGGGGTGGGGGCTGCTGGGAGAAACCAAAGAAGAGAAATCCTTCATTTTTTTAGGTGTTTGAAGAGGTCAGGCAAGCATGTGACTTGAACCACCAAAGTTTGGAGGTTCATCCATCAATCATTTTTCAACAGATAAAGCTCTTGTCCAAACCTGAATTAAGTTAAATCTCTCTAAAGAGATTAAGTTTTTAACACAAAGATTTCCCCAACACAATGTTGTGCTGTAAACTGCAAAAGTTCATATTTTTCTTATAAAAGTCCTTAAAATAATTATTATTTATGGCAGTTTTCTACAATTTGGTTACATCATATATGTAATTTTCAAATGTGGATTTTTGTTGCTGATCAACTGTTGTGGTTTAACCCCAGGCAGTAACTAAGCACCATGCAGCTGCTCACTCACTTTCCCTGCCCCCCGCCCCCCTCAGTGGAATGGGGG
>JAOBAS010000072.1:43899283-43915726 GCA_025311575.1 Elanoides forficatus
GTAACTAAGCACCATGCAGCTGCTCACTCACTTTCCCTGCCCCCCGCCCCCCTCAGTGGAATGGGGGACAGAATCAGGAAAAGAAGTAAAACTCATGGGTTAAGATAAGAATGGTTTAATAGAACAGAAAAGAAGAAACTAATAATGATAATGATAACACTAACAAAATGAAAATAGTAATAATAAAAGGATTGGAATATACAAGTGATGCACAATGCAATTGCTCACCACCCACCAACTGACGCCCAGTTAGTCTCCAAGCGGTGATCCCCTGACCCTCACTCCCCCCAGTATATATACCAGATGTGACTTCCCATGGTATGGAATACCCTGTTGGCCAGTTTGGGTCAGCTGCCCTGGCTGTGTCCCCTCCCAACTTTTTGTGCCCCTCCAGCTTTCTCGCTGGCTGGGCTCGAGAAGCTGAAAAATCCTTGACTTTAGACTAAACATTGCTTAGCAACAACTGAAAACATCAGTGTTATCAACATTCTTCTCATACCAAACTCAAAAACATAGCACTACACCAGCTATTAGGAAGACAACTAACTCTATCCCAGCTGAAACCAGGACATCAACCTAGGATTATATCGTACTATCTCCATCTGCTAAGGAAACGCATAGGCATGCACACACTGCTTAGGATGCACACACATTTGTGCATACCTACACACTGGTCTCTGAGAAAAAGCAATACATACTCTGATATCGTAAAAACAATAAGCCTGTAGTACATGTAGTTCATGCGTTGGTGTTGAAACGTATAAGTAGCACACCACTTTAATTAAGCACAGACTATACTCATCATACAGAAAGCTTTATCAAGCACGACCAACACACTAGTTTATGTTCACTCCATTGGGCCTGCCTGTAATTCATCATCATCTAATGTGTGAGAGCCTGAATGTGTTTCCTAGTCTCATTACAGTTTCAAGCCTCTATATCACAAAAACTGTCACTGTTCCTGGCCTCAAAATTGCATGTTTATAGAGACTTGTCAGCAGAAAGGCTGGGCATATGAACACTTTTGAAAAATGAGTTCTGTTTTTATTCCTAATGGTAGCTTATGCAGGTACAACAATGAGGTTTGTTTGTGAGACAAAAAGAATTCCTGCCTGGCTAATGTCCAAAGGAAGATTTCTTCCCTGTATATGGGCTAGGTTCAATTTCTAGAGCTGATCCTTTTTTCTTTTGATAGCACCAAGTTTCTAAAAAATAAATGATTGTAAACAGAAGAAAAAAAATTCCAAAATATCTAGAAAGAAATTAACACCCCAGATAAAGTAAGCATCTGTACACTATAGAAACAGTAATACTGAGATATCATCTTTTATTTTATCCAAGCTTATTTAGGTGACTATTTGCTTTTCATTTTACATAGGAAAGTGGTACATGATTATAAAAGAAAAAAAATTATAACTTTGAGAGAAAAACTGGGGCTTTAGTCTGATCATGATGTGGAATGTATCATCATGATTGTAAAAGATGAGGTGAAAGGACCATCTAACCTCATACTCTGCCTCTGGCTGTGGCTAATGACAGCTGCCTCGGAAAAACTAATCAACATAATGTAAACATGTAGTAGCACTTCTATGGGATACTCTCTCTGCCTCTAAATATCAATGGCTCTGGGACTGCTTGAGTTGTTCAGTCATCTCTCCTGCAACCGTGCATGATTTTATATACCTCTACACACCTCAGTCATCTCTCTTCCAGCCTGCAAAGTCTTTACCATAAAAAGCTCTCCCTTACTTTTTGTCGCCCTTTCCTCTACCTTTACTAATTCCACTGTATTCTTTACAAAGGGGGCCAGAACTGTATACAGTTTTAAGGAGACAGGGGTACCAAAGACTTGAACTTGAAGAGCCTTGACAAATATTGTTTGAAACTTATCAGAAACAAACTCAGCTATTTGTCCCGTACCCTTACCCAAAATCAAATTTTATGATCTTTGTTCACCATTGTTTGCTTTTATTAGCTCATGCTCACCATTTTAGACAGTAGAACTACTCCCCAAAATATACAGATCTTATTGCCTATTTAAACTCATAGTGTCTTTGATAAATTGCAATTATAAGAAAAACCAAGCAAAATGTTACTCACTTGTATTTATCTTCTGAAGTGAAATGTGCTTTTCCAGCTGTCTACGAAGTTTCACCTCTGCTCCATATTTACCAGTAGTGCCATTGTCAGCCAAAATAAAATGAGAATGCATACTGTTGAGCACTGTCAACTTACTCATGGGATTGGACATCGTCTGGTATGGTCGGACCACCTGCATTTTAGAGACAGAGGAAAAAAAAAGTACTAAACAGAAAAGACTCTCTGAATCAGTTATAAGATACCAGCTGACAAGATGATACAAAACAAAAAAATCAAAATTGTTTGAAGTATTGCACTCGAGCGCTGCTATGTTCTATGTGTAAATTAGAAAATAACCTTAGCATTTAAACCACCTCTTGTGGCCACCTTTTGTAAACACCAACCTTTTAGACGCAGACACTGCTTAAAGGGTTTGCCATGGTAATCTGTTTCAGTAGCATCAACGGCCAATGTTTCAGTGTTAAGTCCAGCTAATGGTCAGTACACACACACACAGACACACACACACACACACAGAGTACACCCTGTCTTCTGCTGTCTTTCAATAGCATTGCTGTGCATCCTCACCTCATTTGATCAAAATCTTTGATTCTTACTTCATAGATCCCACCCAGCACAATGCCCCCTGTTCTAGCTCATTCAGAGCCACCAGCACAGGAGGTCCTCTGCAGACACACCCATACACATGAGTTCCACTCTTGGAGACCTGTACACATGATATTACACCACATT
The DNA here is from genome assembly GCA_025311575.1 of Elanoides forficatus. NCBI lineage: Eukaryota > Metazoa > Chordata > Aves > Accipitriformes > Accipitridae > Elanoides > Elanoides forficatus. The sequence continues at coordinate 43,902,116 of JAOBAS010000072.1, forward strand.
TACAGTTTCCTTGGAAAAAACTGTTGGCCTATTCTTAGCATAGTACAAAGGCAGTTGCTTGTGTTCACAACAGCTTTAGAAAGTTTCCATTCAATGGGGAGTTTGCTACACTTCCGTTGACTCGTTTTCGTCAGGAGAAACTCTTCTGCAGAGTAAATTTTTGCAGAGCTATCCCACTCATAGCCTCCAGACAGACCAAATAATAGCACTGGGCCACATTTGGCTGTCAGCTACTATGGTGGGTCTCCAGTGATATATGTAAGATTGCACTGATGTGGCAAAAGAATTTGTGTTGTGTCAAGGGATCCTGGCTGATCATTCAAAGACAATTCCCACAAATATTGTTCCCTGCATTGTTTACATGTGTCTTGTCTTTTGGAATGACAAAACTCCTGAATATTTGTAAAATGAAGTGCTAGGTGAAGAAATGCTGAAGTGACTTGTTACAAAACTCAGCTGGGCTATAGTTCATCTGCAAGGAATTTTCTTCACAGCTCTGGCACCGTTCATTTTGGAAATGTAACAAGATCTTCTGCTTTTTAATGCACAAAAGTTTACACTCGAGTTTTGGCAAAAATACTTGCAGACAGAAATATATTAACTTTTTAATTTCTTCCTAGGCTTATCTCCCTGTTTTTTATTCTAAAGAGCACTCTAATTGAGACACAATTCTTTATAAATAATATGTGTTAGTAATACTTTGGCCAGAGATATCTCTCTCTAGTATTTTCACTTGTGAATGCTTGCAGCACTTTGGTCAACCCTTGGATGGCAAGGGGAAACCCACAGACTTCTTTTGCTGTTATAAACTGTCACACAGAGGGTACTCTGTAAGCTGTTCATCCTGAAAAAGGGAGGAAATAGGTCTGAGAAGACCAAGAGGGCAGCTGGCCAGCAGCAAGGCAGTGCACTCCACTGTGAGAACAGGTGATAGCATCTGCTCAAGTTTCTCTTGTACTGTTTCTTCTGGTGTCCCATTCATAAAACATTTATTCTACAGGCACATAGAGCTTAACAAACAGCAATATACTGCTGGAACGTGTTCATTAACTAGCTTCTACAGACACAGAAACCATGCGTCCCATGCCACAGTCAGAAAGAAAAAGAAGGTTCTTCTTCACATGCCTAAGAATCAAATAAAATCGAACTAAAACAGTTACAGGTATTTTAAACTGGTACCTGCCCCACCTCTTAATACATAGCAGGCATAGGCCAGCAAGATCTGATAGAAGAGGAATGACTTGAGTTGCCTTTTCATTGCGTGACTACGAGCTGCTGTGCAGGCAATTCTACTGACAGCTTATGCTTTGTCCCCGAGAGCCACAGTTCAAAACTGTTTAATGGTGACAGCTTGATCTGCAGTTCTAATAAGCTGCAGTACCAAAGCCTCCACACATTGACTTAGTAATGCTGCTGCAGGGCAGATTAGAAGGCTACCCTTTCGTTCTATGTCTGCTGTTTAGCTACAAGGTGAATCTTATGATTAATAAATTTTATAGATGTGAAAATGAGAATACAATTATTTTCAGTTGAGCTGTTCACAGTATGCACAGTTCAGCAGCTGAAATACTTCTTAAAAATAATAAATTGCACAAACCACACTGTCAGGCTATTTTCCTGATTAAAGGATAAGCAAAATCTTCAGGAAGGCAGGAGAATCCTAGGCTTTGAGGCTATTTCCTTGAAGTGAATTTCTTTTACACCACGCTCAGCAGATTTTCAATTTCTCACTCTTACAATTCCCATTCCTTTGTTCTTTTCAATCCCTTACATTTTATAGGCAAGTTAAGGTTGGGGAAACTTTGACTGCAATATTTTCTCATCCTCCTTCTGCATTGAGAAGAGGGAATGTCGCCTGGCATCTTCCTCTGCAGAGTTGAAAGGAAGCACTTATGCTCAAGACAACCCCTCTAAATATAGGTTAATGAATGTGACAGCAGCCATACTGTGAAGCAGTACTAAGGCTGCAAGGGCTGAGGGCATTTTGTCAATAGGCGAGGTGTTGGGCTAACCGGAGCAGTTGCCTTTGCATCCTTAGGTGGCAGCAAGCTTGAATTAAAAGCACTGTTACACTGTTCATATTCCCTGTGGGCACATGACACTCAGCATAGGGATAGCACTTGAAAAATCACTCAGGGTAACTCATCATGGACAATGAGCATGCATGTGCCATGTGATCCAACGCATAAACCTGAGCAGTCCAGGTGAAGGCTAGGTGAGAGGTGAAAGAACTTACAATAAACTTACTGTGTCCAGAGTAGTGCAGGAGAAAGAAAGAGATGTGTGCTTTGCTTTTCAAAAAGTAGTAGCTGTTGTTCAAATCAAGCCTTCTCTACAGCCTCACTGTTCTGGGGTACACCAGGGAATAGAGTAGTTGCTGATTTAATTTAAAGGATCCTGGAAGCATCATGGTCCAAATTCTCCGTACATGCTACAAATATGTCAGTCCCCAGCTTTGCCCCAGGCATGCTTCTCACCTCGTAGTTAGCAATAAGAGAGCTGAATCTCTTTTCCTTACGCCTTTCCTTAGAGTGATAATTATTTCCTGACGCAACCTGCAAGCGGGGTCTGATGCCTTGACATTGGATAAAAGTTACAGTGAAACAAACCTGTGAACTAACTACTTATGGTTATTTGTAATCTTTTTTCCCCCAGCAATTCAATTTATTCTCAAAGAATAACATCTTTCTGGAAGGATAACTGCAAAATATCTACCAAACCCAAGTCAAAATTGGTAACAGCAAATCCAATGGCAATAAAGTAATACACTTACTAATTAGTTGCCTGAGATTTGTAACTTTTATCATCTTTCTGAAACCTGCAGAAAATTATTAAATCAAAACATAATCTTTCTGACACTGTCAAAACAAAGAAATATGAGAGACAGAAGGAAGCAGTCTCACGCTATAAGCTAGCATTTTTCAGATTACTATGAAAGAATGAAAAGGAAACATGTAGCCCATCTTGACAGTCTGATGTACCTGTAGTCTGGTATACACACACAGAGCAGGGAAGAGGAACGCTGGTCTTTCTGACAATACTCACCAGAACATGTTTTAAAGACTGTGGTTTAAAGTGCTGAGTTCTGGCCACATACCTATCAAGCTTGACTGCTATATGATTTTTTTTCATATACATGAATGGTAAGGAGACACTAATTCTAAGGTAATGCTAATTCTTGAATGCATACTTTTTCTGGTTTGGATAACCTTTGGCAATCTCAGGGAGGTAGGTGGTATTCTGAAAATGAAGGGGACTTTGAACTGACAGAGCGAAGTCCTTTATAATGAGACATTTACTGATGGGATCAGGGAGAAGAGAGTGGGCAGGACTTGGTGTGTTGATGAAAATAAGCCTTTCTCAGTTAGTTCAGCTGTAATATATAGCAATCAATTCCAGTTCTTTAAGCTTTAAGTTTTCCTCATTGGTTATGTTTTCTGCACCTACAGTTTGCTCTTATTTCCTTGACTTGTCTTATAACTAGACATTGGCCTCATGTGTGCCCAGTGCCATAAAAATGAATGATTCCCAAGGTTGTATATCAGTCCAGGTACTAAATTCCAGCATAATACTCATCCTTCTGAAACGTGCCCAGTGCCATAAAAATGAATGATTCCCAAGTTTGTATATCAGTCCTGGTACTAAATTCCAGCATAATACTCATCCTTCTGAAACGTGCCCAGTGCCATAAAAATGAATGATTCCCAAGGTTGTATATCAGTCCTGGTACTAAATTCCAGCATAATACTCATCCTTCTGAAACAGCATTGAATTATGATGTAATCAAATTGTTAACTATTAATGACTACCTGGTGACCCACTAAAACATGGAAGGTCCCCAACTTTCCTGAAGAAGATGTCTAGTCTGTTATTGTCCAGGGATTTTGGGAAGTTCATGCTAGCACCCACTCCACGACAGGCTGACTTCTAACCTCTCTGTTGTGACCCTGCCCTCCAAAGTGCATACAACCTTCCAGCTTTTAAATTTCCTCCCTATTCCACCATCCAAATCAATACTGAAAAAAGCTGAAGATATAACTGAGCAGGTAGAGCAAGACTGAAGAGTTCTGCTGTGAGTACCATTTGAGTAGCCCAAAGAAAACTTTGTTGATGACATGTTGTTACCTTCAGTTACAGTTATAAAATTCAGCAACTGCACTAATATAAAAATTGGTTAATCTGAAACTGCAGTCTTTAATAAATCAGAAGTATTATCCAGAAACAGACTGACAAAGCCAGGCATTATTTTTTAACAAAAGAAGTATCTAAGGATGTTTGTATTCAAGTTATGTTTAGTCCCATATAAATTTAGCTTTTATATAAAATGGGAAAATATTTGCTCCTTATTTTTATGGTTTCAGCTGCATAGGAGAGTAGGTTTCAACTAGCAGTATATTCATTGCTTCAGTTTTGTAAAATTTATTTTTTCTGAATATTCTAAGCAGTACAAAAGAACAAGTATCTGTTATTAGTGAAGTCCATAAAGAACATCTACAACTGGCAATGATCGTGCTTTCAACATTTGAGTTCTAGGAAGTAAAAAATGTAATTTATTCTGGAACACAGAGTACATGAAAGGGATATATATATATATAAAAGGGATATATATATATATATAAAAATATATAACATATATGATATATAAAAATATAACATATATTTATTATATATTATAGTATATATAATATTATCTATATTTGTATAATAAATATACTTTTATTGTATAGATATTAATTTGCTGTAAGTAGTTTTCTTTCTGATAATATTTTTTGCTTTTATGTAGCACTTTTATCTGTTTATGCACAAGTCTACAAAGTTGGCTTATATTTTGGGTTGTGCATTCTGCTGCACTAAATGATAAAAGCTGACCACTATTGCTTCCTTTTTACTGACTAAAGCCTTGTTAAAAAGAATGAGTATTTTACATTTTCCAAAATTTCTGCTGAGCTTCACTTTTGCCATACTCTAGTTGTTGAGCGTAACTGAAAGATCAAAGAAGTAATGCAGGGAGAGAAACAGACTATAATCCACAGCTGTAACAGTACTCTAAGGGAGACAAATAAAACCCAAGAAATTTGGAGAGAATTTAGGAATTTTTCCTTAAGTCAACATGCTGGATCCACGTATGGAAGGATTTTTATAGCAGGCATGGAAGAGTGGGTGTTATGGGTTTTGTAGTGATTCAGCACAGCAGCACAGAAGCTCTATTTTAGTTTCAATTAGTAAGAAAAGTGGGGTTTTTTTTTCCCCTTATAACTTTAATTACTAAAAAGCATTCTATTTAAGTTATTTGGTTATATACTACAGCATCTTCACTGATCAACGATGTATCACAGTATGCTGGCAACATGCTTTTCACTGGGTCACACAATAAAAGCATATTTTGATTTAAGTCTCAAATACTAGCTTCTTTGGACTAAAAATGAAACTTATTTGAATGATTTCATTGATCAAAAGGCAAGTACTAAAACCAGTATTCTCTTTGTAATCCAGGCACTGTTCCTACTGAGATGACTAGGAATTAAACCCAAATGAGGACTGAACAGTCTCCAAATGGAAAGACATGCATGCTCCAAAGACTCAGAAAGTGCACTCTTTTGAAAAGAAGAATGGCTCTGTATGTAGGAGAAACTTGTTTATAATCCAAGTTTTTTACAAGACTGAGTAAGCCACCTAACTTTCTCAGTCTTCCGTCAGAAAATTGGACATAAGGCAATTAACTACCCTTCCCTTGTACACTTTGTTTTTAAATTAGAATCTAAGTGTGTCAAGAGGGGCACTATTTTCTGCTATATTGCTTTTACAGTACTGGAGTGAGACAACTCTCTTTAGGGATCTTTAACCATCACAGTATAACAAACAGCAAACAACAGTAATAATTTTCTTAACTTGGCCAGTTCTCTTTATGGGTCAGAGGAAAGCCCTTTGGATTCCCAAGAGCTGACTGATTTGGATGGACTGGTAAATGTAATAAAACACCTTGGCTATGACCAAGATCCATACAGGCCAGGTAAGGGCTGCATTGGAAGAGGCACAGCTCTGCTGAGCACGCCTGACTTGCCACAAGGCACAGGGAGGCAACATGCACTGGGACATGTGCAATGGCAATAACTCCCCTCCTCTCCCTCCCCTGCCCCAAATGCCACGACTAAGACAATTTTCTGTATCCATTTGGTGCTGGAAGGGTATGTTTTGACAGCTCCTCAGTTCTGATCATAATTTAACTAGACATAGTGCATATAGGCATAAAGACACATTGATGCTGGAGTTCAACAGGCCTTTTACTATTGGTTGACTTTCCCCCCTGCATAATCCTTTGTAGCCTTTGTTTCTTGTTTAATGATGATGCATTTTACATGCTTATGGTACTATTTATATTTCCCCTTCTTGGTTCATTTCACAGCATTCACCTCTAATGAGCCAGTCAGTACAACGCTTTGATTTTCAAAAAGCTTCCTCACCAAATGATTCTAAAGAAACTGCACACATTGGGTAAGAGGGAAAGTCCTCTGAGGGATTAGTAACTGGGGAAAGCTGAGGGGAAGGAATTGAAAACAGTAAGAAGGAAAAGTTAATTTTTGCAAAGACTGAGTGTTACTAAGATGATTTAGTGATATAAGTGGCTGACTACAGTTGTAAGGGATTTGGGGTTAATGAGAGTGTGAAAAGCTTACAGATATTTCAGTGGACTATGAAGAGTTAAAGAAAGTCTTCATAAAGCAGCCTCACTAGGCAATAAAATGAAAGATGAAATTCAATATCGGCAAGCATAAAGCAATACCATTACATACACATTAGAGATGGATAAAACCTAAGTGCTTCAGCATTGCATCATGCCATTGATCAATCATTTTATGAAAATATTAGGGGCCAGGAAGTTTGGAAGAAAAATTTGAATTTTGTCTGTCACAGATACATTTTGGAACTATTTTTGTCCTTAGTGATGACCCTGTAATTGTAATCTTACTGATATAATTGTGGCTGCATTAAAGGAAGACTTTACCCAAATTTGTTGTCTTTACTGTTTTTTAAACTTTTGTCACTTTCTGTCTGATGATCAGACTAAGTATTAACCTTTTTGATATACCAGGAAGCTTTTTTTAAAAAAATTAATGTACAACTTCTTGGCTTCCTGTTAAATTGGAAGGATATTTAGAGGAAAAAGTCTCTTAAAGAAATAAGAAATCAGGGAGGGCTGTTCCAGTTAGCTGGAACAGCTCTGAAACCAACTTCTTTCTTCAGCTCTTTCTGTGGAAGAAGGCTCCAGAGCCCTTTTAACAGGTGGGGACCAGCTGAGAACAGAGGTAGGTAAGTTTCCAACAGGTGAAAATAACTAATTCAGGAATAACAATGTCTCAAAATTCAAGACTAATTCGATGTCCTTTCTTGCCTGCTTTCTTCTTAGAATCTTCCAGAACTCCATGCACAGTCCGTAAAGACTGCATATTTGAAACTGAAGTGTACATTACACTTCTTTAACAAGACGCACCTCGTCTTTGTGATTAGCTGTTTCTGCTAGTCGCCTTATACAGTGCATCTCAGAAGAGTTCATTAGTGGCTCAGAATTACTGCTGCAGAGTCCCAGCCTGCTTATTTGTATATATTGGTAAGCCTATTATACAAGCGCTGGTGGTATTAGAGTACAAAACCCCATGCTAGTACAATTCCCCCTAATGGCTATATGTTAACAGTGAATTGCAATGGATTCCAGTTGGATCAATTTCTTCATACTCATTGTAATTCCTTCTGACCTAACTGATAATTGAATCTTCTTCCCCTCCCCAACTTGCTAATGAACAAACATACAGAGAAGAACAGTTTAGAGTAATGTAGACAAGAAAAATGTTCATTAGGCAAAGCTAGTTGATTCTCAGGCAGATTGCTTGGGAATGGACCAGAGGTGAGGTAAAAAAAGGGCTCAGAAAAAACTTCAGGTAACATATAACCAGTGTAAGTAAGTAAACTATTCATGTATTTAAAATTGGGGATTTAATCTTTCTGAGTGACAGTATAGGTTTAAAAGAGAAGAGTGATATGAAAGAGTACAAGAGACACCTACTCTGCCTTTCAGAAGGTGACTGAAGCAATGATTCTTTGAGGTGTGATCTCATGTCCAATACACTTAAAAGACTCTTCACAGTTGCAGTAATAAAAACATATAGGACAGAATGTATTGTAAGGGGGACAGTCTGCAATTCTGAATTTAACCAATGCATCATAGTATTGTTTCAAAATAAACCAGACTTCAAGCTTTGCAATCAGTGTTTTCTTAGGCACTTTTCAGGGCTCACGGTGTTCTAAGGATGAAACTTTAAGATATTTTCAAGAATAGCATTTAATGAAATTTCTTTATCATTTATTTTTAAGGAACGTACAGTGCAGGAATTTATATTGTTGCCCTGTCAAAACTGCTATCAACCATAATGGAAATCCTGTGTATGTATTGATTTTTTGCTGCAGACATTAATTCTATGAGGAACTGTTAGGTGAGGAATGGAGAGGAAAGGAAGAATAACTGGAATATTTATATATATTGGAGTTGATCTATGTCCATATAGGGCTTACATCTTTGCCAATCAGATCCTCTTGATTTTCCACAATCCCCCAGGGAGCTATACCGATGGTGCAGATCTTCCCTCGAGATTTTGAGGCGTGATCTTTCAGCGCATCTCCAACATGCCGAATGACTCCTGGGAAAGAAACAGTATAAAATAGAAATTCATAATTATGTCCTTTTTATTCATTATGGTATGGATGTAGTATAGAATCATTTTTTAGGGAACACCTATGCATATACCTACAATTAAGTAAAGCTATGGATATATTCCTATTGATTATTATTACAGTAATACTGTAAGTCCATTTTATATAATTTAAAAAATATTAAGTAGCAAGAAAAAAGATTATACAGCTCTAGAAATAAGAATGGAAGTGTTCACAGCTGACTGTAACTTGTTTATCTGCACTTGTGTCCACAAACATATGTGCACGCAAGCATTTGTATCCTTCCCAAGCATAGAAAGAAGCACAGGAATTACTGCCCCACCAAGACCACAAAAAGTGTAGCTTGCACACAAATATTCCCTTCTGTCTGAATAAAGGACAGCAATGTGAAAACATCATTACACTACTCTGTGGTGAGCTATTCTACCATTCTTTCTGAACAGATTCAGTCACCTGAGATGGCTTCCAGCAGAATATTAGAAAACCCACTGGGGATCAGTGAGAAAACAGAAATTAGTACAGAGAGAATGACTGCTCCCCAGCTGTCTTTCACGTGCTTTCTGGTAACGCTCCTTGTATGCTTTAGGCCAGCTTTGTCAGTGTTTCTGTGGATCTCTGTGCAGAGGACAAGTGCCATTCCTCCTTCCTTTTCATAAAATAGTTTCTTTACCGGTGTATCAATAACTTTTTATGATGTGGCTGCACTGAAGCAGACCTGTGGATTTGCTGCCGATGTTATCTGTTACTCAGTTTCTGTGTTTGTCTCTTGCTCAGAATCCTGAATTTCAAGATGACTGTACTGGAATTGCAACAGTCACACAATAGATGTGATTTTAGCCATAGTTTTTCTGCACTGTAAATGAACCATGTAAGAAAAACCCCCACAACCTAACAAATCCTCTGAGTCTTGGAGTCTAATTTCCTTCCTGTGGTGGAAAATGAAAAAAAACCCTGTACCTGCAATCAGCTATGAATTAAGCTGTGATCCAGCAACCCAAAGGATTCAAAGCAGTAAATCCATCCAGACTGCAAAAACTTCTGCTATGTAGAATAATCAACTTTCAGCATGACATGAATATTCAGAACAACTTGTTTAAGTCATTTAACAGTCATGGTTATAGCCAGGTATGCATCATCCTTGTCACATCACTGATTCTCAGTCCAGCAGCAGTATTTCAGTATTTTTCAATTACACTTTTCCTTAAGAGAAGTCTGATTTAAAAATTCATCATCAATAGAACAGACTGTACTCAGAAATTCTCAATTTGTACAATTTCACATAGAGATAAGACAGTTAATTTTCATCTACACAGTTTGAAAACCCAGCCCTTGAGCAATCAACTGCTTTGGTCCAGAAACCAAAACAGCAATGAGAGTTAACTGATAATGCAGAACTGCTCCTGGTTTATGTTTTTCAAATAATGCACAACAACTTGAACTTCATTGTTTTTTCTAGGTAATTTTTAGTTACAGGAAAAAAAATCCTTTTCAACAGTAATTATGTTGAATTCCCTGGTTCATTTGTATTGTTTTGGCATTTGTAACTATGATGATTTGAAAAATGGTATGAAGCAGCCATGCACTTGCCAAATGCAAATGTTATAGTCAGTCCCTCTTTACAAAATTTCTGTAGTTTGATTCTTACAGTTCCTGTGGCAATCAACTGCATAGTGTACAATATCTACAGATTTCTAATGTGCTTTTAACTTAAAATTTATATCTGTCTTTGCCATCGTCACTACAAAAGTATCTGGCAAATAATGTAACTATTATCATCACAGTACACAGGTCAACATTTAACCTGATTTTCTTCCTTGATCTACAGAGATGTGGGGGATATTACATATATGTGAGTCTGTCTATTTATCTAACACTCCAGAAGCTATGCCTCTTCTTTGCTATTTATATTGCTGATGTGATCAAATTGAATATTGTTTTAAATTTGATGTGTTCTGTAAACTAAAAAGTCTAAGACTCTTATTAAGATTCATATTCAAATATGTAGGACTTGATCCACAATGCACTAAAATTAATGCATGATAGAGTGATTACACTGTTCTCCATAGACAGTAAGAGGACACACTCTGTGGGATTACTAAAGTAATAAATTATAGCTTTGCTACTGCAGCAAATGACAGTGATGTAAGAATTTACAAGTATATGTCCTAGGTAAAAACTTTTTGCATTTCTCTCTAGCAGAACTCTTTGACTTTCCCCTGACTCTCTCCTCCTTTCTGCCTCCTTCAGGAAGGGTAACTGGGAAGCCACTGCCCAACATTTTTTATCTGGACAACTATGTTTTGCAGCTTATTCCCAAAACCTACATGCCGTCTCCCAGCAGAGCTGGGCCAGCTGTTATCTTGGGTCATTAGGAAACCCATATGGTGTGTTCCAGATGTTCTGAACTTCGAATAGAAATGGCAATATTATTGCTCTTGCTGCAGGGGTAATAGAAAAAAATTAGGTCAAGCTGCCTACAAGAAAGGAAAAAGTGATACTTATTCATTATAAAGTTTACCACCATGTCCACAAAACAGAAACTTTTTTCCTTTCATACTTCAGATCATCTTATAAGATAAAATAAAGGTCTTTTCTGGTATAAAATGTTTTCCATTTTATGTAATAAGAGTTTGACTTCTTCAGTTTCTGGTTAGTAGTCCCTCCCTGTAGCTTAGTGTTGATCTTATAAAGTCTTTACTGGCAATCTACTAATATAATTGCCTCACAGGAGGCTTTATTTTCAGCTCCCCATTGTGCTTTTCATGCTTTAGCAAATCTTTTATTCCCTGGTAGCTGCCAGGCTGGTATGAACTTGGCATTTTCCTGTTTGCACATAGTACAGCCAACACTAATAAAATAAAACATGGAATGGCTTCTTAATCTCATCAGTCCTAATTTTTTTTTCTGTGATGAAATCTCCTAGATGCCACTGCGCTTTCATTTCAATTGCTGTTACCTGTGTTTACTCCTCCAGTGAATATCCATGCTCCAGTTGTCATAGCAGCCTTAATGAGGCCTTTTCCAAAGACTTGCTTGAGTTTTGGCTGAAGTTCAAAATTCTGAAGGCCCCCGTGCACAGAGATGAGAAGTTTAGGGAGCTCAAGCTGCCACTCTTTGGTCATCAGATGCAGAAGAAGGTCAGGCTTTGTGTCAAAAGACACACGTACATACTGCAGAAATAAGAGCAGTAGTAGAGAAAAAAAGATTGGTTATACTCACTGGTTCCTAATACATACGATCTATGCGCAACAGATCACTGAAAAAAGGCAACCTTTATGACAAAGCACTAACTAATTGCTAAATTGATGATTTTTCGAAAGTTAGAAAACTAGGAAACTAGGAATAATGGAACACTTGCAGTTCACAGGCCGGACAATTTTCCTTTATTTAGGACATTAAGTCATTAATTGTTTCAATATGCTTAGCAAGGCTTGAAAGATAAATGTCTTTAATCTATGGATGCAAAAACTGGGGAAAAATTTAAGTGGTCTGCCAAAGATGACCTAGGTAGTCAGAGTCACAACTATGCGCTCACTTGTATCTTATTTTCAAGTTAATAAAATCAAACTCTCAAAAGGTAGGACTAACAGAAACAAGCTCAGTTGTGCAAGCACACATAAATTTAAACTGAGCAAGGCTACTGAGCAGGTACTTCTCAGATGAACGAATGCTAACTTATGACTTACAGACTGATTTGTATAGATTCACGAATTTCCCTATCAAGGCACAAGACCCTAAAAGTGCTTCAGAACTCATTTACACACTTCCAGCTCTTGGCTCTTCTGTGCTACATCTGCAGCATTTTGCCCCAAGGGAGGTCATGCCCATCTGCGTGTGCTCAAAGATAACAACTGTCTTCAAAATTTCTACAGCACTACCATGTCGTACACATACCTGTCCCTTCCTGACAAGCCTGGGTCTCCAGGCTTTTTCTCCTGCTCTTTCTGTTGCTGATATATGAAGGGTTTCACAAAGCCCATGACAGGGCAAATGATACTTTTTTGAATTCTAGTTGCATAGCAGAAACGGGCCGTAAGAGGATAAACTTCTTTCTATAGCTGGTAAGATCTGGAAGGACCTTCTTAACTGAATAAAACAGTTTATAGAAAACCACTTATCTATCAAACTTCTGATTGAACCAATGCATATAGAGTTGCTTCAGTAGACTTTCCCTTGACAGGTTGTCAGCACAGCCATCAGGTGTATAACACAGGCTCCTTTGCTTTCAGTCAGAGGAATGCCTAGTTCTAACTTATTTATTGTAACATAACAGGTAGTATAATATCCACATATACTATGTAATCATTTTGTCCCTTTTTAACATGTCTGATCAGTATTTCTTGCCAAAATGTTGTTCTTTTTTAGTAAATCATATGACAGTAAAGTGGACTCCTTTCTAGTTGAGCAAGAAATAAGGACTTGACTATTTCCAGAAGAAATTGCTAATAAACAGGTTTCTTTGCAAGAATGGGTTGTTGCACGGTGAAAAACTATTCTTAACATTTCCAGAAGCAGAAGCCCATTTGGGCAAATAGTCACAGGAAAGCAAGGGGGCACAGCCAAACTGAAAGCTGAGCAAGAACATTCACTCCAGTGCATGAGTAATGTTCTCTGCAGCAGCCAGGCAAATTCATAACAGCTAATGGACAAAGAACATACAATATTCACGTCTGTGTCGTGGTATAACCCCAGCCAGCAACTAAGCACCACGCAGCTGCTCACTCACCACGACCCCCCTCCCCCCCATCAGATGGGGGAGAAAATCCTGAAAAGAAGTAAAAGTCGTGGGTTGAAATAAGAACGGCTTAATAGAACAGAAAAGAAGAAACTAATAATGATAATGATAACACTAATAAAATGACAACAGCAATAATAAAAGGATTGGAA
>JAOBAS010000072.1:43915826-43944234 GCA_025311575.1 Elanoides forficatus
GAAAACATCAGTGTTATCAACATTCTTCGCATACTGAACTCAGAACATAGCACCGTACCAGCTACTAGGAAGACAATTAACTCTATCCCAGCTGAAACCAGGACAGCCTGGCAAGAGCATAATGTACCCTCGAGTTTATACATACATGAACTGCATCCTCAGTAGCTACCCATTCAATTTTCTGTATCAGAGCTGAGAAAATCTTGCATGGCACCTGATCCCACTGACCAGATGGTGAAGCTAATAATTTTGATTAGAATTCAAGGGCTGTCAAAGTTTTAAGACATCAGAGGGGTTGTAAGGAGATTGATCCTTATTCCGTCTGCTCTGGCCTTAGAGAGCGCTGAGGTTGCAAAGGGCAATGCCTTGTTAACACCACAGGCATTAACAGATAGACAATATCCTTCAGGGGACCTACACGAAACCTCTGCTGGTCAAACTATGGAGATTATGTTTTGGGATCACTGGTACCTTACTCTGTTTTTTGGTGAATAACGACTGGGAGTTTTAAGAACATAATTCATATTAGTAATGGCCATACAAATTTGTTGAAAACAGAGACCACTGCATTATCCAGGATGATATGAAGATGAAGGCAGAAATGGTATCAGATATGTATTATCTAATTCAGCCAGTGACCATTTTTTTATTCTTTAGCATTGTTTTATACCCCAGAATGTATGACTTCACTGCCTTCTTAAGCCTATGTATTAACTGGCAAGAATCTCTTTCATTTTCTTATCCACTAAGACCTCTGAATTTCAGTAAATATAAATCTAAATAGTGAATCACAAAGAAGAAAAATTTTCTTACATTTATTTGAAATGTAGACAACTTTTATTACAAACAACTGCATGTTCTTTATACTGCAGGCAAATCCCCTCTATATTTATGATAAGAATTCATTTTTGCTTTATAAAGAGGAAATGTAAGCAAAAGTAAATCTGAAAGTTTTTTTCACGTAAATTAAAATTTAAATCATCATGGATAAGCTTTACTGGTTTAGAAGTTTTTCGAGAAGGGCAATGGCAACAAGCATCATGATTTTTCTTCTGTGCATAGACCTCGATTTTTATGACTGCATGATTCATTTTTGCTCTTACAGAGGCCATTTTCAATTTGATATGCTTGGGATTACTCTTTTGCCATTACTTAACATGTTAACTAGTAAGTACAAGAGAACTCTTTTGTCATCACTTTCAAAGTATGCACTAAATTATAAATAAACACTTATAAGGCCATTTTTTTCCATATTAAAAATTCATTTCTTTCAGTCTTGTAGCAGAATATTCAGCTTTTTCAGTTTTTATTTAGAATCTTACTGAGTATTTCTGCTATTCCTGAATTCTTTTGCTATAGCCTCTGGAGGCAGATTTAAAATTTAAATGTAAATCTAAGCTAAACCAATGCTCTGTTACCCTGAAATTCTATGTCTGGTGTATCTGTCAGCTGTAGAAATGATCAGTTCTAATGGCAAATGATTTAATCCCTTCTTTATGGAGTGGTGTATGGATAGGATGCAAGGCTTCAGTTGTTATCTGTCAGCAGAGCAGGGCAAGATAGGAAGCAAAAGTACAGTTTTGAAGCAAAAAACCTACAGACTGACATGACTGACATCAGCATAACACTGTGAAATGGTAAATCATCAAGTTCAAGCTGCCGTGCCCATCTGATCCCTAAACTAGTAGAGAAGTAGTCAGCAAGGGTGCCATTTGATGCCAATAGTTGTTTCACCTTTTTATCAAGTGGTTTCCTAAAAAATAACTGTGCCTACCATCAGTCAAACAACCAGATGCTTGCAAGTTGGACTCCAATCTCCTAGGGCAAAAGTCAAAGTTCCTGAGTGGTAAAATTACTACCCTGTTACTCAAGCACAGCTGTCTCATTAAAGTATGTGGTGAATGATTGCAGATGAGAGTCTCAGTGAATAAAAAAGAAAGATTCAGAATTTTGTTGTATGTCTTCAAAGAAAATATCTTCAGAGAACATTTTGTGATCTGCAGTCTAACATTGCTCCTTTATTTCTCTTTGATGCATGCAGGTACTGGGTGGATATTTCACCTACCTTAAATAATATTCTGTCACTGCAGACACTTCTTCAAGCTAAAGACTGATTCCCTCAAAGTGTGATTTGCACATACAAAGTAGGCCTGATATAATTCTCACTAAATTCAACAGAAAAACTGTCACTTAGACTGAAACTGGACTGGTTCCTTATAAGTTATTATTCTTCTTAACATCTTAATGCATCATCCCAGTTCTATTAAATAGTGGAAGGACACTCATTGATTTAAATGGGCTTTGAATAGATATTGTTCTATGTTATCTCCCCTTTTTTTCCATATAGGACACCATCTTTTAAATTCTGTAAATGTTCTTTAAGTACTAATTTACTATTACAAAAACAATGTTTGCTGCCTTTTTCATGGTTTATGCAAATTACAGGATTAAGTCACTTTTACCTCAAAAGCACTGATGGCTTTTAAGATCCTTTTTACATAGTTTTGATAAAACTCAATGTATTTTAAAAGCAGAAAAATACCTTTTTATATGGCTGATTTATAGATATCCTCAATAAAGTATAATGTTTTGAGGATCTGAATTTTAGAAAGTCTAAGAAACTGTTTGTGTACATTGGAATTCTACTGATGTTCTTTTGTGTTTCCACGCACCATAAGAAAGGGTAAGCTTAAAACACTGAAGTAAACTTTATTTCATCTACAGCTGCAAACATGTTAGCTTTTTATTGTGCATGTTAAATGTATCATTGGATGCATTCAGTTAGGAGGAATGTATTTAATTCACTAAAGCTTTTCAAACAGCCATCTTCCACCTAAGCTTGAAAAAACATGATCAAAGCAATTTCAGTTCTGTAAAGAGAGGTCTCTTAAAAAAGGTTGATATGGAATCCAGGCACACCAATTAATGAAAGAATGTTAAGGGCTTTTTTTTGTATGCAGAAAGACAGATAGTAAATCAAAAATATTGATTTAATTTGGTCACAAGTTCAGTGCAAAATGCATCACAGCAAGATTGTCTGAATTGGTCCACTAATGACAAAAATCTATCTTGAAATTGTTCAGAATATTGTTCATAATTGGAATGGAATCACTCACATTAGTTTCATAATTACTCTCAGAGTTAGGGTAATAAATTGCCAGTATATAGTTACATGAAGTCACCCATGTTATTTCTTAAACTGCTAAGAGCCAACTGATATAAACAGATCACATTTTATTAATTTTCCTACCTTTTCTTAATCCACTGATTTATTGCAGAAGCTCTTAATAAAGTTTACATATTTCTTTTTACAGTTGTCAAAATTGAAAAGCTGCCATAAAAATGATATAAATGCGAACAGCAAAACTGCTAAAAGTTTTTCTTAAACATTAATGGGATGAGCCACTTGTAAGGAAAACATGATAGATAGAGATCTAAAAACCACAGTTGTGCAGAATCATCTGTGGTTACATGAAGACTGAAAAAAAGGCCTCTTTAGTAACTGATCTCATTAACCTATCTGATTTAGTCTTGGCTATATTTTTCTATACAATCTGTTGCACCCTCAGCTATTCACGTTATTGATTTAAGTAGTTTAGTGTAAACCCACTGAAGATACTTTAACAACTCAATAGTATTAGTAAAATTAGTGCTGTTTGGGAATTTTTATTCTATGTGGCTATGGAAATGAAATTAATGGCACAGTCAGTTTTATTGGCAATACGTAAACGTACATAATCTTTTCTGTTTTTTTTTCCAAATCCATATGTTCTATTATAATTTCAGTGTAATTTTCATTTTCACAGCTAAAGATGCCACTGTTAATTGTATGGTGGCAACTGATATTATATCACTGCATTTGTAACTTGCAAATATACATGCAAAGTATACATACATTTACTAGCAAATTTGGATATATATTATTAAAATCCAATTATGTTACTTCCAATGGAGGAAATAATTATCTGTCAGTCCTACATGCACTAATCTGTTCCATTAATTAACTATCAGTTTCCCCAATTATAAATATAAGGTTATGGTTTCCATTAATAAACCCCATCTCATTCCTTGTAGCCTGATTCAGAAAAATTTACCAGTTTTGCTGTTAGCACAGACCCAGTTAATACTGCTTAGTTCTGTGTTTCCCCTGCTTAATAATATTCATGAGTGGGTGTCCATTTCAATATATAAAGTAAGGAACAGGTGGTGAATTTTATGCTCAACTCTTACACTGAGGCTTTCCTTGATGTTGGTCAGCTTGCTAAATCTTGCTGCTTTATAGGGTTATTCTATTAGCCAACAGGCACGATATTAACCTACCGTGATTGTCAGCAAAAATAAGCGTGTATGCTATAGTGATATTTCACATCCAGTAGCTAGAAAATAACTAAGCAGCATATTTTTAGAAAAGAACAAACAACAAACAAACCCTAAAGCAACATTTGGGGCTGGAAATATGACCATGAGGACACTTTCATACTGTTTTCAGTGACAAGCACACCACAGTATAACAAATCTCTTAATTTTTGTTTCCATTTAAAAAAATGCACAATTACTGGTTATGCAAACCTCCTTATTTTGGTCATATGAAAGATGTTTTTCTCATTGGTGGTAACAAAGCAGGACACCCATTAAAGAGATACTTAGTGAATTGTTTAATTTGAAGCACTTTTCCCGCTAGTGGGATGATTGAATTTCTGGAGCTTTTATAGACTTATTTAATTCATGAATAATTTGGTTGTTCCCATGTTTTAGGTGGGGCTTAATGACTATGAATAGATGGCAGATACAACTACCTTCCCAATTCTAGTACTGTCAAAACAAATCCAGAATTTTTCCAGCAATAAATGTTTTGTCTGTATTTATCCCTAAATTTTAAATTGTTATTTAGTTGTCTGAGATTTTGAACCCCTTTTTGTCTTCTTTTTTCTAAACCCTTCATGATTTCATTCCTGACTGCACTCTGTGACAGGATTTTTCTTTCCTTCATCTTTACTTCCAATTTTATCTCCACAGTTCCACTTCAAGTATATTTCTTTGAGCATACAGCATATACCTTGGAGCATCTCCTGTTCTCTTATGGCACTGTGCCAACACACCAGAATACCAACAAATACCAGAACTCCTTTAAAGAAATTGGTATCAACAGCTTCCCTAAACCCTTCATCATTTCTTGAGCTGCCTAAGACTACTTTTTATCTGGGCAGGGCCATTTATTGCTTTATAGTGATCTCCAAGGACATCAGTCAAAAAGCTGTAGTGATTACCCTTTCTCATACAGACAGATTTAATGCAAAATATCCATATATGGTTAATAGCATGATGGTTACTATACCTCTTTAATCTTTCTCAGTTTTGGTGAAAAGCATTCTGATTTGTTCCCACTCCTTGTGAAGATACCAACAGCACGCTTTGGTTCATTGAGGGAGGTGTCAATTTATTCACACCAAACAAATGTTATTTACTGAATCAGAGTCTCTCTACAGCAATGGTCTTGCAGATTTTTAGGTGACTGATTATCAACTGAACATAAGGCATCTGTGATACTCTCAGAGAAATGACCTAATTTTCTATCTGTTTCTTGGTGCAACAGTGTCTTCTGGTTTCTGCCAAAAGATGACATCCATCTGGGCGAACGGAACCATCCTCTCAAGTAATCATTCCATCTCCAGGACCTATGCATCCATCTGAGGAAAATATCTGGCTCTTGCTAGCATAGTACCTGAGCTCTTCATTGTCTCTAATCCAATCTAGTACCATGACAGATCTGAGAAATCTGTTGGGAAGAATTCAGGCAAAGAAGATGGTATTGGGTTGCTGGGCAGGTTATTCTGCAGAGCACCCAGGAGTCCTCCTTCTGCTCTCACTGCTGCCCAAAGCAGTGTCTTGGCCGCAATGTGCTAGGTACACACTCATCTTTAATTCCCAAAGTCCCAGGTTCTACAGTTTAGATAGAGACAGAGAGATTCTTCCTTTCATGTAATGCCACATAGAAGAAATACATGCATGGGTTAGTGTGCGTGCTGGAAACTTCTCTCCAACTTAGTGGAGCAATGCCTTCAGATTAATATACTTTGGTATCGCTCCATAGCATTGTATTATGGTTAAGTGACTTGCCTAAGGAAATCTGTAGCAGAATAGGGATTTCGCAGTTCCTAGCTTAGACACTCAGTGGGCCTCTTATTTCATTGAATGATGAACCAATAAGTCTAACTGGTCTATCCTCCGATATATGCCTGGAGGAATATTAAAAGAAAGTTGGTATATTTCAAATTTGTCAGCCTTGCACACACACTCAGCAATTGGGAACCATTCTAAAGTTATTCAGAAAAAGAGGGATGGCTAGCCACTGGAAGAAAATTGAGATAGCAGCACTTTACCATGTCTTCAGTCTTCATAAAGGTAACCCCTCTTACACTGCACTCCAGCTTTTACAGTTAATTATGTTCACCAATTCTTTGGGACATGATACATAAAAACATATGTTACGGTCTTACGCTAAATAATACTTTAAAATGAAGTTAAGAAAGAATGCTGTTTATTCTTTGAGAATGCCTTTTTTGAGCTAGCAGCATTATTTACTTAAGAGAAAAGCATGGTTACCATGGCTTTATTGGAGTGGCCTCCTCCTTGGAACTCAATGGTTCCAAAAGCGTCCGTTGGGCTGAGCTGTGTGTGCTTGCTGATGGACCACTTCTCCGACTGGATGTCATTGCGAGTAAGCCTGCTTTCATTTTTCTCATTCTGAATAACGGAGATGCTTGGAGTCAGTCCAACGTGTTGTCCTATTAGACGCCCACAGCAACACCTATGACATTAAACAAATGGAAAACTCCAGTCATGTGCATACATAAACCAAACAGGGGAACAATCCTAAATGGCCTACAGATCTTCCAAAAAAACGCTTTTCAACACTGCTGACCAGTTTCCTGCTATGTGAAGCCTCTACTTGTGGAAGCAACACAGTACAGATACTACCTTGTCTTTCTATGATCTTGTTTACTTGGACTCTCCTGTATTTTAAGAAAATCATGCTTTGTTCTAAATACGTACAAAATGAACTTAAAGAACATTTTCTACTGTCTTGAGATGACATCAGGCTAAATAATCAGCTTTTGCATGGACTAGCACATATTTTAAATTGGTGGTTCACTGCAGTTATTTTCTTTTGACAGTATTGTGTATCATGCATCCAGTTTAGGTAAATATTCAAGGCACTGAATATTGAACTAAAGAGATAAAGAACTTAAACATCAGTGCTGATCCACCTTTGATTTATCTTTTTTTTTGGATGAAGTAAGTTTTGAAATGTAAACAAATAGTGCCTAAAGGAATCCACCACTCCAGATATAATTCAACCACCTTCTGATCAAAGAAGTCTTTACAAACTATTTATATCCATATACATACCTATGCACACATATATAGAGACATTTTCTTGTAATTGACCTTCATTTTTCATACAAGTAGTATGCAATTACCTATGGGGGTCTTTGGTGCTGGGTATGATATGAACACATTCTCTTTTGTAAAATGCTCTTTCTATCCATGATTTCTGTGCCTAAAAAAGAGAAAGGAAATGCCGTGAGCTCTGTTTGCTTATTAAACACAACTTACAGTACAACCGAAGAGAAACTTCAAACACAAAAGAAAACTTCACTGACTTTGCAGATACACAGTGCACATTTCACAAAGAGCAAACATTTTCCATTAGAACTATGGTTCCCTTCTACAGCTAAGCACCCAACACAAGCTCTTAAGATTATTTTCATATTCACTAGCCAGATGACTTTGATGCTGTCATCTGCGTTCTCATAGCAAGAGTCACCAGAGAATTAATTCAAACTCTAAAGCTTTCTGCATGGTAGAGACAAAATACACCTATTCATTAAAAATACTTAAAAAAAATCTATTTCCATTTTAGTGATACAACTAAGTCAGCTCTAATCAAAGAAAAATAATCTCAGAAACTAGAAAAAAAATCTCACCATAAAACTTAAAACACCGTGATCCCAATGCAATTTTTAATACAAGTACTGAGAGTGCTGTTTAACATGGAGCCAGAAAATAGAGTTTCATATGTGGACATCTTAATGGAAAAGAAAAAAAAAAGGAAGATCTGTTTCTTAAATGAGACACAAAAAACTCTGATATATTAAGAGTCAGATCACTAGCTGATGTAACCTCTAAAACTGACTGAGTTCAGTGAAGCTATGCCTGTTCATAACATTCAAGATCTTCCCCCATGTATTCACAGGAAAACAAGTAACTTCCATCAGCGTAGTCTTAATTTTCCGATACATAAGAGATCTTTTTTAAAAGAAAGATAGATGGGTAGGAAAGGAAAAAAACCAACAAACAAGAGACTTTCAGTGCTCTGAAATCTTTTAAATTATCTAGACAGTCCTCACTCCATATAATATGAATTCTAGGAAGCTCTCTAAAAGACTGCCCCAGAAAGAATTCAGTTTTTTCATTTAATAAGGAGATGAGTTGAAACTTTCCTTTAAAAATTCATTTCAAACAGAAAAATTTTATAAAATGTATTTAAATATTAAAATTATCTATTTGATTGTACAGCATAGACAGAACAATAAACTATGAACTATGAAAAAGTTACCTGAGAGTTAAATAATGCAAAATGAGCTTTAGATAACTGAAAGGAAATCTGAGCATATTACCTCTATAAAAAGAGAAAATACGAAATTGCCTTTATAACATTACCTAACTAACTAATGTTACCTCTTCCTATGTGAGGTTAGATAGTAACCTAAGTATTACCTTTACTAACTAATGTTACCTTACTAACTATCTAATGTTACCTTTTTGTCAACTCAGTCTGCATCCTGTTTTTCATGTTTAAAGCTAGAAAGCTGTGTTTCTGGGACTTTTGAAAATCATTGTGAACTGTGGAAATTTCTTGGAATCAATGAATGTTACTAGCATAAAATACCATAATAAGAATTTCTAGCTACATTCATTACTTATCACTCTCAGTACATAAAAAGTTATTCTTTTGTCTTTTTCAGAGAATAACTTATTGGATCTAGTGGTCACTCATGTTACAATATTTTATCTTTGCTCTACTTGCATTTTTATTTGAAAAATCTGCTAGACAATCTTTTGTAGGAGTGGCAGACACTCTAACATAATTTTTACAGTCAGGAAAAAGAAAAGTCTATTAAAAGCATTAAATAGAACTGTATTTCATTGTCCTTCCTTACTGTAGCAAACAGTTGATATATTACAGAATGTGGGGCAAGGTTTGTTTCATGTTTAAGCAAAGGAGAGTTAAATACAAATTCTGAAAAATCTAAAAAAAAGTTTTACTTTACATATGATGGACTACCTTGAAGTTCTAATATATTATAACTTCTAAATGCTTACAAGCCTATGATGCAGGCAATAATAATAAAAATAATAATTACCATCATCATCACAACATTGTGTATTAGACTGTCAAATCAGCTTAGAAGTCTAGTGCATCATTGAGTAATTTCTCAATTTAGTCGTCTTTTTAGGCAAAGAAAGGCTTTTTATAAACTAACTTTCTAGAAATGTAAAGGCATCCAGAGTAAACTTCACAAACTTCATTCAACCCTTTTACTGGAGTACTTTTGAAGCTATACTAGGTGGGAAAATTAGGGTTTTTCTTTTTGTCGAGTTTTGTAGAGAAAGAAAGGAAGTTACAATTATTATTTATGTATTGCAATGCTAACATTTGAAATTACATATTTTACTGTATGGACCTCACATGCTTGAAATTTCTCCCCTTCGACCTTCAATAGTTCACAAGCTTTCCATATTGCCTTAAGAAGATGCACATTGATACAAAGCTGCAGATTTATAAATCCCCTTTGTTGTATATATATATAGTAAATTTTTGACAAAAAAGGAGCACTTATAGAATAATGCCAGTTTTATCTTCATGCTTGCTTGCTTTACCACTAAATACATGCCTGCAGTACCCTTTATCTTCTCTAGAAAGCATGAAAAGATTTTATAAGCCAACTTTTCTTCCTGGCATCCAAAACCAGCTCCTATTCCAGAGCTTACATAGTATATGATTATCATTCATGTTGCCAAGACTCCCTAAAAACATCCTTCATTAAATTGCATAAGTTTTGCATACTCTTCTGCAAACAATTTACTTTGGTGAATTCACTTACTACATAGACCTAATGTATCTTTTCTGAAGATGGCCACTAATTCAATTTCTCTAAACCTCAAGATCCAATAGAAAAAGATGCAAGAACAGGTACTTCACTGAAAAATTTTTCTTTAGGTGTACAAGGAGGCTTTAAAAAACCAAGAAACTGACATTTAAAATTTGTTTTCCTACTCTTTTTCATACTGTCTTTGCAAGTAGAAAAGAAACCCAGCTATGTTAAATATAAAAATTTGCATTAGAATTTTCATCATACTTCTTCAAATGTAATATTGCAAAAATAATAGTCTGATTTAAAAAGTCCTCTATTCACATCAGGAAAAAAGACTTTCCAGCTTTTAGATCTTAAACAATATACTATCCTACCCAACAGAGTCATAATGCCACAATACACTATTTACTCATTTAATAATTTCTTGTCCTTCCAAAGTAAAAAGAAAACATCTCTTTTCACTGCCCTGTGCCAGTTATCCTTCTGTGACAGAGATCATTTGCAATGAAATACAGGGTTCAGAGTTATAATAAATTATGTTACTTGCCATAGAGTCTTCATAACAAAATTAGAATAACTTGAGGAAATCAACACATTCAAAACAGTCTGCATTAAACTCTTCTTTATAATGTGAATTAATAAAGTAGCAAAAAGTTTAGAAAAGTATAGCAAAGTATTTTCAGGAATAATAGAGCAAGAAGCTTATCTTCTCCTTCTCTTATTTCATAAATACTCCTTCAGTATTAATTCATAAGACAATGTGAAGTCCACAGTGAATTCCTAAAGTACATGCCATGTACTTTACTTTACTTAAACATGTAGTTTACTCATAGCTTAGATCTCTAGGTTAAGTCTCTCTCTTTATCAACCTAGCTGCAAAATCCCACCAAGAACATTTTTTTCCCCTCTTCTTTACCTGAGCATCAAACTTGGTGTTTTAGTCTGTCCTGGAGCAAACTCTGCTGTCCATGTTTCCCTGCTGCCGGTCATTGCTAATAACACGTTTGCGACCGCCCCCCCGAACAAGGCACTGTGTCCATCCGCAGCGCAGAGATGTGAGAGTCAGCGAAGCCCTTGCACCCATTAGCTGCTTGGAATATGCTGCTGCGGGATTAGCCTCATTAAGGGTTCGGTGGACACTCACCCGCAGCCCCACAACACCACTTGGTTTGAACATCTAATCTGATGCCAAAAGAAAAACAAATCCCCTGAGAGCTTGGATTTAACTGGCACAAGCCTTGACGAGCTTTTTTTCCTCCCTCTTCTTTCCTCGTTAGAGAAAGAGCTTGTGAAAGTGTGATAGGGTGCTCTGAGTTCTTAAGTTCTACCCTGGAAAACAAATCCTTCAAAAGAAACAGTGTACTAAACTGGAACGAACCTGAGCACACAAGTGAGATTGTTAGTCTCTGAAGAATGAAACCAGTGTGTTTATTGGGTAACTGTGAGAAATCTATACACAGTTGAAATATATTGCAATTAATCAACAATGGCACTTTTCCAAAGAAGCTGGGGTTTTTCACTCTTTCTCACCACAGTTGCTGTACTCTAGTGAATGTAACTTTTCAGAAAGTCATAAACATAAACCTTTGTCTTTCAGAGACAAGCAGCTGCATTGTTTTCAGCTTAATTAAAAGTTAGTAACATAAAATACAACTTGAATGTTTACAAATTTGGGGACTACTTCTTTACTGTACCCTCTTGATATCAACACTGAGGAACAACCTTTTGATATGAACAACACTTAGATTTTTTTTAGTACATAGCAATTATATGTGTTCAATTACTTACTTCAAGCGTTTTGCAAGTATAAAATACTTTTACTCTTCCTCCCCCCCGCCAAGTTTGGATGGATTTCTCTCTACTCCTACATATGCATGCATACCCTCCTTTACTTTTCAATAAGCCTGCATCTAATGCATGAAAAACATTGTGTCCACCCTTGGCACTGACGAATACACAAGCACGAAACATTAGCTTTGATTGGCCCAGGGTGGGCAAGGCTGGGCATATGCATCAAGTTCTAAACTTCTTATACACAAGTTGAGAAGCTTCTGCTAGACTGGCAAATCCACGAGATACTTTTTTCTCTCTTAGTTCCCTCAGTTTTTTGTGTAAAATACATACATGTATTTTGTATGTAATGTATATATGAAGTATGTACATATACACACTCTGTATTCATATACATACACGCTCTGTTCCAGCAAAGCTACGACCTGTGAGATTTCTCTACCACTCAGTTCAGAGCAACAGACACCATGTGCACATCTTGAGATCTCTTTAGCACAGGAACGGACCAAAGGTGGTCTGTGGTGAACAGCAAAGGTAGAGAAAGTTGCAGTGTCAAGAGAGCAGCTGGTAAACAGCTCAATGAGGTAAAGTATAGGACTGGGGAGTCAGCAGGAAAAGTCTGCTTGCACTTTAACGCAAAGGAATTTGGTTTGGTTGAGAGGGTGGAGAAAGAGTGAGGGGAGGAAAGGAAAGATTTCACATGACTGAGATAATTGAGTAAAAATCCAAATTTGACTTTGAAGAGAAACTTCAGTACTTAGCCTTGACAAGATTCTGGAGATTGTTCCTGGATTCAGGTTTCAGCTTGCAAAGAAACCTGGGGCAGAAGTCACACCTTTCGTCTTAAGGAATCAACGCAAGCAACAACGGTTATACTCATTCACATATGTTACCTGGTGGCACTGTGAAGGATGTTTTATAAATAGAGACTTAGGTAGAGTTGGTATATGCCACTGATGCTACAGGAAATTGTAACTGGTTTTGCCATAGTTCATTTAAAGATGTGTTAACATTATGACTCTCTGGCAATGAAATTACCTGTACCATAGATATTCTGTATTTTGAGAAGTAACAAGAAACAGCAAATAAGCAGAGAACTGTTTTTGTCAACATGGTACAAATGCCAAATAGTGCTTTCAGAGAGGTGAATGCTGCACATTTAATGTTACAAACATACACTTTATTTAAATTTTCAACCCAGCTCACTGTTAATGAAATGAACTCTCAAACAGCAGTTAGCAGTACTGACTCCTTATAAAAGAGGACAGCAAATACAAGAAATTAATCAAGAACAGAAATTTTTCAGGAAGATAAATTCTGTCAAACTTTAACATGTTATGTAGCTGGGATGCTTAACTGCTGACCTTTGAATAAATATCATTTTAAAAACAGCACCAAGAGTGACAGCTGTAGAAGCCTGCAATTTCAGTGACAGAGCAGGACTGAGGCAATTCTAACCCTCTGCTTCCCAACTTTATTTATCCCCAACAAGTAACCAGGTTATAAGACAGGTTTCACTGGGGCAAGAGAGGTGTTGTTAAAAAGCCTTTCTCTATCTTGCAGTGGGGCAGAGAAGCTGGACAGGCAATGGAGTATTACCGAAGCAAATTACAGCTAGGATTTGCAGGAGCATCTGGTGACTGAACTGCATCAGTGCTATTGCAAGCTGATGCGATTAGCGTGCCTTAATCAAATGGGCACTTTTGCAAATCCCACTGTCTCTGAGTAAAGACCCTGTATCTGTAAACTTCTATAGCTAGATTAGTACAAAGGATAGCAATGCTTCAATATAACCTTATTACTAGGTGTGCTCAAGCCAAATTCCTACCCTTCTTTTCACCGTTGCCAGGTTATAAGCATTATAAGCACTTTTATGTCTTGCTTGAAGCATTAGGGATTGAACTCTCTGGGCACTGAGGTAGGGATCATTAGACTATCCCAAAATGTTTCATTTTCTAACAGATGTTTATTACCAGTAGCATCTTAGAGACTGGCCACCAGGTCTTTACCCATTAGAGCTGTACTTCTGTACATTTTGTTCTTTTCTAACTGATTTCCCAACGAATTTATCATCAGAGTTGTCTCAAGAACAATGTTGAATTGTCTTGAAAATCAAGCTGTATTCAGTACAGAGTAGGAGGGCATAGAATGCAGTCATTTATTACTACAGTATGTTACAGAATTTATCTGTTAGCATTGTTTACCAGATGTAAATTTTATACTGTACATAGAAGAAAGAGTTATTTGAAAATAATCAGGAACGTTTCACTCAATGCTTTATGATTTTAAGCATTAATCTGACATTTTTCTTACTGCAAGGTAGTGGAAATGAACATTTTATATCTCTGTTAATGTTGCTATGCAAATTTATATTTATGCTTTATATATTTTCAGAACATTATATAGACCAAGCATATGTGACAAGTCATCATTATCCATGCTGTTGATAAATTAACTGGAAAGATTAACAGACATTTCAAAAAGAAACAGGGAGAACAACTAGATCCAAAATTGGTGTAGACATCCAGGCTCCTACAGACCTCCTCAAGATCAGTAGAAGTGAAGGGGAAAATTTTAAAGAAAAACTTATTAAATTGAAGGATATATTGTAAGAACACTTTCAAAAAAGTTTCACTTTTTCCTTCTTATGGGTACTGGCATATAAAGGGAAGAATTAAACCTATCGACTTCATTCATGATGTTTCTTTAGGGAATTATTTATGATTTCACCAAATCTGCTGTGAGGTTAAAGTTGTTTGAATAAGCAAATGAACCCTATTAAGCAAGAAAGCCCTACTCCATCAGATGATGGGTTCATCTAGCCCACTACCCTGTCTCTACAAGTGCCATAAATAGGTGCTAGAGAAATGGGAAAACATGTCAAATGTATGTAACGCTTTTCCCTAGTAGTTTCTCAGCTAGCAACTACTTTCTGCTCATGGACTTTCTGTGTTGCTGTGATTTCTACATGTTCTGTAACTCCTCCATGGGCTTTGTTCCACAAACTTGTCTGCTGATTTCATGCAAACTTTCAGCACCCTTAACATCCTTCTCCCTGCTGGAGGGGGAAATCAGTTCCTTCTATTTGTTTTGAAAGTGACTCCTCATACTTTCCCATGATATTTATTACTGAGAGGCAGTGAACAGTCAGTTCCCATCCATCCTCTTCATACTAGTCATGGTTTTCAAGATACATTCTTAATCTTTTTTTTTCCCCAGGTTACCCATTTACCAAGTATTTCCTCACAGAGAAACCATTTGTTACCTTTTATCATCCTTGCTGCCCTTCTCCAAACCTTTCCAGTTAATTTTATCCTTCCTTCTGGGAGGAACCAGAACTGTGTGCCAAAGATGAACTACAGACTGTTATTGTGACAAGCAGATGTTCACTGTTTTGGTATCTATTCCTTTCCTAATAATTCCTCTAAAAAATCGATTTGGTTTTCTTGACCACCACTGCTGACCACTATGGTAATGCTTTCACAGAAGTATCTAGCATAACCCCAATATTTTACTCCAGTGTAGTAAAGAATTTATAATACTAACTGTAAAGAACTGCTATAAAAATCAAGCTGTTTTAATCAAAATCTGACAGAACAGCAGTACTTCTATATGAAGTTCTAATTTATGTCAAATGTAGCTTAGCAAATCATAATGAAACACGGTATCACAGAAGTCTATAGTTGCACATACATAACTAGAAAGAACTGCTATAAAAATCAAGCTGTTTTAATCAAAATATGACAGAACAGTACTACACCTATATGAAGTTCTAATTTATGTCAAATGTAGCTTAGCAAATCATAATGAAACATGGTATCACAGAAGTCTATAGGTGCACATACATAACTAGAAAGTAGAATATACAGGAAATATTTTTCTGCCATTCAGCACTGGCAGACTATTTATCTTTTAAACCAGTCAACTTGGTTTTGGCTTCTAAAAAAGTGTAAAATTATTCCTGACTCCTCAAATTAAGGAAAGAAAATAACCTTCACATTAAGACAGATCTCACTGCTCTCTAATAAAAAAAATGTGAGGTTAAAATGCACATGTAGGAGTTTTGCACTGCATCTAGTTTTGGTCTGAACTACTTGATTTCTAAAGTGCTCACTCTACCCCATGAATGTATGACAAACATAATATTGTCTGTTCTTTCATTAGGGTAAGGTGGTTTTGCTAGCCACTGTGTAGGTGCTGAGTTGATGAAGCAATGAAAATTAAAGTGTACATAATTGTATGAAAGGGCCTGAAGGAATGGGGATCCCAGATGTACACCGAGCCTAAACATTCAAACTGACCAATTATACGCCACTGTTCACATTTCATCTCATCTTCCAGCTCTGCAGTTATTCACAAGTCCCTCTTGAGCTCCCTGCGTAATGCAGCCCCACAGGCATCCTTTGCTAGAATGCCTTGGTTGAGGTCCTGGTTTTATCACCCTCTAGCCTTCCTCCAGACACTGTTTTGGAGAAATGGAACAAGAGAAGAGCCAGTTATAAGAGATGAGACAACACTGCTGATCAGCTCTTTTGCCTCCCTCCTCTTCTGCTGAGTCAAACTCATCATTTTCTCAGATGCAGAAGAAGGGAAGCTGCCCATAGCTGAAGAAAGGAAAAATTCAGTCTGCCCACTGAAACACCTAGAAGGCAAAACACCAGAGGATGTTTCTTTTGGGCAAGGCAACATCCTTTTCCCTCTCTACACTCATCTGTGCTTCTTCACCATCTTGTCCTTTCTCTTCTCTTGGAGACTCCTTGCATCTAAGTACCTCCTACGTGTCATCTTGTTTGAAACCACCTTCATTTACCAAACCAAATACAAGCACGATGGTGCCTCCTCTACATTGTCCTGTTGATAACTCCCCTCTTCCGTTTTGCTTGGCACAGCAAGAGGGAGTAACAGCTGGGCTCCTGGCAGAAGGAACAGCCACCCCAGCTCCCTGCACAAACACTGTCACCAAACAGACACAGGACAAAAAAGTCCAGGGAGAAGCATCTCTCACCCTGGTAGCACAGTTTGGTGTAGCTGTGATGCTTCGATTTTCTGTGTCATAAGGGGAAATTCTTAATTCTGTTTTTTTTTGTTGGCATTTTGGAACTATGTGATTTTAAATATATGAGCACTTGTTATTCAGACCTGATAAGGTCAGATGTTTGATATGGAATAAACTAACAGCACTGCTGATAATCATAGTGCCCAAGTTGCATATATTGGAATGAAACATGTTATGATTTCTGATTATGTCACATCATTAAGTAGATAGGGTCAAGCGGAATTTGTATTATTAAGTTAGAAAAAATTAAACCAGTTTCAAATCATGTAGGAAGATTTAACAACGCAGTCTAAAACTTATTATCTCTTTGGACTATTAATTTTAAGTTGACTTCAGCTGCAACCAATAGAGACATGGAAACATTCTTTCTGTCAAGTCTTTATGGCTGCAGTTTTTTACAGGCTCATAGAAAATTGCAAATGTGCCTATTCTTTGTATGTAGCCCAATCTGATATACCGACATCTCATATGAAGGAGGGATAAAATATTATGGACATATTTCAGGTTGATACTCATGTTTTTCATTCTCCAATGGAAATTTATTTATATGGTCTGCATTTTAAAGACAAAACAAAGCCAGGCTTGTAAGTTTGCTGTGAGATGTGCTGGACTAATGTGACATTTTTTGAGATATTTAAGCTTGTTAGATATAAACTGGGACTGCCTGTCCAAGTTTCTCATTTCTGTCTTGAAGTACAACTGTGTAGAGTACTGGATCTTCACTGCAGAAGTAGCAGGACAGATATTTCTGCAAGGAAAGAAACTGAAAAAGATACATTTCAGAATACCTAAGGGTAGATCAAAATATTTAACACATTAAGAAGTAACTAGGAATTGGTGAGATACAAAATTACATTGTAATTCCAAACCATAAATTGAAAGAAACTTGCCTATAGTAGATGATTCCCCCAAATAGGCATCTCTACCTCCCACCCCTTTTTTTTCACTAATAATGCAAGTTTCATGTCTATTTTTCCAAATGTCTCTGTTAACAGCTTCATAAAGAGACCATTTTGTGAAGATTTTCTTAATCCATAATATAAAATTGCAAACTGCTGCCAAATCAAGTGATCACTATTGGGATGGAAGGGGACAGAAGAATGTGGGAGCAGTAATTGTAGATGACTAGTTCACAAGACAAGGCATTGTAACAGTCCAAAGACAGCACAGAGGACTTGCATCAATCAGTTTCACTAAGAAAGAAAAACTGGTCAAAATTTTCAAGAGCCACAAAACTTATTAATATAGCTTCTTTTTATGGGAAATCTGGCATGATGAACTTGTCAACATGAAAACAATTTTGTAGTTCCTTCACCTTTTATGTCCAGTTCTGGTTAAAAAAAAGAGAAGGTCTTTAGGTATATGAACAGACTCCAGAGGCAGGCGTGGGAAAGAGACAGAAAACACACTGCTTGAATCACATTAAGACTCCAAAGCTCTAGTGCACAGCAGACATCCCCAGAGGGCTGAAATGACTACAACACTCAGCACAGACTTTCTGAGAAACCATTATCATGAGACAGCAATCGTCAACAAACCATGGTTTACTCTAATTCACTGAACTCTGGCACTAGCTTAATCCCGCTCTAGTCTGGAAAACAATGTGACAGAACCTATGGAATTTATGTTTACAGCACAGCTGCAAGGCATGTCCTCCACTGTGATGAGGTATTACCAACAGAGGTTATTAACTTTTTAAAAGATTTTCCTGGATATCACACAAAGTCCTATACAGAGAACAGATGATCACTGCACCCACCATGCACCGAAATCCACAATTAGCACTGGTATTGGAAAACATTTAGAGCACTGACCACACCAAAACATGGGACTAAAGCATGGGTTCCAGGCTGTAAACACACCATGCCAGATGGAGAACTTGGTCCCCAGATTTTGGTAAAATGTCAGCCAGGATGTCTGAGCTATTCTTGTAACTACCTTTGTGTCGGATTCATCAGTGTGTGCAGACTATGCTGGAAGGTAGGAGGGGTACCCTTGCGGACAACTTTTGTCAACTTTATTGAACAAAATATGGGTACTAAAGTGCACAGATCCTATATGTATGTAGCTATTTAATTTTCTGTCCTGCAACCTGCATTTCTTACTTTTCTTTTACCAGTACTTTACGAACCAGATTTTACTGATTTCTGCCCTAGGAAACATCAAATAACAGAGAGATACATTTTAGGCATGTGTCAAGCCCCATGAATCATTTAGAGTCTGATAGCCAAATTGTGGCATTGACAACAGTGCTTTAAACATTAGCTTCTTTATATAAAACTTGTGAAGAGATGGTGGACACATTCTGAGTGAAGTTACAATATTGCTCTCTAATTTGCCATTCAAATGGCATTATAAGCAACAGTTCCAATATTTTTTTTTGTTTAAGATGTCTGTTTTTATTATGTGATCTGTTGTGTACTTTGATTTCAGTGATAATGTTGATCTGAAATCAAATGTACTACTTTAGCTAACTCTTATATAAAGGGAAGAGTTTAATAAATGATGCCAGTGACATACCACTTGAAACCAAACTGAATAAAATGCTAGCGAGCCTTGACACTGATGTCAAATAGAGCTAAGGAAAACATTTCTCAGCAGATTAGGTCAAAATGGATATTTTGATGTTGACTCACAGCTACCTTTCACCAAACATGAAAGTGGATGGAGGAAATAAAGACAGGATTTTAGGCTTAAGAACTTACATCCAAGTCACAGCTATTACTTTGACATTTCCACTAAGTGGGAATGGGAAAGCATTCAGACATATAATGCATTACAAAAGGTAAATGCTTTCTTTTCACTTTTGTTGCATGTACCTGCCCGTGTCTGGTCAGAACAAAGCGAGAAGACACAATTCCAGGAAGAAGCTGGAAGCACCACTGAGGTGGGCAGGGGAAGAAAGAGCAGCCCTCCAGCCTCCACAGTGACTCCTGCAGCCAGGAGTGTGGCAGCTCTTTTCTCCAAAACCCCACTTTGGAAGGTTTGGATCCTTCCATAACACTGCACAAACAGCTATTCCTCTCCTCCCAGTGCAGACCTTACTTCTCTGCCTTGTCTCTCACAATGCAATGGGAAATATCAGAGAAAGTCCTACGCTTCTTGATAGATCTTCTCCCATGCAACCCTTAGTGGCTTTTGTTGTTGGGGAGGGCGGGAGGGAGAAAAATCTTTTATTCATTGAAAACTTCTTGTGGCCAGTTGCTTATCAAACACATAGCAAATCTGAAGTGTGGCTCTTATAAACCTGTTTCTGAGAATGGAAACTTGCTCCCTGAACAGTTAAATTTCTTTTAGAAACACTTCTAAGAAGTTTGGCATTACAGTATTTTATTTCCTAGGGATTTTGGCATTATAATATTTTGGCATTATTATAATCTAGGTTTAGCTGTATAGTTAGCTTTTTTTTTTTTTCCTATTAAGTACCCAGAGATTGTTGACATTTGACTTTCCTGAAAACAACATCCAAGTTTCAATTGTCCACCCAATGCAATGTTTCAGTCCAGGAATAAATGAATGAGAAAAACACAACTGAAGTATAACTTGATTAAATTTCTGAATTAATCAGGATTGTAGTAATACCTTATAGATAATTTTTCCTTACAAAAATATGGTTTCATTGTAATGCCTACAATACATTTGCATAACTGTGAGTGAAGAAGTTGAAAATATCAGGGAATATGAGCATTTATGAAGCCATTGGAGTGAATGATCAATTTGAAACACTGTCAGATAAACCCTGAATCAGATATAGTGAACAGTACAAGAAACTGTTTTTAAGCACTTTGCTTATGCTTTGAACATACAGTGCTGTATGGAGGAAGTGTGTTAATTGTGTAATGATGCAAGCAGCATATTTAAAATGACATAGTTCAGCACATAACTGAAATAGTTAGACAGTCCCTCGTAGAACTACAAAGATATTGTACCTCTGTTCTTAGGTATAATTCTTCACCAAATGTTTATAGCATGATGTAATTCAATATTTTTTTAAAAAATGTTCAGATCAAATATTATTTTGTGACTTATATTGCTGCATCAATGCAAAAATCAGTCATGCAAAAACTAGCAGCGTATTTATAGTTTCTGGTCTTCTTTAGCCCATAAGAATTCCATGTCATGCAAATATCTGTCAGGGTCAAGAGACAAGGCATTATTTTTTTTACACCAAGGAATTTTCATTACCTTTCTAATATTTTTGACTCAGTTAGAATCATAACTACACTTGAGAACTTGAAGACCTTTGTCACACTGCAATATTTTTCATCCAGGTTGTATTCTCCAGTGTTGATCACTGCTCCTTTACTCCTGTTGGCAATAAAACATTAGGTTTTTCCTTCTTTCTGTCAACAGTCTATACTGATCCAACTTCAGTTAAAATAAAGATTACTGTGACTAGTGCTAACTCTTCCCCCCTTTCAGACAAAAGCAGTCAGACTATTTACTACAAGACTCCTATAACATTCTGAAAAATTTCGCACAGATAAAGTTAAAAAGTGCATAATTCTATCACTTAAATTTTGAGCCTAATAGTAGATAAGTGCATGATGCAAGATATTTTTGTCATATAGTTCCAACTGTTCTGTGACTCAAGTATGATTATAAAAGCACACACATTTTTCCAAGATGCATGTACTAGAAGTCTTAGCAGGCTTTTTTTTCTTTTCACACACATGAATCCATTATTCTTGTTTTCTCCCTGATGTTTCATCCTCACCATGTGGCTTAAACAGAAGTAAACATATAGTATTCTTTAATAACAAATGAACAATCACCAAATATGATGTTATAAAGTTTCCTGACTTTTCTTCAGGGTCAAAGTAGAAGGAAAAGAATAGCTTTGAGACAGAATTTCTTATTAAATCACAGACCAAAAAAGAAGGAAATCACAGGAAACATAAATTAAGTAGGTGCTTTTAGTGTTTCTTGTTCTGAAGAGAGGGTCTTACTTTAAAAGGACTGTTGAAAAAAATCTGCTAGTACCTTAGTCTCAGGAAGTTTGAAACTTGGTTCAATCTTCTGAATTCCTCAAGCAAAGACATGATACAAAAACTCAAGTAGGATTTTAATTTTAAATTCTTGTGTAATATATAACTTCAAGGGTGATCTATACCAGAATTTAATCATATTAACCATGATGTGTATCAACACATAATTACGACCTACATTATATATATAATAGCAAATATTTCACTGGATTTTCCATCCTATTTTAATTTATGGATTTACCTTTGCTTGATGTTTGAAAGCTTTACTGAAACGCCTTCTTTCAGCTTATTCTGGCTTTGACTTAACAAGACTATTAAGCCAGTCCTACAGTTTCATTTCTAATCCTTGAATTAATATTAGGATTACAATGTTATAGTTAAACTGGGTGGGCCTCATTAAATCTCAAATCCTGCAAATTTTTCTATGTGGGCAACCCACAATGTCATGACTTTGGAAAATTTGAAGGACTGGAGCCTAGCAATGAGGAAGACAAGCCCCATGCTTTCATATTTCTACAATACTTCCTTGTGCTTTTAGCCACAACAGTTAGCTGATTCTGTGTACTAGCTTCATGTACCAGCTGCCAGAACTGGTCTCACCAAGAAAATGATACTTCTGTTGCATGGTTCCTTACATATAATATTCTTGCAGCTGTATATATACATGTGTGTATATATATATATATATGTCTATCTCCTGAAGCATAAAACACAATTGGGGTGGGGGAATCTCCCTTACACCAATCCAGAAATAAACAGCAAGCATGAATACACTAGGTGAAGCCTTGGAAAGAGACTCTGACTCATGGGCAAAATGTTGTAAACCTTCAACACCCAATAATCCCACTTTCTGGGCCTGGGCCCCATATCTCTTTCTCCCCCCAAATTTGAAATGAATAGTTGTGATAAGGGCTGTTGGTGGATGATAGCCCCCTGCAGAGAATTAAGCTTACAACTTTCGCACCATTACAGGAAACAGCCTGGCAAACCATGGTAAAGGCATTTGAACATGAAGACAGCAAGAACAGAGCTGCCTCTACTTTTTGGTAGATCTTATCCTCTGTTTTTTCCTCTAGTACCTAGTAAAATATTTTCATGTGAATAAACACATTTTGTGGAACAACTTTCTATGAAGTATTGAAATTTTTTATATAGGCTAGTCAATCCCTATTCCTTCTCTCTCATAAAGACTAAATGACTTCCTTAAACCACTCTTGACCTCAGTTGCAAGCTATAGGCTCAAGGAAATAAGTGTTGCTATGACTTGTGCTATCAGCTGCTCAGTCTGGGCGGTCACACATGGCTGTTTTTACTTGGAAAGGTACAGGAGAGAAAGTGGAGTTGTGACGTAAGGCATAGCTTAGACCATATAGTGTAAAACATTAACACCACTGGTATGAGAAATACAATTTCCACCCTGTCACCACACGAAGACTAACATGGAGTTCAGTGTTGCTGAGGGGTTAGACAAGACTGGCCAAAGTAGGCAGTCTGTTCATCACAAAAATCATCACAAAATTGGAACTGCAGTCCCTAGACACAAGGTAATTGATGTGAACATTTCTAATAGGCAAGTCAATTGTATTTTGGGGTTTTGTTTTGTTAAGGTGCTTTTCACTTTTGCCTGCTATGAGACTTGCATTAAGATCTGTAGTGGCAGAAATCAGAACACATTCATGCCTGAAGACCCTTACTCCTTGTGCTGAAACTGCTTTGGAAAGCAAGATGGTAGGGCCCTTTCATTACATTAATACAAGTAAAATATTGTCTGTTAAAAGACAATACAGTGCTAATATTAATCATCTTGAAATCTACAAGGTTGTTCAGTTCTACATACACACAAATGTACATATGACTGAGGATAAAAATCACTGCTGTTCTCCAGTGCTATATATTGAGTGCAGCTTGCAATGTTCCAGAGGATTCTGGAAGGAATTAAACACACAAATTGCGGTTAATTAGAGCTTCTGAGTTTAGTGAATACTCATAGTACAGAGATGGAAAAAACCCAGTTGAGGAGCTTAGTCTTATTATTTGCAAAGTTGTATGATGGGGGTCATTCACAGAGAGGGCATGTAAGCAGCTTTATATTACTTTCTTGTTTTGACTTGTCTTTGAAATAAGGATTTTAATGTAATTTTTTTTTAGAACATGCAGTTTTGAATATGCTGAATATTAAAACCTAGTGACAGGGAAAAAAAACCCCAAACACCTTTTACTTAAAAAAGGCTTGTGCAATTCCTCTTTTTTTGTTGGGTTTAAATCCCCTGGAATTTGATTACACAGCACATTCCATCTATCTGCCCCAGCAGGCCCCTCTATCAGGACTTGCTGATTACTACTTATGCATTGTTTCAATGTGAGCCCTTGAAGGATTTCATTTAATACAGATTACTACCTTTATTAAACTGTGGTTAATTGAAGTCTCTGAGCTCTGCTAAATATTGCTCAGTGAAGTGGATTAGTTGTTTTAATTTGTTGCTCTCTTACACAAAAACATAACACTGAATGAAATAATTATCTTTTCCATTGGGCTACTGAGGGTGACAATTGCTATAGAGCTTTTAGTTTACATGTTTTAAACTGGCAGTTTTCTAACTTACAGAGTTGCTTGTGGTTCAGCAAACATAGAAACTAAGTTGACGACAATACCACTCTCTTGGATTGATTTAGTTTTTAAAAAGAATAGATTAAGGCCACCACCAAGAATGTCTTACCAAATGTATGACTAAAATCTGGCACTGTTTTCTGTGATCAGGAAAGAGAAAACAGAAAAAAATATGTGCTGGAACATCTTTCATTCTTATTTGAAATTTAATTGTTTTCCTAAGTGTTTCTGTAAATAGTTTTTTATCTGATGACTGTTCTCAGTTGAACAGCAATATTAAGAAAGATTACAAAAAATTAAGGAGTAATCTTGTACCCACTGCAGTCAGTCACTCATTAAAGAATGTCACTGACTCACTGAAGACTAATTTATTAAAAGATTATTTACAAAATCTTAGATTCTAAATGAAGATGTCTGCCCCATTATTTTTCACTGTTGACTTCTTAGGGAATGATAATTTAGGACTCAATTAAAAATGATAGGTCATGTGAATTTTAATATACTGTCTGTTTTAGTCTGTGACTGATTTACACTGGAAATTCTTTGTTTAAAGAGAAAAACTAATCCTTAGTAGGACTTGGAAAAGAAGATGAAGAGAAAGAAAAGACCTCACCAAAGCATCGGTATCTAAAACACCTGGAAAAATGCCTCTGCTTCTATGAGAGAGATGTGGTAACAAAATTACTCCTGTTTTTGCCCAGCTGAAGAATTCTAATAAACTAAAAGGGACAGTGAGGAAAGGCTCAAGTCAGAGTCACAGAGGGATACCTCTGATTGCTTTTTTAAAGCAGAGCTCCAGGTAGCTTTGCAAACTTGTAAGGGTGAAATAAGGTCACGGTGGTGGCTGCATACAACAGATATATAGTCTATACAACCATATTGGCTGCAGCACAGTGGGATTCTGGTTAGGGTGAAAGTTGTTCATTACCAGCTTGGAGAAAAAATGAATAAGTACACTTAATTTATTACTATTGCTGCTGTTGTACTGTTATGTTTCCCATAGCCAAAATAATTCAAAATAAGTAACCTTGTAACGGCAAGGTAGGTTTACCAGCACAGAGGTTCATTATTTACTCTAAGAACAGTTTAGTTTATATTCCATAAATGAGACACTTCACACCAAGTATAACTAAAAATAATAATAAAAAATTTATACTAGGAATTAATGACATTTTGCATTATTTTTAGCCAGACAGTAGAACAGGAAATAAACATTGTAGTAGAGATGACTTAAGCAAACTTCAGAGGGGAACTTAGGAGTATCCAAATTTTAGTTTAATCTTTTGAAATAACATTAGGTGAGGACTGCATTTGGCCAAACTTTACTTTTAGTTTCTGGCATGCAAAGCCACTGAAAACATATAGCATCAATGAAATGCAGAGATTAATTTGGCCCTGAACTTCTCTTATTTTATCTCAATGCTGGAAATGCTATTATGTATGAGGCTTCGGTTATTGAATTTAGTGCTCTCTAATGGAGCTTCCTTGGGTCTCTCCAGGTAATACTCGTATGTAGTAAAGTGGAGTTAACAGCCCTAATATGTCTGCTACTTCATCTCCAGAAGAGGATCTGCTACAGCACATATTACAACTAAAAATGAGTGTAGTGGCTCATCTTATCCAACCTGCTGAAGACCACAGATTCACAGCATGAATGAAGCTCAAATCAGCCACATATGCTTGAAAAGAAGCACAAGCTCTGTTATGAAAAATGCCCATCTCTGGGTTATCCTCTTGTGAAGTCACTTCATCAAGACTCTGGAATTTTATGTGTGTCTTTTCACTAAATTGCATTTTTTAAGAGTCTGAATGCTGCTGAACAGTTTGCTTGTCCACATGAAGAGTATGTAAAATAGCAGCTATGATGCTTTGGAAGAACATTTCACAGTTTTCTTCATTTTAGACTTTCTTTCCTACACAGATAGTTGGATTCTATGATATAAACTTGGATTTCTTAAGTTTATATCATACAAACTAAAAATTTAAGTTACCTCTAAGAACTCCACAGCCATAGGACTTCAGTAAGTTTAAAACCTGGAAGCTACAGGCTCAGAGGAGAGCTGCTTTTTGCTCTAAATGTCTAGCAATACTAACAGGATCACCTGCCTTGTTACATTACATTCTTATGCAGACAGCTAGCTAGATAAAAGATATGAAAACTATTTTTTACAGGGGAAAAAAATTGCAAAAGTTAAATAACCACAACACAGAATAAAAAATGAAGGGATGTCACAGGGTTTGAAAACTATCACAATATATCTGAAGTTTCTGAATATTTAATTCGGGTTGTTATTACTCTATTTCCCCTACAGCTTCCTCATTAGTGTCAGATTTCAACTGTAAAAGCCATTCAAATGTTGTGGGAAAGTATAGAGAAGCAAAGAGGAAAAGAAGATATTTTACAAAGAGATACACACAACAGACTTGTTATTCTGTAATGTAACATTTGCAATAAGAACAATTTGTTCTCAGTTTATCTTTTTGACGATGTCTTGAAGTTTTCACCACAAAGCACATATTGTAATATTAACATATTAGCTAACAGAGCTGAAGACACCAAAACAAGGCAAGGATCCAATACTGGCATTTTTGGAGATCACCGTCAAGCAGACTTTCCCTGTGACAGCAGCTTGAGAAAAGGTTAGTTCTGTTAGTACAGAATAGGTGCTACTTATGAGAGTTCTGGACTAAACTGAATGGTGGCCCTATACACATATGTATGACTTAGAAAATGTCCAGTTTCCAATACTTGAAAAAGAGCCAAATCAGTAAATATGCCAGAGGGATATTCCATGGGAAAATCTTTTGGCTCAAAGCACAAAAGCAGAGCATCCCCCAGAATATCTTTCTGCTAAGGTGGGATGGAGCTCATTTCTGGAAAGCAAAGCAAACAAATCCTGTGTTTTCTTTTAAAGCTTTCCTCAGGAAATCCTGGGTCACTGGTTCCCATACACTCCGTACGCTGCTGTTTCAGTGGGAATAATTCTGCGCTGCAGAGAACAGTGAACATCACAACCATGAAACCTACTTCCACCTTCTCTTATGCAGCTGCCTTTGGAATTGATTCTCTTTACTAAATGTTTCATTTCTTTCTCAGCTGCAACCAGAAAGTTACCTAATGCTGTCTACCTTTTGCCACTGTTGTGAGCTTTCCAAACTGAGTCAGAGAAGCTCATTTATGCTTTTGTTAAGCATTTTCCCTGTGTCAGTATCAGAAAAAAACAAGATCAGCTATCAGTTTTTTAATAAGAAACCGTGTGTCCCATGGTATACTTTAAAGCAAGTTTTATGCAGATTTATGTCTTATTATTACCCATAAATTCAACTTATCTCTCACTGCAACAATGGAGAGTAGTGTGATAGAGTTTTGTTTAATCTGTACCTTTTCAAAGGCAAGAAATGATTAAATGCCTATGCCCTCACTCCATAATTATAAATCAACTCTGCTATCATTCATTTAAGATTTACCACTTCTAACTTTTAACTGTAGTTACACTGTCCTTAAATCCAGTAACTTGCAGATTTTTAAATACTTAGGTTTTGTAACTTAACCCTTCTCTGTGTAGATACAAACCTACCAACATTCAGTACAAGTCTCAGATAGGATGCCTGAATCTTAAAATTAAGCATAGTCTACCTGATTCTCCTTAATGGAAATGAATGCAAAAAGCAAACCATGAAAGTACCAAATATGACAGATTTGGAGAAGAATATCCCTACCCATATATGTTTACCTTTGTCATTATTGAATGGGATTTTATTAGTATTTAGATACTTAGGGATTTATTCCCTCAGAAAAAAACCC
>JAOBAS010000072.1:43959864-43972258 GCA_025311575.1 Elanoides forficatus
ATACATCTTTGTTCCCTATGTCACGATGTTGCCAGTGCTTTGAAAACTCAATGTATGCCATGGCAAAACAATTTTCCAGAGCCTAAATGAGAGGTGGGTTCTGACCACTACTCTGCTCAGTGATAGTCTTTCCCTTTTCTCTCGAATTACAGGATCTCATCTTACCTTCAGTTATTTAAAATAATGAGTCCTGAACTTTCACAAGACAGCCATGAGTGGA
This sequence comes from Elanoides forficatus, assembly GCA_025311575.1. Classification (NCBI taxonomy): domain Eukaryota; kingdom Metazoa; phylum Chordata; class Aves; order Accipitriformes; family Accipitridae; genus Elanoides; species Elanoides forficatus. The sequence goes on from JAOBAS010000072.1 coordinate 43,960,085, forward strand.
ACTGTTCGTATCCACTTTTCCAAAGTGTAAGACAATTTAGAGACTACATCAGGCAAAAATAAAACCCCATCAAACATTCCGCAGAAAGCATAAAGGAGTTCAGTTGTCAATTTTATGTTGCTAATAGTTATAACTTTTATCTCACTGCCAGAAAGATGTATGAGGAATTAGTAATACTCAGTTTTGAAGAATGCAAGTCATTAATAATTATATATTTTTTAGCAAAGACGAAACAATTCTGCTAAAGCAGAGTTTAAATTCTGAATTTCTGTTTATTTAACCAAGCACCTTCTACACTACTAAACAGCTGCATTACCAGTAGAGTGGTGGAGATCCACTATGCTAAGTACCACACATTTTCACGTAAGTTTACCCTGATGAATTTAAATATGGGTCAATTCCAAGTCTCAGCATCCCTATTCTTCCTTTGTCTGAGTATTAAAAAAGCAGTATCTTCCAGGGCAGACAAGAGGGGAAATGCAATTTCTCCTTTACAATAGCTCTCTTCTACTTCCTCAATGAGACTGAAAAACATAGCCTCTTTCTGGAGATGAAAAGCAAAATACAAACATTAAATAACATGATTTCAATACATTACTGATGGATGAATAACAATAAGGGATCTCTGAGTTCATAAGCTAGAAAATTAAGAGTATGATAGCTGGAAAAAAAAACTTTCCTCCCATACTGTTAGCATTTTCGACTGAGACAGCCTTTGGGGCCTCATGATGCCAGTGGAAGAGTACCCTCATCGATTCATTTGAAATCCTACCAATGCCATATTTTATTTTAGCTTTCACTAAAACCCAGCAAGCCTCCAGCCTCTTTTAGTGTGGAAAATGGCTATAAAACACTATCTGATTATTAAATTTAAAAATACATTGTTGATTTTTCTAGAAATTTGCATTATTCAAGGCTAGCTTTACAAACAAACCCCCAATCAAACATTCTCTTCTTCTCAAAAGTCACTAATCAAACACAAAATACAGCAGAAGTTTCCTTATTTTGAGACATACACTGTCACAACATTAGCATTTAGACTGGTAGTGAGTTTCTGAAGTGAATCCCCATGTTACTTCCCTCACTAGTTTGGCTTGTGAACAAGTTTCAGTGAGTATGAATTAGATTCCTTTTGGAAGAAACTAAATGGGAAGACCTTTTCTCTGTGGTTTCCGAATGCGTGCCAGCCTGAATGAGTGGGCTGTACCAGCATGGAGTCCCCCAGGACATAATACACAGTGGGTGTGCCAACAGAGTGTCTTTAAACCTTCCACTGCCACAACAAACAGGTAGCAGTGCTTTGTGTATGTGTAACAACCCAAACTGCACTGTTATTTCATATTTCATGTGATTATCTATACCATCTAAAGCCCCTTGTAAGGCCCAGGTCTCAGGAATGTACAAATATGGCAATTCTCCTGCTTTACGTGCCTAGCCTACCTTCTCTTGCCATCCCCACAACTCATCTATTGCCATCCTATTCTTTTTATTGATTTTTCTCTTCCTAATATTTTCATGATGGCAATATCAATCCTTATGGCCTCCTAAAAGATACAGCTTGATGCAGTCTGTGGCCCCAAGGAAACAGCAAAGTTCATAACCAGGTGTCAAAAGAAGGTCTCAGGCTTCTCTGATAGCAGGTAATCTGGTGGCAATACCATGCAAAAAGAGGATAAATGATCAGGTAACCTAGTGGCAATACCAGGCAAGAAGAGGATAAATGACCAACAAAATTCAGGAAAAGGAAGACCACTGAACTGATGATCTGGGACAGTAGCCACACTCTGGAGATACGCCCCTGTTGTGGCTATCTTGAACAGACCTTTTGGTATAAGCACGCCATAGATGCTGCTACCTGCCTGGGTGCCCACAGCAGCAGACTCAGGTTCATTATATGGGACAGCCTGGAGGAGATCTTGTCATATGGGGTTTGCATTCCTTGACCCAGCATCATGTCTCTGTAGTGTGTCAGCCAGGAACACCTCTGTGATGTGCTCCTGGCCACAGCTAATGCCAACAACCTCCTGTGCCAGTGATCACAGTTCCAGAATAAGTATTTTATACACATTTTTAGAAGGGGGACAGTTGGTAGGAGGGGCTGTGGGTTTTCTGGTGGCACTTCAGCACCAGGGCTACACCATGGTTTGGGTATTCACTCACAAACCAAAGGCGCAGTGGGATCATGTAGTATTGCCATAGCATAGATGGGTAGCCACATTCTCCAGATGATCCTGCCACTGCACAGAGAGGAGGTGTCAGCACCCTCTTTTAAAGCCAGCATGATGAACAACTGATGGATGAACAAGTCCTTCCAGCACAGGCAGTAGAGATGTCCCTAAATTTTCCTTGGTACTCTCCCAAGGCCTGCATAACAATAGCCATGTGCTTACCTTCAGACCACCCTGAACTTGCTAGCCATTGTCTTGCACAGTCCAAGAGTGCCAAGGTTTCTCCATCAGTGCGATGGTAACTTTCCTGAACACAGATGGATATAGGCAACCTCCCAAAATTTCATCAAGACTAGCAAAGTCAAGGCACTGGCTCTTGGCAAAAGGTTTCAGCTGCACTGCTCTACATCTGAAAGCCTTGAACCCAGTGTTGATTGTTCGATGTCCTAGGGCCAAAGCAGTACCTGCATGTCTAAAGTGCGGCTGAAGTAAAGTGTCCAAAGTGCACATCACATTCATGCAGGATCTCAGCACCAACTGCAACAGTGCACCACATTACTTTCTAATGTAGATATAGCTCTAGTAGAGACATCTCTCAGGAAGATCTCCCTGCTCAGTAGTCCCATGATGATGCAACATTTTCTTTAGTTATTTTAAATTGCCTATTCAGGCAGACAGACAAACAGAAGCCAAATACAAAAATAATTTGAAAACTTTTGCCTTTTCCTACTCAGTGTCCCAGATTTAATTCTGTGTACAGCATTTTAATCAAAATGTGTAGAACAGTACGTATGCACATCTGTTTATGTAAATTGTTTTCCTGACCATCTTAAAAAGTTTAAGTCAATTCTCATTTTATTACTCTCTTAAATTAAATTATTTGTTGAACAGCTGATGATACAGCAACATTCAGTAAACTAATAAAATTTCATAATTAACAATGTATTTATTGTCACTCTATCACAGCTATTTTTATTCAGTTGGGATAGGTAGATCTCACTTGGCAACACATTTCAGATTTGAGATGTACAACATGTAAATTTTATTTTAGCTCCAACAAAATGTCTTTACCTGGATTAAACACCTCCCCTTCTCAACAGACATCTCAAGTTACCTATATTGCTACTGAGGACTAAATTATTTTCTGGAGGGCAAGTACACAAGGTTCCTAGAGACTTACAGCTGTGTGTGTCCATAAGAAATCACATGTTTTTAGAAGAAAATCAATCCAAATGCTTCTCTAAACACACAAATAAACACAAGCATCTCAAACATGAAATGTATTTCAGAACATAATCAAGTATTTTGCTTCTGATTATAATGGCCAGATGAAAATATTCGAGCCATCTTGTAAGCAAAATTATTAATAACCAAATATATTCCAAATCTCAGCTGTTTTATTTCCAAAGCTAACAGAGTCAATAGTAAATTTTATGTTACGTATTGTGCTGCAAATACTTAGCAGCACTGTTCTTCCCTGAGCAAAATACCCATTCTTATAGACATCAGAAATGGCTGACTAAAAGGAGAAGAAAACAAAATGGAACTGATAGAAGAAGTTCACAGGTCATAGCAAACTAAAATTTAAAACTTGAAAAGAAACTAAAAACCAAAATTGGAAAACACCTATGAAATTGAAATGAACAACCTTGTTTCCCTTTATTTTGAAGTTATCCATACTCACGTCAGGACACAGAGGTCCCTTACTGACCATGTAGCACAACATGGATTTTAAAGTCACAAGCATAATCTGCCTGAAAAGTAAAGCCACATAAGGATGGCAACTGAAAAAACACAGAAAGAACAACTCTGTAGATGTCTTGCTTCTAGAAAGCAGTTACATCATTTATCAGTTATGAGCAAGCACTTTTCTCATTAAGAAAGTGTCATCATAAAAAATTCTTCACCAGCTGAATACTCAGAAAATGGACTTGGTAAGTTTACTAAGCAAAGTATAGGTATCTGCATACAAAGTAAGCAAGGATCAAACATTAGTAGTTAGCTAGAAAAGTTTCTAAATATATTTTACCAAAACCAGTCATGACATCTTCATACAAATAAACATTTTGACCCATCCAGTACTACCACTCTCACCTAAGTCCTTTTCAACTGCTGTTAAAACTATGGCTCTTGAGAAGTGGGAGGGCATTTTGTAAAGTTGGTCACCCTAATATTAGGGTCTTAAGCTAAAAATGACAGTTTCTTCTCTAATGGAACAATTTTTTTCTTTATTAATTGGATGGCAATTTAATTAGATTAAATTGATTGCTTAATCAATTTCAGCTGAATGGGATATGTAGCATATCAAGTTTGGATTTTTGGACTGTTCCTTTTTCTTAGTTGTTTATTAAGTTCTTAGTAACTAAGTTAGTAAGCTGGACTTACCACTTTGCTTGAGAAGGCTGAATTAGAAAAACTTTGGGAGTTTACATAAGGAGCCTATTGATGTGACACAAATTCTTTCCAACGATCCATTTTTATGGATCCCTGAGCAGCAAAATGAAGTATTATTCCAATGCAAACAACTGAACAGCAGGCAAGCCATTTTAACCAGCACCACAAAAATACTAGGCTCTGAAAACAAAATAAATGACAGTGACCATCTGTTGACACAGCCATTAAAATTAGCCATGTCATTCTGGCAAAATATTTTGAGACAATGCTATAATGGTTCACGGATATATTTTGGTAACTTTTGCTGGCAAAGTGTGAGAAGAAATCTCCAGCTTTGTAGGTAACAGTACAAAAAGGTGACCTGGAATCTGGCTGAGCTGATGTGAATTCACCAAGGGATGGGTGAGAGGAAGGCCCACAGCTTTCTCTGCCTTCATTACCTCCTGTCTCTCAAATCAGATAGGGAAAGGATGTGAATATGCATTGCTTACCACAGAAACCATGACCTTCATGACTAGGGTTGATGCAAGCATCTGCTTACTATGTTTATGGAAACAAAATATATTTCTTCCAGTCCAAAACAGATTAAAACCAAGATCTGGAACTTGCAAACTACTATGAAATCAGAGCATGATTCTCCAGTCAGACTGAGCCATAAAGGCACCTTTGACAAAGAGGCTGAGTCTGTTTCACATGGAATGTGCCCTTCCGTAAGGCATCAGCATGTATAAAAAGTACCCCAAGGGAACCATCTCCACTACAGTTATTGATCCACCTTTATAAATACTTTCTGTTGTTTGTGACTTTCTGCATCACTGTGCCTCTAGTCTTCATTCAGACCCTTAGAAGACACTAGTATATTTTATCAATGATCTTGCTCGTTGCCCATATACTGAAGGAGAATTTCTACCTTCAAATTAGTATTATTACAGCAAAATAGATAGAACATTGTTTTCTGGCACTGGAAGATATGTATTTGGCCATCAGACTTGTAACCTCTACTGTCATTTTGGATGCTTTTTATATTATATTGCTTTCTATACTAATGTTCTTGCTACTATTTGTCCTCTGCTTTGACACTATTACATTTAATCAAAAAAGTTTACAGATGTAAGTCTTGAAAACCTATTGTTTTAATTTCTGTTATCAAAGAGGCATAAAGATATTTTTCCTAGTAAAGTGAAACTTCTAGCCTTGTGTTCCTCTTTGACAGTGACTTGCAGTGCCATTTTTCTTACATGTGTATTTATTTGAACTGATACAGACAGAAACAAACCATTATGACTAAACAGAGATTAATAGTGTCATATTATGAGTAGCAAAAGCACTGCCTTTTCGTATCTCTTAAGACCTTCAGTTTCCCTCATTAGTGTTTAAGTATATCACCCGGCATTTTGTTATAAGCACGTACTTCTCTCCACTCTGTTTCTCTGCAGCCAAAGACAACATTATTCATCAACCCGAAGTCTACTTTCAGCACTTTTCTAGCTACTGATTAAGAAAAAGCTATCTTGTTGAAAAGAGTATCATGTCAGGTGTCATGACAAGTGAGAACAATGCCAGGAATCCCTTTGCTAAAACGACTTTCGAAGCTCTGAGTAAATGAGACCCAAAGCTGCTCCCACAGGACCAAAGCTATCAATGTCTTTAAGTTTTGGGAATCTGCTGAAAATCATGCCTTAGAGACACCATTAGAGATATGCCACCCAACATCCACTGGTAAAGGTTGTTGTCACCTCCCTGAGAAGGAGGCTATTCAAAGGGAGGAGGGCAGCCCCTGCTCTGTCAGAAGGGCAGTGCCCATACCCAGACTTGCTCCACCATTCCTGATGCTGCATTGTGTGCTCTCCTTTCAGGCTGTAGCTATATTGTTTGGAGGACAGGTAGCTGAGGCCAGTTGCAAAGAAAAGGGTAGCAAGACCTGATTATGCAAAAACTGGATACAGACCTTTTATTTGAGGTAGATAGTGCTTTCATGTAGCATAGACAAAAAACCCCACAACCAAACCAACCCAAGAAAGAAACCCACACTGGTGGTATTAGACAACAAAACCAGGGATCCTAAAACCAGAAACCACCCTTAATTTACATTGTTCATTTCCTTCTAAATCTGTGTTAGGGATCTCAGAGCACAATGAAGTTATGGAAAAACTTTTCTGGCTGATTAATATGAAATATTTTTAGTCCGTGCCTTAACTTTCCTGGCTTTGCTATATAAACACCACTGAAGTGACAACACTGCAGCAGAAATGGTTGTATGATTGACAAGCCTAATGAGATTCAGTATAAGAAGAAAAAGAAAAGTTAAGACAAAATTGTAGTGATAATTGTAGACAGGGAGACAAGTATGAGGGAAGTGAGAATTTGCCATCCAAGATAGAAAGAGGTATTTGGAAAACTCTACTCTCATATCAGTGGGTCCTCACTACTTTTCAGCAGATGGCACTACAGTGCTAGTATTGGATTTTATAATAAAACTGTCTGCAAGTTACTTTGACTTCCAGAACAGGGCTGCCTCCCTGTTTATGCACGCAGCTTCATGAAGGGATTTCACACTTTCTAATTGTTTGAGAAACAATGCTCAAGGCTGCCAGGCAGATCTCCCTCTATGAATGCAGATTTTTCTTAAATTGTAGAAGTCAGCGGAAGTTTACAGTCATAAACAAATTACCGAATTTTTTCCAAAGTTAATCTGACTATGCTATATTTAAGAAATACATTGTGAAAACAGCAGTGTCAGATATCACTAGGCATTTACTAGAACACTGTGAGCTGTCAAACACTAAAAAAGCACTGGAGAAAGAATTAAATGTTTTTTTGGCATATATACCTAGCAAGACTAAAAAGCAGACACAAACTGGATAGATTCTATCAGGGTCTTACAAGTAAGATACACTTTTTAAAAAATAACATGGTCTCACTGAGCAACGAGAAAATGCAAAGAAGCATTTTTTCCTGCTGAGAACAATAGGAATTACAATGGAAGGAAAATCACCCTTAGCTAGGGCAGGGACATACTACATCTTTCAACAGTGAGGACAGGAAAATTCAAGCAATTCCTTTTGATTGCATGAGGCAGGCTCTCCCAGCAAATCATAAATACACTTTCATTAAAAAAAAAAAAAAAAAAAAAAGCTTCTTGAGGTAAATAGAACAGTTTAAAGAAAATTAATTCAGCTGATTGAGAGCCCAGTCTTCAAAAACAACTCTAGGGGGTTCAGCACAGCTGAAAGTAATAGTTTTGAATTCCACCTAACCAAGAAAATTTGATATTATAAAGAAAGGGTACTCTGTGATTCAGAATAGATCTTTCTTCTCACTCCCAATTTAGTTCTTCAGTTACTTGGAATTGCACTGGATGACTAAACTGCAATATATACTTTAGGTGCATCAAAATTGACACCTGGAAGGCACAAAATCCTTATTTGAACTGGGTCCAAGAAAGTAAGAATGTGACAATTTAAAAAACCACAATTGCTTTGGTTTCTTTATGTTTCACATGAATTCTAAACCAAACATTTCACTTCCTTTTCCTCCTGAGACTTTCATGGTTTTCCTGCTTCTTTGGAGACCATAGACTCTCTAAAATGTTTAAGTATTGAAGCTTTTCTGGAATGCAAATTCCAAATTTTTCTCCATCTCCAGTGATGATTTTAAGTAGAGAAATTTACCCTAGATGAGGAAAGGAAAATTGCTAGAGGAAAGTTAAAAAAAAAAAAGAAAAAAGAAAGTGGTACACTAGGGCAGCTTCCCCAATGTTGTAGATGATCAAAGAATATATTATGACTGTGTATGTCAGAATCCATTGAAAGTCCTAATAATAGCAGCATACAATATGCCGTACATCTAAGCCTACTATTGTCGACTCTGATAAAAGAAGCCTTAGGGTTTAACATGACTGAAACACAGCAGATGTTTTCCAGAAATGTCTAATAATCAAGTTAGACTCAGAGCAATGGTGCTTCTGCTTATGCAGAAAGCAGGACAGGTTAACTTTTCTACTGCAGTCATTTAATTTTTAAACAGTGTTACAGATTTTACCAAGCAGTTATTATGAGGCCATGGTTGAACCATGACATATTCAGCACCAGCACTATGTTAAGATACTTCCTTATACTCCAAAACTGTTCTTTACCACATTTCATGGTCCAGCATCCTCTGTTATGTTATTTTAAAGCCAGCTTTGTTTCTAAAACTACTCTATCATCACAGCAGGATTTCTACGGTTAACTTCCCATGGAGAGACTACCCAGAACCCAGGCTAACTGCAGTTGGTTTTCTGTATGTACCAGACCATCTGAACAGTAAAGGCAGGAATTAAAGCAATTCAAGCCAAAGTGATTCTTTTTAGGACTTTAATAAACTTCACATAAAGCATGAGGAGAAGAACCAGTTTCAGTTTTCCATAATATTTCTGAAAACATTTATTTTCCTTTGCTCAAGTGAACTCTTGCTCAGAGCACAGCAATATGTACAGTAGTTCATATTTCTTAAGTTTCAGTCTGGACGTTGTTTTTGCTTACTGAGGTAGCAAAGCAGAAGAAAAAGCCAGATAAAAGAATTCTCTTCTCTTTCGTGCAGAACCATCTTACTTGGATTACTTTAAAATTGTATCTTGCTTCCTTTCAGTATGGCATCTTGTTTTGTCAGTTTTCCAACACACAGCTAGATCAATACAATTTTTATTAACTCAGTACTAGTTAAAGGAAAGCTCAGACCCTTTAATGCCATGATTTGCCTAGTGAGCTTTCATTCTGAAATATGCAATTCACATTTTCTACTAAATTTACTTCCTATCCGCTCTCATACAATTTTTTTCCCTATTTTTTAAGTCTAAGTGCTTTTTTTGCCTGTTATCCTGGAGGTAACAGCATTTATTCATTTATGTCTGTTTATATCACAGCTCAGACAGGTATTTTTGTTACACGTGGCCTGAGAAAACACTGTTAGGTTTTTACTAACTGAATCACTACCTACATTATATAGCAAGCAATAAAAAGATTCAGTCCTGTACAGCACTCCATGCATTCAGCTCTCACCTCAGTGACATACGTGGTGTTGAAACTCAGTACCAAGCCCAGAAACTGTAGCTTTTTGATGGCTACTGCATATCAAAATATGTGCTCATACACATTGTGACACTTAGCAGATTTTCTGTAGGAACCCTCTGATAAACATATTCCAGTTTTAGGCACTATTTGACCTAAAGGGAAATTCACCTCTGCCTTAACAAAACACAGCTGTGCATAAAAGTACTCTCAAACACCACTTTCAGACACTAAAAATAGAAGGGGGACTTGCCACAAAGTAGTATAAAAAGGGAAATGCTGGTTTAGAAACAGGTGAATTTTAAATAACTGTGCAATCTTTTGTCAACACAAGAAAATCTTTGAGTTACATAAGCTTGGCTGTGTCTGTTTTGTGAGGTACCTGGAGAATTATGTAATTTTCTTTTTTTTTCTTCTTTTTTTCATGTGCTGCATTGCTTCTGCATCTGCCTTGTTCCTAGTATGTTCTCCTAAATAATCAAAAGACTGCTTCCAGTTAAATCAAACTGTCAGTCCTGATTTCAATGGCAGCAGAGATGGTAGAACAAAAATTAATCTGGTCAAAACCTGAACAGCTTATTGAACGGTGAGTGATCACTGATCAAGGTATTAACCTTCTATACTTACCACTAAAATATCTGTAGGCCAGGTGGTACAACTGGAGTATAACACACAGTTATGGTTTTTCCAGCAAAAATACTTATTTGCCTTGCTTATTTTTTAAGCTAGAAATACTTTTCTGCAGAGTAATGAGGTACATAATTTACAAAGAAAATATATGGCAGAACGAGACACAGAAAGCCATTGAAACTACATGACACATTAAAAGGCATTCAAAGACTTGCTTTTATATTTATGATCATACATTTGTGGTAGTTGTTTGGTAATTAAAGCAGCTAGTATACCAGAAAAATTTGAAATTTTAAACAGTGAAATAAAGTAACATACTTGATAAGTAGAAATGAGCTTGCTTCTTGCCAAGAGTTACTTCTGGATAAGGACCTGTAGTTTGGCCATACACAGGGCTATGGTAAAATGATGACACTGTTGGACTGCTTACTCTTAATTCAAGGATAACCTGAAACTGATAGGGATTTCTGCATGCTCACAACAGGAAGACTTTAATTTGTTACCTAATCATACTCTACTCTTGCCAAAATTTTTGAGAAGAAACAACAGCCATTCTGCAATTCTCTGTCCCCAAAAGAATAATATTCCACCCAGCCACGTATGAGAGACACCCAATAGCATTTGCCCAGTGCTTATCAATTTCTTGCACTCTCTCCCTTGATGCTTCATTGCAGAAAACAAACTGGATTTTTCCCAGAAAGCATCAAAACTGCTGTGCTCTGAAGGTAAGATAGTGAGTCAAAACACGATTTTATAGCATTGAGTGGTGTTGCATGATCCTCCTTATTGTAGCTGGACTAGACTCTTGCATCCTGAACTTACCGAAACATACTAAGCTTGTTTCCAAGACAGTTCTATGCTACAAGTTGGTGATTTTTTCAGTGATGCATCACTTTCAATCTATGTCCCTTGCTGTCTCAGATTTAACATCTTATATAGCTAGTATATTCCTAGGGTAGACTCTTAGCATTTGAAGAGTGGTAGAGTATAACATAGTTTTTTTCTGGAAAGAAAAAATTCTCTATCTACCTCCTGACAACTGATATGGCTTTATGGCTTTTCTTTCAGTGTTCTCCCCTTGCAATCTAAGCACACAAAAGTTGCCTACTCTTTCTTCAAACCTTTCTATACAAACCACCACTCAGCTATCTATGACTTGTTTCTCTATTGAAATGATGTATTTGTTGGCTTCAGTATTTTTTTACAGAACCAGATCTATAACTAATTTTCAAAATCTGCAAAGAAATGTTACTGCACAAAATTTTTACAGGTTTTTCATGCTTACACATTAAGGTCTGATTTTGAGCTTTCCTATACTGACTATACACAGAGAAGTTCCAACTGCATCGAAGAAACTACCTCCTATGGCAGCTGCAATACCAAAACTTAATATAAAAATTATCAATTCAAAATTTTCAATTTTACTTCCATATAAACAACAACCTACATCAGGTACAAACATAAACTAAGCACCATGCTAGTGATCAATATTTGAATAATACTAGAGAAACTAAAAAATGCATTTGGAAAAACAAAATAATTCAGCAATACTGTACTGGGTTTGCGTGGCAAGGCTTTTGTAGCTGCAGGGCTAATGGGATGGCTTCTGTGAGAAGACACCAGAAGCTTCCCCCATGTCCAACAGAGCCAAGACCAGCCGGCTCCAAGATGGACCTGCCACTAGCCAAGGCTGAGCCCATCAGCGACAGTGGTAGCACCTCTGCGAGAACAGATTTAAGAAGGGGAAAAAAGTTGCTGTGCAACAAAAACTGCAGCCAGAGAGAGAACATGTTAAGAGAAACAGCTCTGCAGACACCCAGGTCAGTGAAGAAGGAGGGGGAGGAGATGCTGCAGGCACCGGAGCAGAGATTCCCCTGCAGCCGGTGGGGAAGACCATGGTGAGGCAGGCTGTCCCCCTGCAGCCCAGGGAGGTC
>JAOBAS010000072.1:43979042-44007895 GCA_025311575.1 Elanoides forficatus
CTCCTGGCAGGACCTGTGGATCTGTGGAGAGAGGAGCCCAGGCTGGAGCAGGTTTTCTGGCAGGACTTGTGACCCCATGGGGACCCACGCTGGAGCAGTCTGTGCCTGAAGGACTGCATCCCATGGAAAGGACTTGTGGAAATGACACACACTGGAGCAGTTCATGAAAGACTGCAGCCTGTGGGAAGGACTTATATTGGAGAAGTTCATGGAGGACTGTCTCCACGGGGAGACACCCCACGCTGGAGCAGGGGAAGAGTGCGAGGAGGAAGGAGCAGCAGAGGCAATGTGTGATGAACTGCCTGCAACCCCCATTCCCCATCCCCCTGCGCTGCTCAGGGGAGAAGGTAGAGAATTTGGGAGTGAAGTTGAGCCCAGGAAGAAGGGAGTGGTAGGGGGAAGGTGTTTTAATATCTGGTTTTATTTCTTACTACCCTAATCTGATTTGATTGGTAATAAATGAAATTAATTTCCCTGAGTTGAGTCTGTTTTGCCTGTGATGGTAATTGCTGAGTGATATCTCCCCCTGTCCTTATCTTGACCCTCAAGCCTTTCATTGTATTTTTTCTCCCCCTGTCCAGCTGAGGAAGCGGAGTGACAGAGAGGCTTTGGTGGGCACCTGCTGTCCAGCCAAGGTCAACCCACCACAAGTACACTTGTAACACTAATGCAAATATATATTTTTTTTAATGAAAGGTATTTCAGAATTTACTTAACCTCTTATGGAATTATAGCATGAAGATGTTAGGATAGGGACAAAAATCTTTGTATGGAAACAGGAAAGAAGATTTCTTATATCCTGGCAGAAACCTTTCTTTGCCAGAACACAGTACTTGATCTGCACACACACTGACTAAGAGACAAGTGCCCACAGCACTCCATGCAACCAACCAGTTAAGAATGAGAGATGCTCTATCACACTAGTTCCAGGTGTGTGATTCTGAATTTTAAGGAGCTCAAGCTTTTCTACATTAGGAAAGTGAACCAGCAGTTTTGCCAGAATTAGGGGTAATAGAAGACACTTCCATTAAAAGAGTAAGTAAAGCAGTTGTTCCTTTGCATGCGCCATATTACAGCTTCCACTGCACGTAGCATAGATGCAGTTACACAGAAACAGAAAAGTGCATATGAACTTTCTCAATCAGAAATGAGCATACATGTGAAACCTGTATTATGGAACCCCTTTCACATGAAAGTATAGCGCAGGAGAAATAAGTAGATAAATATTTCTGATAAAGAAGCATAGCCTGTTATAACAGTGATTTGTCAGAAAGTGTGTGGTGTGTGTGGAAACCTTGAAAAAATTGAACGGAATTTTTTTTTTCTGGACAAACAAGATTACAGATATAAAATTATTTAAAGCATGCACTTTAGTAACTACAATTTCCAAGTAATTTGAGGACAAGATTAACTACTTCAATAAAGACTTCTACAAGACAAAGTGGGAACTCTCCTTACAAGACAGAATTACCCTATAAAGGAGCATTTTGTGAAAAAGGAGTTGAGACTGAGTCAATATTACCTCACCAACTGCTCTTGCAGTTTGCAGATACATGCAATTTATCATATCATTGTTATTATGACTGGATGGCAGAGATACAGAACTCAGAATCCAAACCCCTGCTATGCTGCTAATGAGTCTGAGGCAAGATTGCAAAACCAATTGCAGTAGACAGGTTCATAGACTTCTGTATAATACAGTTTAAAAACATTTATATTTAAAATAGAATATCTGAAGAATAATAAATTCAGTTTTGAATTTTCCTTTTTCTTTGTATTTTCACTGAAGTGAACTCTGAGTAAACAGAATATATTCTGGGATAAGACACTCAAATCTGCTTAGTCTTTTGGTGTAAGGGGGGATTACACCTAAGGAAACCTCACATAGCATTATTCTGTACTGATCCACTAGTTATCTGTGATTTTCAGTGTTAGTTAGCCAATAATTAATGCCTTATCTAATTCACTGGCTAACTTAGGGCTACAATAATTTTGAATTAGCATATTATAAAATACTTCTGTAATTAAGAAAATTTTCAATACACTGTATATGTCCCTGTGGTGATTTTGTATATGTCAAGAAAAATAAATATTAACATACACTTAAAAACCCTGCTAAAATAAAAATAGACCATAAAATAATTAATATGATCAACACATTATTCATGGAATGAAGGGCTGGGATGCTTAAAAGAAAGCCTTCCCCCAAACAACAAAAAAGCAAGAAGTGGTGGTAGATACAGATGAAAACAGATATTGAAAAATTATGAATACTGTTCTATAGCAAAAGTGATTTTTTCAGCAACTTTTGAGCCTGATCATGATATTTACTCAAAAAGGGAAATGTAGGCTGCAGGTGAATTTGGTGAGTTACATTTCCCACCTTCCAGAGAAGGATTGCTAACCACCAGTGTGCTTAGGAGCAGTGTTCTCCCATCCTTTCTGGCTGACAGGACTCCTCTCTGCATATGCAAACACTTGCTGATGTGGAGAATGGGAATCCAGTGCTGCTAATGCCCAGAGAGTACTTTCACCAGCAGTCCACTATCTTTCCTCTTGCCCTTAGTATTTAGTACTTTGTTAGTCATGGATGCAAAGTGGGACTAAAATTTTGGAAAAAAGTTCTCTTTCCTCTATCCCTCAAATAAAATATGCTGAATAGCAAATGCGCCTATTTCACTGGTATAAAATTTGACCTGCTGAAACAGATAATAATAACAAACAGAATGGCTTTCTGAAACATTGGACAGTTTTCAAGGGGGATAGTAATCGGACACCAGAGTTACACTTCTGACTCCAAGGAGCACTCAATTATTTAGACAAACTAAACCAATATTGACTTCTGTTTCCTGTGTCCTAAATAAATAATCTAACAACCAGACAGGCAAGAAGGGTGGTCCCAGCCTTTCCTTTGCTTTGCCTTTCTATCGCCAGCAATACATATGTCATCTGAATTCCAATGGCATAATTTCCTTGATACAAAGTCAGTTTTTTTCTTTTATTCTGCTCAGAATTATAACAACAACAACAATAATAATACGATGTTCAATGTAAACTTTTTTTAGAATAATTTTTTATGAAATTGATGATGCTTTCATTTGAGTTAATTAAATCTCATCAACTTAATACAATGGAATATGCAAAGCAAATACAATGCACTATGCTTCTAATTATTGACTTTTTAACACTTGCTTATTCAGTACAAGATCTTACATTACGTAGTGTTTATCACAAAAAAAATTTAAACATGAAACTATTGAAGAGCCCTTAGACAAGTAACTGTATCTTTAAATCTTGGAGAAAACAGTAATTTTGGTGGGAAACTACCATTTTTGATAAAAATTTCCTTTGTACTGATTTTTTTGATTTGCTTTTATTTTTCTCCATAGAATTTTTTGTTCATAACTTTCCTTTTTCCTTATATAGAAGGCAGTATATTTTGCTGAAATTATGCCACTTCCCCCAGCTTTTCTTAAAAGTACATTAATCAACAGGAAAGCTAAATCTTTAATGTATATTGTATATTGTCATCAGCATTGTTAAATATGTTCATGAATAATCCCCAAATTCTAAATGACTGATGTATAATAAATATTTCTTAATATTGACTTATCTGTCAGTTCTTTGGAGGTTTGATAATCTTTAACAATCTATAGTTCACACAGTGTTCAAACTTAATAATTGAAACTATTTTCTATATCACAGATTATAGTTTTCCAAAGTGTTTTTGTGCAGTAACTATCCTGGCAAATTTGTTTTAGAGTCCATACTTAGATCTATATCTATAAGTTTGATGTATTTAGGATAGTTCTTTTCAGTGAAAAAATCAAAACTTCCTTACTTTTGATACCAGAATTGGTTAAGACAATATACTGCAGTTTTGTCTGCTGATTTCTCAGTAGTTTTAACAGCTGAAGTTAATGAAAAGTGAAATGTAGATATGCTATTTTCTAGACAAAAGGATATATGCTATATAATATGCTAACCTGAGCAGGTTGTGGGGTAAAGGGGGAAAGACCCAAAGCTTGAAAACTATAGCAAAAAAGGGATCAGAGTGGTCTGTATATGGTATACATATGTCCATCTCTCACTGGGTGACAAGAAGGACCTGACTATTCAGAGTAATGGTGATGTCAAAATACTAGAAGCAGTGCA
This sequence comes from Elanoides forficatus, assembly GCA_025311575.1. Classification (NCBI taxonomy): domain Eukaryota; kingdom Metazoa; phylum Chordata; class Aves; order Accipitriformes; family Accipitridae; genus Elanoides; species Elanoides forficatus. Next base: position 43,983,198 of record JAOBAS010000072.1, read on the forward strand.
AACTGCTGAAGAACTGGAATACTATTTCCTGATCTCCACTTTCCTCAACCAACTTCTACGTTTGGCTTTGCTAGTACCTTCTATCTTCCTCTTTGAAACAGCATAAGGCTTTATGGGTTCACTTCCATGTACACAAACATCCAGAATGATTATGTTAAATTGGATGAACACCACTGATTTTGTGCATGTCGCAAAAGGCTATATTCCAAACAGGGGGGCCTATTCCTTCATATTCTTTTACAATTTTTCAGCCTCCCTGCTCTCTTTATTTTCTGTCTTATGTCCGCTCTCAGATGGCACAGCAAGGAAAAGCCACAAAACCTTTGCTTGTTTATGTTAGTTGGCCCCACTAATTAGCATCCCAAAGGCTTAAACTAACAGGTTTGACATCTCATCAAATCATCATGGAAATGTTCATTACCCTGATGCATGTTTGAGCTGCCACATTCATCTGGAATTCTAAATTACTCAGGAATGTAGAAGAAATTCAGAAAACAATTTTCAACATAACATTTAACAGGAATACAGAAATGTTATCAAGTACTCAAGAACAGAAACCAAAGTGATACATGAAGTCTGTATATTTTACATCAAAAATCATGTGAGCACAAAAAAAAGGCAAAGAGGAATTCTGTAAGAAAATGGTGTAAAAAGTCTGTAAAAGATTCTCCAGCATTTGATTCTTTATACTTGAAGGCTTCGTATCACTAGTTGCTTAAGGCTGGTAAGAAAAACAGCATTTGTAAAATATGGAAATTTGATGATTCTTGACAGAAATACTTTTGGGAGTTGTTAACAGATGTATGCTTTGTCTTGCACATAATGATTTCTCATCTTAAATAAGCAGTGGTGGCCTGATTTTTAGGAAGAATGTTCAATGCAGCAGCCAGAAGAGGGGCTAGGGGACCACTTGGCTCCCTCTGATATACGGCTGCTCTCTGGAGCCTCTTGCCTCTGAATTCAGCTCTAACACGATCTAGAGATGTTCTGGCAACAATTCTTTTCCCCTGTTAACAACGTGACCAGCCAGAAGAAAGCAGGAGCCACTGCAGCAGTTGCATCCTATTTAAGGATTTGCTTATGTAACACTGGCCGCAGCTAATTTCCTTTGGTTCCATGCCAGCTGCCTGTGGACACAAGAGCTCCAAAGCTCACCAAGGACAGTCTGTACGACATGGCTCTTCTGCAGGCTGTGCACATATGTTTCTTCCTGTACGCTTCCTGTAAATGCACGGAGATGCCAAGAACCAGCTGATTTTCAAAATATCCCCTCTCTAACTTTGCTGCCACCTCAAAACCCCATCCAAACTCTACATGCAGATCTCCCGTGATGTCTCAGCTTCCAACAAGTTGGTGCTTGCTTCAGCAAGGCCAAAATGTCATTCAGGTGTAGCAAGCTCTCTGTGAGCACTACAGCTCACCCTGGCTTTTAGCCACAACCCTGTACAATATGCAGTGGCTGGAATGGAGCAGATATGTCTGCTAATAGGCTGAGATACTAGAATATTCTCCCACACTTAGACTGCTTAAAAAAAAGTAAAAGGAAATTACCTTCCCTCATAACATTTTTCAACTCTACACATTGGTCTTTCACATGCTAACAGAACAGAACAGACATGTTAACAGAGGAACATTTGGTTAAAAATAGAATAATTTGAACAAAGAAACAATTTGTCACAAAGGAACTGCTAGAGGACTTGGTCAAAATTTACGATGTGATGAACTCTTCAAATTACATTTAATTGCAATTTTATTAGCTCAGCAATAAGTAGCACAATTGAAAAAGAAACTGCATAAATCCCTTAGTTTCTTCCCTGTCAGATTTTCAACAGTAACTAATTAATTATCAATATTGCCATAGAAATAAAGTGTAGATGCAGAGTTTGAAACAGACTCTGATCAGATACTGCCTTTTGTGAAAATTCATTCAAACAAAATTAGGGCTTTGGATATTAGATTCAACACAATGGAAGTCTGGCCTTCAAAATAATCTAAAATGCAAACTTGCCTCCTACTCCTGATACAAGAATTACTAGGTAGCAGTGGATCATTTTATTATATAAGACCAGAAAGTAGCCAAATGTGCAATATTTAAACAAAAAATTTCACTTAATCATCTGACAGGACATCAATGTACCTATTTCTTTCTTGAAGCCTATTTTATTGGTGTGAACTGTGATCAAAGGGAATTTTTTTAATAATACTACAGTCTTAAAAGCGGTGTTCTGATTAGATGTGCATATCCGTTTTTTATTTTTGGAAGAGTATGGCTGTGAGTGCAGGGAGAGAACAGCCAGTTTGAGATTATCCGTGTGATGTGTAATGGACTGCACTGGGAATGTGTGGTTCATTGTTCTCTACAGATGTGTGAAATTCTGAGGTTTCTTTGTTTTGTTGTTGTGATGGTTTTGGTTGTTTGTTTGTTTGTTTGTTTCCCTCTGAAAAAGCAGTATCTTCTTCTGTATGCCATCTCTCTCCTGTTTCAGAGTTCTCCCTAAGATGGCTGCCTGGCTTATACATTATTAGTGACTGTAAATTATTCAGCTGCTTTTAATGGCACATCAATCTACTTTCAGCAGTAAAACAGGGACAACCAGTGAGACCTACTGCTAAAGTAAAGATGCTGCAAAATAAGGATCTTTTGAATATTGTTCAAAAGTACTGTACCATTGGCCCCTAAATTGAGACTGCAGTAAGCAAAGTGCAAAAAATGGGTGTGCTTTAGAAAGAGCATCACCTGAGGCCAATTCTCAGGGAACATGAGAAAGTGCCTGACATGGGCCTTTTGTGATTATGGGTAGATTTCAAATGAAAATGTTACATTTATATTAGGAGGAACATGTATATCACATGAGGTCAATCAAAGGGGGAGATTTTGCAAAGGTATCTGATTAGGCTATTGGATGCTCACAAATGAATTATTTAGATAAAACCACTGGAAAGATGTGTGAGGAAGTTTGACAGAGAATTTCCACTGACTATTTTAAGTCTTTTGTTTAAGGACAGAGGAGTTACGGGAATGGAGAGGATCTGAAGGTGAATATAAGGCAATTTCTAGATATGAGCTCAGAAAAAGTCAGGTAAGCTGGCACCTGTTGAACTGGTCTTCAAAACATGTTTTGCTTAAGAAAAGAATAAAAAAAAATACATATTATGGAGTAAGGATAAGAGTAAGGAACAAGATTATCTACAGATCACAACTAGCAGGAGAAAAAGAAATTTCCATGAATAGCCAAAAAGTAATTTGTTTTTTTTTTTTTTTCTGTATGTGAGATAGCATACATGCTTTAAAACATCCTAGCTAGACCTCATGAGATACAAGCACTCTTTCTTACCTCTCTGTTTTCATCACTTTCAGTTTAATTTTAGACTCCACATAACTGATAACTTCTCTGAATTTATTCAAAGAATGAACTTTATTGTATGCTTATGGTTAGGAATTTCTGTAAACAAGTCTTTTAAAGATGTACACTTGCTTATGCAATTCCATTAGGGATCTTTTGCGGTATTGTAGACACCAGAACAATTTCCTCTTTGGTCAATGGGTAAAGTGGAATAAAAGCAGAATGCATTGTAAGGAAAAAAAAAGTTGAAATTGTTATTTCTAAAGTTATTTTTCATATTCACTACAGCAGATTTTTATCATGGCTAGATATTGGTACTATGTAAAGCTTACATAGCACCAGCAAAACACAAGTCTTAGGAATAAAGAAGAGATTTCCCCCCCCGAGAATGCAGTTTAAATAGCCCACGCACACATACAAGAAGCAGAGGAGGACAGGAATGGGAAAAACCAACAGGAGCAAGGCTAAACAGGATTGTGTAATATCTTAGTAATGTCACAAATTATTTAGATTTCTGACTGTCTAGTCTGATGACCTTTGCTAAATGAAGAATTGTGCAGGAAAAGCCTTAGAAGAGATGCAGCTATAAGAAAAAGATTTAAAATAAAAAAAGCCCAAAGAATACTCAGGTATGTTGTGAGAGACTTCAAGGATCTCTTATTTTGGTGTAAATGTAAAAAACCAGAGCACAAAGAGTGAATGAAAAGGTTAATGCTCAAAAGCAAAGACCCTTTTTCAAACTTATGCAAGTGTTGATTTTTTTTTTTTTTTTTTTTTGTCCAGAGTGTTATAAAAAAAGAGAAGACACATGACTACAACACAGGATTTTTATAGGTATTAATGGAAAACAGATGACTTTATTTTTACTACTTTCAGTCCAAATTTATGCATTTGGCAATGAGAAATACTTACACCTTAAAGGAGGGAAAAAAAAGAATTGTGATGAACTATCACTGAGTACACAGACATTGCAGCCAACAGGTGGAACTAAGCTAAGCCCCAAACCTTCAAGCCACAAAAAGTCAGTAATTAGCAGACTACTACTTGCCCTGTCAGCAGAGCCCATAGAGGAAGACATTCACTAAACCTGTTGATGGAGTATGTACAATCTTCATGGCTGTAGATGCCTCAGTTTTTAAGATTGAAATTTGATTAAACAGACTGCTTTAGTTTGTACAGTTAAAATGGTGACCTACCATGAAGATATCCAATTGAACTGAAGAAAAGTCAACTATAAAAGAAATAGATTTTAAGACCACAAATCTGCAAGAGAAATTCCAAGCAGAATATCTGAAGCTCTTGAAAAAAAATGCAGAAATGAGTGGAGGCAGATGTGTGGTGGATGGAAGAAGAAGAATTACCACAAAATTAATGTAAAAGCATGTAATTGAGTAATAAGGACTCTTGACTACAGCATGGAGGGAGCTGCAGGCATTTGGTGTCATCTTCAATCCAATTAAACGAAATTGTTCCCAAGGGATTGCAGAGCACTGATCTAAAGTCATTCAGACAAAACTATTTAAGAATTCTGAATTCTTACTCTTTCTACACAAACTCATTGATCACAAAGCAAAAACAAATAAACAAAATTCCCTCACCTCTAAAAAGGTCTAACTACAGCTACTCCAAGAACTAACACTTTTCTGACTACCTTTGGAAACAGTGATTTAGAAAACTGCTGGCTGGCTTTGCAGACCAGCTGGTAGCTGAAGGAGTCACAACCTAATTAGTGAAGCCTGTTCAAAACTGCACATCTGGTTAGGATTAATGCTTGGAAAAGCCTCAGCAGCTAGCTTTAAGGAAATCTGCCAGTATAATTTTCTGCATTTTTGAGAAGGGAATCCAAAACCCCTTTATTGGCCATTTGAGGATAAACCAGTGAATATCTCCAGTAACCCAGTGATGCATATGTTTGCTGACATGACAGGGAACAGGACTCAGTGGCTGAAGCATCCAGTTGTTCCTAGGCCCTGTATACCTACCACAGACACCATATCACATAACACCCTTACTGTACACTGGAATGTGTCCTTAGATGAGCATGGTCTTTCACATCTAAGATTCTCATTGTAAGGCTGTTTAAGAATATTGCTGCTGGTAAGGTCAGGGAACTTCTTCACCCCTCCTAACATACATTTATTTAGTCTGCTTTTTTACCATTTGTTTCCCTGTCAATAGCCATGACCATTGCTGGATTGAGTAGTTCATCCTTTCCTCTGTTTATTCAACTACATTTACAGATACTTTCCCAAACATTTGTTTTTTAAGCTGAAGGAGCCACTCTCCTCTATCCTGTATTTCAAGCCTCCTTTTCCTGAATGACTTCAAGTTTGGCAATTTCTGCCTGCTATATCACTTCATAAAAAGAAAAAAAAAAACCCAAACAAGGAAAAAAATGCAAACCAACCAATCCTCCACCAACTATCATAACTGTCCTTTCCTAGAGGTCACAATTCTGCATTTTTTTCTTATTATTAGCTGATGGAATTCAATCCTGGTATCTCTTACACTAACATAAGGGAGAAAAATTGGTTTGAGGTCAAAGTCAATAAGCAGCCCCAAATATCATCAGAGAGAAAAATCTCACACTCTGTTAACTAGAAATACATCTTTATCCTCAGTAAGTACAGGCTGGAATTTTGTCCCTCCCAACATGCCTCTCTATCCCTTTGAGTATTACATTCTTTATAAAGAAAAATGAAGTGTGTATTGATTAAAGGAATCTTCAGATGTTTAAGGAAGAAAAATGAAAATTTTACCTGAAAAAGTTCAGTAAAAGATTGCTCGTAATAATATTAGGTTTTTTGCACTCTGGGACATTCTGATCTTTCACTTAATTGCTCCTGACTCATCACCAGAAAAACAGATGCAACAAAAATCATTAACTTCTCTTTTATATGGTATTCCCTCTGTTCCATCATTTCTTTGTTGATTTAGAAAGATTTCATGAAGATATGCTACTCAGTAGGAGATTTACCTCCACATTTAAGCACAGAGGAAACTTAAGTGGAGGTTAGAGAGTAATGGCTGCTGGGAACTTAAAATAGAACAAAAAAATACACATGATATAAAAGAATTGTGAGTGCTTCAAAACATGCGCTGTTTGAGTTCTAGAGCTAGTTCTACCCTCTCCAATGCTGGAAAAGCAAGATAATCCATCACAGAGAAATTAGGGCATAATGTTTAAAGTTTGTCATGTACAATGTTTTCACTCCTTGGTTAGTGCTTCCTGGGACTTAAAATATGCAATATGCTAATGACACCAACAGCACAGAGGTGAGGGTCAATGAGCCTAGCAGGCCACACATGCGCTGAGCATTCCAGAAACAGAAGATTTTTTTACACACTTCCTCTAAAAGCATGTCTCACATCCGGTATACTTACAGATATTACAGAGCAGGACAGAAAAAAGAGTAATTAACAAATATACACAAAGGCTAAAGACGTTTCAACAGCTTGTAAAGAAATTAAGCAAACAAACCTCAAACACAGCCTTTGGTTTAGATCAAGAATTTGGCGCATCATAAAATTAAACAGATGGATGGAAAGTTCAGAAAGCTCTGAGATAATCAGACTGCAACAGTGCCCAGAGTGCTATCTGCAGTGATGTTCATGAAATTGTAAAAGAAGAGACAATTATGTGTTCAGTCTTCCTGAGGAAGCAGATTACCATAGCTGAGATTTCAGCAAGTTAATTCAGTCCTTTCAATCTAGAAATTGGTAGTAGGGTGATGCCAGATTATGTCTCATATTCCCCAAAAGAGCAGGAGGAGATGCCACCACAGGTGAAACGGTGCCTCAACCTCAATCATACATGGAAAAGGACAACTAAAGAAACAAGCAGCAGCACACTCCAGCACTGAAAATACCCAAGCAGAGATTTGACAGTCTGGAATTGCCTGTTTACTGTCAGCTGTAATTGCTCACTAATTTTTGCAGAAAAGTCAGTCATCAGCTATTCCTTATAAATACTCTTTTGTGGGCAGACCTACAGCCAAAAGTACATAAAGACAGACTTCATTTTATGGCATCACAGTTCTTTAGTAACAGGTACAGCTGTCCATATCAGTCCTTGAACATAAACACTTTTCCCTGATAGAGACTGGAACTTACAGCCTGAACCTTTGATGATGATGAGATTTTTCTTTGAATTCTGGGAGTGTGCTTTTCTTTTTCAAGATACCAGCCTGCCACAAATCAGTATTTAACATCACAATTTCTTGTTCAGAGCCAACAATATGCACATTCACAGTACTGCTACCTCTGTGAAAATGACACTGACTTATCTCGGGCAAGACAGCGGAAGAGGGCAGGCAGGAGAAACAGCAGGTTGAGTTCTACCGGAATTCAGGTGCCGCACAAAAGTCAAGTTTCAGCCTTATTTCACCATATCTTTACATTTGATACTTTAGTGGAAACCGAATTAGAATATGATAAATACAATATAATCTCAAAGAAAGGAACCAGAACAAGAGAGGACAGATTCAGAGGTGAAACATGAACCAGCAAGCAGTTAAACCTAAAGTCTCACTTACACCTACAAGATCAGAGAAGTCCTAGTTATCCTTTTACAAACTGATGGAAGAAAACCCCACCTAAGCCTATCAAAATACACAACTCTAACACTTGCTTTCTGCAGTTTCCATCCCAGTGAAGCCTTCTCTTCTGCTTTGAAAAGGCCACCCTGTAAAGAGACAGTCTAGAAGAATGACATCTGTCATTCTGGCAGCCCAGAATTATTTCCTAATAAATGAGCCAAGAAGAGCAGCACATGGAGGGAGTCAGTACAGAGGCTGTCTGGTATTTGTTCTAGCCTTGCGAGTAATGGGATCACCTGTCATAACGAGTAAATCACAGACCTGGTCTAAACACCATGCAGTCCTCTGCTATGACTATGACTGCCTGTAACAGGAACCCCTGCAAAGCAGTTTACAATTGTTAGTAAACGGCTCTCCAGAACTGTGACAAGACACAGTGCATTACATAAATGCATGTTGCTTCAGTGAAACCTACTTGTTAAATAGTCTGGAATTAACTACTGTCTTTCTGTAAAAGATTTCCTAAGTAATTATGACCAGATCCCTGAACTGACTGAGAGACGTGCTCCAAGCACATGTTTTTTAAATTAAAAATAAAAACCTTCTGCTACTAGAGCTGTGTGATTATGAAACAAATTGAGCACAACCACTGTAAGAGTTACAACCTGTCGTATAAAAAATGCTACAATATACATCAGAGCATAATTTAAAGAACATTTTATGGCTACCATTTTATCCCTTCAGGATAAAGCCTTCTAATATCATATTTTCCTATCGTAAACTCAGTATACATTCCTGCATCACAGTGATTTTCTTTCCAAATCAGTTCCTAATACAGTTCTAGCACCTTCTGCATGTTTTGGGTAGAGTATCAAATAATAAAACAGTCTACACTGCTGACAGTGACATGGAGGAGAAAAAACAGTTATATAGACTGCACGAAAACAATTAAAAGGCCAGACATAAATGAACTATCTGTAATCTCAGAGTAAACATGTGACCTACCACCAGATGACTGGTGAGCAGACTGCCACTTAAAATAAGTACATCAAGACATAAAAAAATACTGATGCAGAGCAGCGTGTGCTCCCTCTCGAGAAAACAACATGAGTTATTTCTGAGAAGCAGGAGTGGCAAGATACATCATCTCACATATCATCCTGATGGTACAACACTATGCAATAGTCTTTCACTGATGTGAAAGCTCAAATAAGCTCAAATCCATACTAAAATCACTGTTCTCTTGGGTATCTATACAAAATGTACCAAAATACGGAAATTAGGAGCAACCAGTTTACCACCTTTTTTAATACGTATACCTAATAACGTATTTTTGAGGGTTACCGTATTCTGCAAGAATATGTAAATACATTTGAAGTGCCATCTATGTGTTGCATATGGCGGAAAATTTACAGCATGAAGGAGGGGGTGTTCCACTCACCACTGAGTCAGTGTTCATGATACAGAGAGGCTGTGTTTTAGTCAAGCTTGTGTTACTCTTGATAGTCTCCATATGGACAAATAAAGAATAGGCACGGGGAAACAGCTATTTAAAGTGTATGGAGACATTCTGGGAGGAATGCAGAGACATCACCTGAGCATCCAGAGATGAGGTTAGGAAACCCAAAACTCAGCTGTAACTGGGATGGGATGTTGTCCTGGTTTTGGCTTCCCAGTTGCTGGTATAGTGTTATGTTTTGGGTTCAGTATGAGAAGAATGTTGACAACACAGTGATGTTTTCAGTTGTTGCTAAGCAGTGTTTAGACTAAGTCAAGGATTTTTCCGCTTGTCATGCCCAGCCAGCAAGAAGGCTGGAGGGCCACAAGAAGTTGGGATGGGACACAGCCAGGGCAGCTGACCCAAAGTGGCCAAAGGGGTATTCTGTACCATGTGATGTCATGTCCAGTATTTAAACTGGGGGGAGTTGGCCTGGGAGGAACTAACTGGGCATTAGTCAGTGAGTGGTGAGCAATTGCATTGTGTATCACTTATATATTCCAATCCTTTTATTATTATTATTGTCATTTTATTATTGTTATTATCATTATTATTTTATTCTTCTCTGTTCTATTAAACTGTTCTTATCTCAACCCACGACTTTTACTTCTTTTTTCTGATTCTCTCTCCCATCCCACTGGGTGAGGGGGACTGAGTGAGTGTCTGCATGGTGCTTAGTTGCTAGCTGGGGTTAAACCACAACAGAAGTCAAAGGCAACAAGCAAGGATCCTATATGTACATAGGTGACTCGGAAGGCTTGGGAAAATGTGGGCCCATTGCTGAATGAGGCAGAGGCCCTGGTGACACAGGACATGGAAAAGGCTGAGGTACTGAATACCTACTTCATCTCAGTCTTTACTAGCAAGACTGGCCTTCAGGATTCCCAGGTCCCAGAGACTATGGTGAAAGTCTGGAGAAATGGAGAGTTGCCTTTGGTGGAAGAGGATCAGGACAGCGAATAAATGCTTAAGCAAAGTGGTCACACATAGGGCCATGGGCACTGATGGGATGCACTCACAAATGCTAAGGGAGCTGGCTGATGTCCTTGTTGAGGCCACTCTCAATAATCTTTGATCAATCATGGTGATTGGGAGAAGTACCTGAGAAAAGCAAATATCACTCCTATTTACAAGAAGGGCAAGAAGGACATCTGGCCGGCGAAGAATAGGCTGGTCAGCCTCACCTCAGTCCCTGGGGAGGTGATGGAGCAGCTAATCCTGGAAACCATTTCCAGGCACATTAAGGACATGAAGACCATCAGGAGTAGTCAACATGACTCACCAAGGGGAAGTCATGCTTGACCAACTTAACACACTTGTCTCATGAAATGACTGGTCTGGCAGATGCGGGGAGAGCAGTGGATATTGCCTAGCTAGATTTCAGTAAGGCTTCCGAAGCTGTCTCCAATAAGATCCTCCTAGAGAAGCTGATGAATTACAGGCTAGAGAAGCAATCCAGTGAGGTGGATTGAAAATTGACTGAATGGCTGGGCCTAGAGTGTAGTGATCAGTGGCATGAAGTATAGTTGTAGGTCAGTAACTAGTGGTGTACCCCACGATCAATACTGTGTCCAGTTCTGCTCAACATCCTCATTAATGATCTGGATGATGGGGCTGACTGTACCGTCAGCAAGTTTGATGATGACACAAAACTGGGAGGAGTGACTGATACACCAGATGGTCATGCTACTATCCAGATGGACTCTGACAGGCTGGAGAAATGGACTGACAGAAGCTTATGAAGTTCAGCAGAGAAGTACCAAGTCCTGCACACTACACCATGCACCAGTATATGCTGGGAAGGAGCTTTATAGAAAAGGCCCTGAGGGTTCTGGTAGAAACGAAGCTGACCATGAGCCTACAACGTGCCCTTGCTGCAAAGAAGACTAACAATATCTTGGGCTGCATTTGGAGGGTCTTGCCAGCAGGTCAAGAGAAGTGATCCCTCTTCTCTACTCAGCACCGGTGAGGACACACCTGGAGTCCAGTTCTGGGCTCCTCAGTACAGTACAAGAGAGACAAGGACATACTGGAGAGAGTCCAGTGAGGGGCCACTAAGATAATGGGACCAACTGCACCCCCAAAAAATTTGTAGACAATACAAAAATGGGAGGAGTGCTTGATACACCTCCCATTGTTGACTGAGGATTAAGGATCGTTCTGCCACCCAGAGTGACCTCAACAGGCTTGAGAAATGAGCAGACAGGAACTTCATGCAGTTCAACAGGGGGAGGTGCCAAGTCCTGCACCTGGGGAAGAATAACCCCAGGCACCAGCACAGGCTGGGGGTTAACCAGCTGGAAAGTAGTTTTGCAGAAGATGTCCCAGAGTGCCCTGGGGAACATTGAGTTGAACATGAACTAGCAATGTGCCATTGCAGTAACAAAAGCTAATGGTATCCTGGGCTGCATTAGGAGCAGTGTTGCCAGCACTGGGGGAGGTGATCCTTCCCCTTTACTCAGCACTGGTGAGGTCACACCTGGAGTCCTGTGTCTGGTTCTGGTCTCCCTAGTACAGGAGAGACACGGACACACTGAAGAGAGTTCAGTGAAGGGCCACTAAGACGATGAACGGACTGGAGCATCTCTCCTGTGAGGAAAGACTGAGAGAGCTGCGACTATTTAGCCTGGAGGAGAGAAGGCTCAGGGACGATCTTATTAATGTATATAAAATACCTTGAAGGGAGCGTGTAAAGAAGGTGGAGCCAGGTGGTGCCCAGTGACAACAGGCAGTGGGAACAAACTGAAACGCAGAAGCTTCCCTCCGAACACCAGGAAACACTTCTTTACTGTGAGGGTGACTGAGCACTATAACAGGATGTCCAGGGAAGTTGTGGAGTTGTCCTCTTTAGAGATATTCAAAAGCCAGCTGGATATGGCCCTCACTGAGCAGGGGCATTGCACCAGATGATCTCCAGAAGTCCCTTCCAACCTCAACCATTCTGTGATTCATGTGATACCATTGGGGCGAATTGGAGACTACATTATGTCCTGGCTGATGTGCAACTTCAGTGCTTTGTGAGCTATCAGTTTTTCATCTCAGGTGTTTTTTCTCTCTGTACCATTTTTTCAAGAACATAAGAGCATGTATTATGTATAAACATATACCATTACATAAAATTGTGCCTTTTTTTAAAGGATACATATATACAGACATTCTTCCAGAAAATAAAATAGGATTCATGAAGTTTCTTGTAAAAAGTGCTGAGCATGTTTATATAGACTCACTTTTCTATAAGCATACCAGCAGAAATCAAACATTGACTGATTAAGAAATATATCAAAAGACTCTCTCAAAACTTAAGAATTCTTCAAAATATATATTATATATTATGTTTTTTTAACAACAATTCACTAATTGGATTTGTGTAGCAGATATTCCTGGACAACTTTGATGTCAAAGCATCTGAAGATGTCTTGAACTTCAAGTTGTTTGAGACATCTTTAGTTATGTATTCATGTACAACCACAGACATATGTGCAGAACTTGAAAGCATCAAGCCTAGAGTTCAGAAAATATTTTTCAGAGGGCATCACTAGCCCTTTACAAAGAGTGTTATACACTTTTACAAAGTTTCTAGGGGTTCGTATTATCTCAAAGAGGTATTATTTTGGGTTGATATTGTTTCAAATTTGGATGGCCAAGAGCTCAAGACACCAGTGGTTGCCACATTTTGCAGTTGTCTGACAGGCAGATTACTATGGTTAGGAAAAACAAAGACCTTTCATATAGTGAGTCCATGTGAGTAATTACAGAAATTCACTGTCCCTGACTTATAAAGAGACATATGATGGATTTTTCAAATTCATCAAAGTTCAAAAAATACATTTTTACAGATTCATAGAGTAAAACAAAAAATCACTGTTTTGGCTTGCACTGCAGTATTTATGAAAACAAAAGTCTTGAATTCAACATCTTTCCATTTCCTTTCTATGTATGCATGTAATACAACACTGGGAAGTTTTGGCTCTGCAATCTAATCCAGTAGATAAACCTCCTCTAACAGAACTGAGATCAAATCTCAAACAGAAAGCAAGGAAAGTTAGCTTTCAGAATGAATACTGAACTTCTGATGTCCTTTCAGTTCATCAGTTAAAGAAAACTTTGGAGACTGCTTGCATCCTTCCTGGATTTCTATTTTTCCAAATTATACTTCCTGAAGAGTATTATAAAGATGTAAGCATGTAAAGAGGTCTTGCTCTCATCCCTACCCACAGCATCCTTAAATAGAGAACCTCTTGTCATGTTGGCAAGGCAGGGCAGTTATGGGAGTCCTTTGGGGAGTGGATGACAACATGGCACAGAAGTGTGTCACAGCACATCACACCATGCTCCCTTCCCTCTAAGAAACTGCAATTTTCCTCCTTATTTTGTCTAAAATACATTGATAGTAATACAGTCACTTCCCACACATGAAGAGGAACACAAGTCTTTTCTTCCAGTGTTAAGACAGAATGTCACAATGTTTCTGCCACCTACCAAACTTGGAAAAATCATCCTACTAATGAATCCCACCAGTGAAGACACTCCAAGCCTTCTCTTCCCTCTAGCCCACTGCAGAAGAGTTCATCAAAAGAAAACAAATGCTCTAGAGATCAGAAAAGTGAATTAACTTTTTTCCTAGATTCTGGATTTAAATAGTACATGTTGGACATGACTTCAGGGAATGGTCTGTGTCCAAAACAGACAACAACTCCCTCTTCTCCTCCCCCTCCTGTCAGACCAGCGGCATATCCTTTCAAAAACAAAGAGGGAATCCATCAGTTGCCTAACATTTCATGTAGTTATTTTTGCAAATGGAAAGCTAGTACAACATACTGGTGATCTGATTTTGTAGTTTTTATTTCCACTTTTGTACTCAAATGAAGACACATGGATACAAGACAACAGCAAATAAAACTCCACAAGTATTGTCTCACAAGCACTGTTGCAAAAGACGGTAACAGAAAAGTCACAGATAATGTCCAAAACTTGTATTTCTCTTTCTTGATGACTCTCCTATACACAGTCTTAATCATAATGTTTCATTCCTCTCTCTTGTAAGTTTTATCCATTTAGCTAAATAGTATTCAGTTATTTTATATTGGTAGGTAAATAATATTTGTGAAGTTTCATAATTTTTTCCTCAGGATACTCAAAACATCATGTGCAATCCTTCCTTATAGTTTTTAAATACATATTTCTTCCCACTTCCTGTCCTCCCAAAATACTCTAAACCCATCCTTCCAATTGCAAAAGGAAACATTCAGACCAAGATTATATGATGGCTAATTCTTTTAAATCTATGCACTTAGATTCACAGAAATTTACAAATACTTCTGACATGTAAATCCACAATGCAAATCTGGGAACAATTTTGGGATACATTAGGTAGATCAAAATGTTTATGTACAATAATGCCCAGTAACGCTTTTTTTAGAGGCTTTATGTATACTAAAAATAAGCTACTTGCATTCAATTCTAAATTTCTAATATGTGCATTGGTATATACATTTCACAGAGAGTATGTAAACAGTATCATCCATATGCATTTGTGTCTTACAAAGTCACGAGTGGATACCTTGAGAAACTGCCTGGTAAGGAAAAACAGAAAGATGAGCCAGCGCAGATAAATTGAGAATAGTTCATCCATTGTGACTAGTAGCCCTTACTGGAACTAAATACAAGCATCAACAGCCTTTCACTGAAAACAGAAAAAAACCAACAGTATCAGTAGAGGAAATTTCTTTCTCAGACTTCAGAAGAAAGAAAGGAATTATTTTGAAGTCTGATTCTCTCTTTTGCTACCCCTCATTCATTCCTTGTTTTTCTTCCTTCAATGACAAGATGGGGAAGAAGAAAAAAAACAAAACAGTGAGACTATTTAATGTCTTCTTTTTGAATTAAAACCGCAGTAATTATTTGCAAAAACGTCCTTTTACAGCTTCCACTTTTAATCAACTTTAATAGCTTATGTATTAAAATTATTTATTATGAATAATCATTATCCAGTCAGATTTTCTTTTATTTGTGTCTGTGAAACTCAGTGGATTTCAGTCAAGTCATTTTTAATTTACACTGTTGTCAGGGAAAGGAAACTGGGACTTATGAGCACAACCAAAGGTATGAATTAAATATAACATTTGCTTAAAACTGCTTCTTCTGTTGAAATGCTTTTTGCCTGGAGCTAAATGAATTAGTGTCTTGTAGTGACACTGTTCTATTTGAGTGCTTTGCTGTTGTTCATTTTTCTAGAATTAAAAATACAAGCATGGAACACCAACTTTTCAAAGCAGGACTTTACAAAAGTGTCTCTCTTCAGATGTTCTTTCAACTAAGTTGCAGACATCTGTAAAACTTCCAGTATGGGACTCAAGGGTTTTGTATGGCAAAGTGAAGATTTGTTGCCATTTTGCTGAATTTGCAATATTGATCCTTTATTTAAGGCACATAATGAATCATCTTAGTTCAGCTTCATAAAGAATTTCCTCACCAGTAGAATTGGTTTGGCCCAACTTCAACCCCGAGCTTATTTTTATAAAAGAATTATAAGCCCCTTAAAAATAAAATTAATCCTGTAACAGGCAAATCTCTACAACATACTACATGCACTAGAATAAAAAAAAAAAAAATAAATCTGGCTTCTGCTATTTCCTTAAGCGTCCACCTACAGTTACAATTTCTGCAGAAATTAAATTTAAATGAGTTCACAAAAGTTGATTTGAAAGAAAGAGTTTTTCTGATGGCATGGTGTATGGAATGCTGTAATTAACAGCTACACTGCAGGCATAACAGGCTTGGTTTCAGCTTAACCAACACTGTTTTACACAATCAATTTTACCAGAAACATTACTTCAGGGTACTAACACCGAACATTACAGCAGTTTCCAGGAAATTATCATTTAGTAGTATAACCTGCTAACCAAATACAATGTAGCCCTTCACAAGGTATTGTTCCTTGAAAATAATTCACAAGGTAACGTACACCAAATGAACAGTAAAAGACTACAAAAGGAGTAGGGGAAAGGAAATGTCAGGTAAGTATTAACCCATTCCAGCACTAAGTGAGAATTTTTCTTTTAGAGTACAGATAACCTGAAATTCTGTGCATGTAAGTACCATAAGTAAAATGTTAATCTAATCAAGCAACAATTAAAGCCTCTTTTCATAAGTATGTAAACAGAACTGACAGATTCAATTTCATTGCTTCTGCAAGAGATTACTGGGCTGAGGATGTCTCAAGGGTGTTCCCAGAGGAATTGCTAGAGCAGTACATATAGTTTCTATTCTCATTATACTTGATTCAGCACAATGAACATCCAGCTGCTGTTCTGAAGGCAATGACTCTTGGGAGCATCCATGGAGTTAGCATGAAAACTGGTAAATTTTATTCCCTTGCTCTGTTTTATCAGTCTACATCGAGTCTTTAATTCAAATTGTAGAGAAGGAGATGACAGATGTAAAGCCACTTCACTTCTCTAAATGAACAACCCAACTTCAATTCCCTCCCCAGCCTAAGGAGATTTGAATCTAAATTTGTTATTAGTCCTAGGGTACTATGGGATCAGGTACTCTAGGCTCTTAACCTTGTATTCTCAGACACAGAGGTGTTTGCTGCAATCAGACACTCATCTTCTGGGTGGATTCACTGCAACCACTGAATTTGGCCTCTCATGCTCACTTTTTGGTTGAATGCATACAAGAATACTTGCAAACAGGATAATTGCTGGCAGAGATACTGAAGGAAGCAAAGAGCACTCCTGAATGCCTTATTGCCACCTGAATAAGACTTTAAGACCCAAGGTGGTAGGAAAACTTTATTCACATCCATTGACAAAGAATAAATGTGATTCAGTGTCTTGCATTCTTCCATCCTTCCATCCTGCAAACTCCAATTTCTCTTTTTCAGGAGGCTGACAGGTACCTTGACTGACCTGCAAACTCCAGTTTCTCTGTTTCAGGAGGCTGACAGATACCTTGATTGAGTACTTGAGTTTATTTCAAGAGAGTTTAGTTTTTCAGTTGCTAGGGTGTTGCCTGGACTTTAACCATTCACCCAAAACAACTGCATTACTGATTCTCCTTTTTCACAGGCTTAGAACTGTGTCTTCATTTTCAATTTTATTTTTATATGTCCTCAAGGCATATATTTAGCTATGCATATATTTGTTTGAGGCAACAATTTCATTTGACTGTGTGGCTACCCTTTAGATCTAACTTTATCTCGCAGGAACTCTCAGTCCCAGAATCTGTCATCATAATGACTTTCCCTTCTCTTTATCTATTTTTTTTGCCAAATCCTTAGATCTTGTTGACTCTGAGACTGGTTTCTAAGCTCAGCATAAGGTACAGGGTTCAATATCATAACCTCAGTAAAATTCAGATATAGAATACGTGAAGTCAATAACCATTAATTTTACAGTGGTCTCCAGTATAGACATGGAGTCAAAATAAATTTTGCCTAAACCTGGTCACCATCTCATATGTAAGATGTTCTGCATTCCTGTGGGAAATTCAGTATTTCTCAGCATCTTTCTTGTCTCCAGGGACTCAAATGCAAAAATATGATGAAATTCCTAATGGAAATGTGGCAGAAAGCATCTCAATAGACCTGCAACAGGTATGTGACTTACTGCTGAGTGGATTTTGTTAAAAACTCCTGAATTTTCTCATTACAAAATTTCCATTAGTTTCAGACCCAGGCCTGCCAGAGACTGGAAAGTAAAGCAAGTCAAGCAAGTGTTTTTCCTATTTTTAGCTTGGCTTCTAGAATCATATAGTCATTTTCAGTTCCCTACATCCACAACTTTTGACCCAGGTGACTGAGTTTATCCAAACGGGTCAGGATAAAAGAGGTCACAGAGAAGCAAGGTCCTAAAACAGCCTGTAGAGAAGAAAGAAGTGACCCCATAGGTGTTGGCAATAGTAGGAAAAATGCAGAAGCAGCATATATATTATGTGGCACAGTGGGTCTGTGCGGAAGAAGGAAAAAAGACAAAGAATGCCCCCAAAACAAGAAAAGTTTGAATTAAATTTTACCTCATTTTAAACACCAAAGTCAGCCACCAAGGAACAGCAAATCTGGAAAACTGGCTTTAATGCTTGCAGAAACACTTGTTTAAATGATGCTGTTCCAATAATGGAACAAATGTCCACAGGGTGAGAAAAATTAAAGAAACAAAATGGGGTTACCTCAAAGTGCAGATATCCCTCTCTCAAAACAACTCAAAGTTATCCAACAACAATAAAGCATTTAAAAGCACTCCTTAGAGGCTTACAATTGCACAAAATGTAGACTATTCTGAAAGTGCTACAACATTACATATACAATGTCTGTTTCCCCTCTATCAAACTAACAGCTCTTTTAACAGAATTACCCCATTTCCATCCCTCAAGAAATGCACTGTGGGGGGAAGTGTTCCAGAGGGGATCCCAAAAGGCTTCCGAGTTTTAGAGATTTGAAAATCAGTGATGGAGTGGCAAAATGATCTGTTTACTTTTTATCATCAGTAGCTATCTATCTTCACATTGTCATTGCCTTTTCAATCAGTTGTCTCAAGGGCCAGACTTAAGTGGATAATGCTAAAAATCGACTGAACACCATCTACTACAACAAAGAGTGGAAAAAGAGAGATAGAGCTTGAGTAAGTTTCTTTTTCATGGAAAAAAAAGGGCATGACAACTTTCAAGAGTGATCTCTAACCCCAGTTGTGAGAAGTGTAATACAGACAATGCAAGCATAAGCATCTATAGTGCCCTACTGGGGACTGGAGGATGATACATCAAACCTCTTGTCAGTCAGGTCTTGACTTGTGCCAGAACAGATGCAGTATAAGACTATGGGGCAGGCTTCTTGCCACCAGGTGTACACTTAATACCTGATTTTCAGAAGTGGCATGCACCCATGCTTTCTATGGAAGATGCCTGCAGAGTGTACTGGGTTTCATCTTAAAAAAAAAGAAGGAAAATCAATTCTGCAATCATTGGAATATGGCAAAGTTACTAGTTTTATGCTTGCTGAGTCAAGACCTTCAGACTTTAATGACTTTCAATGATAGTTAGCTGGGCTGCATGTGCTGTATTGGCAGAGCTGAAAATGTTCCATTCTTCCTGCTAATCTCAACGTATCCAGAAGCTTGCATTGTTTTCATGCATGGACCAAAAGTTGAAAAAATCTGCATCCTAGAAGAATTTACAGACACCTCTGAATGAGCAAAATCAGAGGGAAGAACAGAGTAGAATCAACATTTCTTTAAAAAAGCATTTGTGAGGAATGTTATTTGTTTTAGTGTAAGTTTTATGATTTCTAGTGGTATTATGTTTGTTTAAGAAACAATATTAAGGAAATTATTAAATTATATTAAGATAATTTCTTAATTTCTAAGTAACTTGCTTTAGTATGAGTCCTGAAATTTGTGCAGCTAGTGCAGTTAGGCAATGTCTACAATAGCAAGTATTAGCCCATAGAAGATCAGTCGAGTGAAACGGTGCTGAAGGTCCACATCGTATGTTTTTAGGAGGGTTTAACTTTGAACTTGTCCTAGTCTCCTCCCGGGGAGTGAATGCCCAGTAGAAGTTGAAGCACAACATGCATACTCCTGTCATGCACCTCCCTGTTTAGTTTCATCTGAAAGAAATTGTTATGGTGTTCTCTGAGATCCTTCTAGGATGGGGTCAACCATGGTAAATGGGGATGATCGGGAGGTTCTCTCCAAAAGGTTCAGGTCTACTACTGGAGAGGCATCATTAGGGGTCACAAAGGAAATTCAGAACATTTCTACTTCCTTTCTGTTTATCCTGAGAAATATGCAAAAAAGAGGTAACTGTAAAGCTATATTAAGTTTTTAGGAGCACTTACCAGATGTTACCCCCCAGCTTTCAGCAGGAAGAGGCAACCACAAACATACAGAAAATAACATTTCCCTTAAATCTTGGAATCACCAGCCAGCAAGTCACCTCTAAGCAATCCCTCTTTCTTTCCCCTCTTTTTGAAAAAGTCTTTTTATTTGGTTAATAATATCCACCTGACCTCCCAGAATAAGTCCTGGAGTACCACAGTAACCATCTCCAACTTTTCCCAGAGCAGAAGAAAATAAGCACTGAAAGTTACCTGAACAACTCCAAGAGGTTGACCTGGTTACCTCCTCCAAATCTCTCCTCTGTTTCAGAAAGGTGTTTATTAATAAAAGACTGTACATATCCAACCCACAAAGACCTTCTCTGAGCTTGAATGTTCAGTTAAACCCTGCACCTATAGTCTACAGTGAAAGCTTCAAAGTGTTTTTGGCACATACACAGATTTAAGAACAGCATTAGTAAAATTACTTAACTGTTCTGATTTCTTCTGTGAATAACATGATTTCTTTTCATGTGAAGGCAGAGCTGGTAGGTTACATTCCCCTTTCTCTTCTCACATTCTTATATTGTTTTCAGAGTATTTTTGCACACATAACTTGAAAAGTCTGATGCTACTTATTTTCTAAACATAAAAATATTACATTTCTTTCCTCAACGTGGCAGCCATTTTGTTCCTTGCTTGAAGTCTGTCCAAATAAAATATTGTCAATCCCGAATAGCAAACAAGCATGAAAAGTAAAGTGTAATCTAAAATGGTTCATCATTATTGAAGTACATATCTTTTTTTTTATCATGAAAGTCAAACAGGTCAGATTTTCATCATGAAAAAATTATATTGACATGACTGGTACCTGAAAAGCTAAAGCAAGTGATAATCTGTCAGCATCACAGTTTGGAGTGAGTCAGAACACATGCAGATATGGCAACTTACTGAAGCAAGCTCAAAATGCAGGGCTTTTTTTCAGACTATTCATAACAAGATCAAACTTAGCAACAAAAACAAGATTTTCAGAGAACATCCTAAAAGCTGCACAGGGAAACAGATGCAACAATGGTCACTGGAGTCATTTAGCTCCACACTTGGACAAACACTGCCCTGGGTACAATCCTGTACAGAGGGATGCACAGGACAGTAGTGGCTGGAAAAGATTTCTGTGGATCTAAGTTCTCTAGGTATCACAGAATTTGCATGGATTTTAATTATATTTATAAATACTAATATTTTGTAAGGCAACCTCTCTTTATCATAGTCCTATGTTTACAATTTTTCATTTGGAATAACCAGAGATTACAGGACATTAACTTTAGCACAGGCAGAGAAAAAGAGTTATTCTTCATATCTTCAACTTGATCTAGTGAAAGATGTCCCTGTCCATAGCAGGTGGGTTGGACTAGATGATCTTTGAAGGTCCTTTCCAACCCAAACCATTCTATGATTCTGTGGACCCTATATAAGTAACACACAGCCTCCTTGCAACTTCTGTTAGTTCAATATGAACATCTTCCAGGCAGTCTTACTGGAAAAAAAGTGTTCTAGAAGACAACATTTCAGTTTGTAAGATAACCAATCTACCTAAAAATTGGATCTGCAAAGGACCTTTATTCATCACTGCTGCTAGGCAGAAAAGTTATAAATATTGAAAGAAATCTGACTTTTCAATTTCTCAATCCTACTCTGTGCAGTTAGCACAGCCACAATCCATCTCCTAAACTACAGGTCATAGAAGGCTAGCATGCTCTACCTACAATGTGTGAAATTTGTTTGGAGGTGTCAGTTCAGTTGTCAGACATGTTTTACAGTGGAAGTAAGTGAGAATGATGCCAGAGTTTACTCCAAGTGGGCAAAAAATGAATCTTGCAAGAGAAGAGGATGGGCAAACCTAAACCTGCAAAGACATCTAAAAGCATATGAGTACACTCAAAGCAGGACAAAAGAGCTTCTGTGCTCTTTCAAGAAAACCCTTAGGTATGTAAAACTTAAGATATAAACTTTGAAATTCTACTCTACCATCCTTAAAAATGAACATGCCAGGTAGACACTTTTAGATTAAAATGGGAAGAGCAGTTAGCCAGAATTTCTGGCCATTTTAATTATCCACAATAGCTACTTACTCCCTGAGCCTGTCTGTACATGGCATATAAAATAACATGAATCTCATCAGCTCAGTAGCTGTCTCTACAGGACAGAACCATTTACTTTTGATTGAAACTTGACATTTATCATACTGTTTGGACAGATCCTGGTGACAATTTGGAAAGACGTTTGCTGGGCTTTCTGTCAGTATTTCATGTTAGCACAGCAGACCCCATTAACACAGATCCAGAAAAAACATCCACTGAATGAGAAAGAGAGATAAAATAAGTTCTTCTTAATTAACTCTGTCAATTTTTCAAAATGTTTCCAAATCAATCCATGGGACATGAAAATCTAAAGTAATGGTTTATATGTTGTTTACCAATGCTGACTTTAGGAGAAACTTGAACAAGCCAGCTCATTTTATTCAACAGCAGTTACAAGTCATTGCATACACTCCAGCAAAATATATATTTCCAAAAACTCTGATCTACTATTGGTTTCTTTGATTTTCAACTTCATTTCAACAACAGGGAAAAACCATAAGTGAATTACAGTTAGCATAGGGCAATGCTTATGTAAATGGCCTTCACACAAGCAGAAAGTGTACTGTAAGAAAAGTCAGCAAAAGTACTGAGATTGGAAGAAAGAACAGAGAGCAAGATAGGTCTAAAAAAAATGTTTGGGGTTTTCTTCCACAGCCAAAGTATTTTGGATTAAAAATACTATGTTCACATGACTTTATATAATCTCTGAACATGACTCGTGTTATCCAGAAAATTTCAAATTCCAGTATATGTTATAACAGAATTCAAGATCTTAAATAATTTACTGTAAAGGTAATGCTTGCCTGACTTAATGTCATAGATATTTCAGTCCTAGCTAGCAAGAAGGTGATACTTAATATTCAGAGAAACCTCGGTATATTTAGTGCACTCAAAAAGAGATGCTGAGAAAGTAAGAAATATCTCATACTTTATGAAATTTTAGAGTGTAACTATTTTAATAAAATAAGTTCTTTTTTGGAGTTGGTAGTTTTCATTACTGAGGGAAAGATTTGCTGTGTTAAAGTGTAGAAGTCTTCCATGCGACTGAAGGAGAGATCTTTCTACTTAGAAAGTGGTCAGAAGTGTTACATTAAATCTTTCAGCGTGACAGTACTCTTGGTTTCCTACTTATACTTTCACGTACATGTGTACATGAGTAATGTTATCTATGCAAATAAATCTCCTTTATATATGAATATGCATTCACATGAATGATTACCTATTTAGGTGTCATATTTTTGTAGAACCTCAGTCACTATACTGGTACAATCAAGACATGTACAGTTACTGGTAATTTTTGCCTAATTGCACTTTACCAGACCACCCACCATAAGACTTACCTTTTAAAAAAACATTTAGCATTTTTTGACGGATAGATATCACAGTACTTGTTCACATCATTAGATTTTAAAGGAACTTCTGGTATAGGTGAAAACTACAGCACTGAATTCTGATGGTATAGATCTATAAAGGTTTAAGCCCTTAGAAAATGTAAGGAAAACAGGTTCTCTAGTTTACCCAGAAAGTGTATCACCCATGCTGCATACTCTGTATCTTCTAAAGAATATTCTTCCTATCTTTACCTGTGTGCAATTTGTTAGAAAAAAAAATTTAAAAACCCCCTACCTCTTTGTACTTTTGAAAAATCTACTTTGGTGATATGTTTAAGTTACATAGACTCTAAGGACATCGTTATCTCATTAATCTTTGGCTGTTTTTACTCTCTGTTAATTCCCAGAGAAATACTGTAGCAGTGTCTCTCTGGCTTTACACAGGCCTTTATATCTGGCTCTCCACTCTTCCCCCACCAAGGAAGTAATCTAAAAAGTGCTTTCAAAGTATCCAAGGACAAATAAAGCAAAAGAGCACTTACTGTTTTATAGGTCTACAAAGAACTAATCAGGTTTGGGCCATAATTCTTAATTTTCTTTATATGTTCCACAGCTTTTAAATTTACTGTTTTTCAAAACACTTCCCTGTATAACAGGTCTCACTTATATGCAGCACATGGACTACACAAACAGCAATTTTAGTGTATTCTCTTCTGACAAGTTCATGGAAAAGTGTAAAAAAAAGAGAAGTCAGGTAAGATTTTTCGAAGTTGGTATATGGTTTGTAAAGTTTTAAGTATTCTAAACTAGGGCGGTGAGTCCACATGCTATATCAAAGCTCAAGATACAATTTACCTATTTGTCGTGGTTTAATCCCAGCCAGCAACGAAGCACCACGCAGCTGCTTGCTTACTTCCCCCCCCCGCCCCACCAGTGGGATGGGGGAGGAAATAGGGAAAAGAAGTAAAACTTGTGGGTTGAGATAAGAACGGTTTAATAGAACAGAAAAGAAGAAACTAATAATGATAAT
>JAOBAS010000072.1:44018679-44064280 GCA_025311575.1 Elanoides forficatus
TCCCCTGGCCTTGGCTCTGTTGGACATGGGGGAAGCTTCTGGCAGCTTCTCACAGAAGCCACCCCTGTAGCCCCACCGCTACCAAAACCTTGCCACGCAAACCTGATACAGCTAGATTATAGCAGTATTTCGTTATGCTCCAAATAAATGGGTGATTATTTTATATCTCCTTGCTAAATTCCTGTTGTAAGGTGCAATGCATGCAAGTATGATTGCATAGTGCACAGTGCCAGTTGCCTCAAAGTGCCCTAAAGGATCTCACCCGGACAGTTCCTATACATTATACAGGAGGCAGCTAATTGTACAATGTTAAGCTGACCCAACGTGCAGCCACCCCTTTCCCCCTCCTCCACTTTTATATAATCTCATGACTTAACTGATTTGAGCCTTAAGAAACTAGCATCTCTACACTAGTGAGAGCAGTTCCTCCCACAAAACCAACCCAAACCGCTTTCAGGCATATAATAAAGAAAAGGAAATAGCACATTATAGCTATCTCTGTTAAGATACTGGAGTATGGTTTGGGAAGCAGAAGGGAGACTAGAATGTCACTGGAGAAGTAAAATTAACTGTAAAGTTAACCGTTATTAGAAATGTATTAGAGAAGACAGTTGCACGAGTACTCCAGGCAGGCAAAGCTGGAACCAGTGAGGGAGTGAATAAGCTAATAGGGAGGGGGATGTTCTCTCCTGTTGAGGCTTAAACAAAAAAGTGGAGTGTTGAACCCACACAAGGACTTTCAGGAGCAGGAAG
The DNA here is from genome assembly GCA_025311575.1 of Elanoides forficatus. Taxonomy (NCBI): domain Eukaryota; kingdom Metazoa; phylum Chordata; class Aves; order Accipitriformes; family Accipitridae; genus Elanoides; species Elanoides forficatus. The sequence goes on from JAOBAS010000072.1 coordinate 44,019,433, forward strand.
GGAAACACTGCATGTCCACATAGTTACACTTTGCCTTCGGCCCTTGATTCTGCACATACCAAGTCAAGCGAGGGGTACCTTAAAATTTAAGCTTTGCGTGGACTGCTGTCTGTGAGAGCAAGAACAACTTGTTCACCAAGGAGGTGTGTGCAATTATTTATCTGTGTTTCTGTTTGAATTTTTAAGCCTCTCTGATCAATAGTGAAAGATAATGTCAGCTCTGGAAAGGAAGGCTTTGAATATATCCCAGTGATTTTCAATGCATGATATTCAGTCTGTGGAATGCTGAGTTCACATTGTACATAATTCATTGCTTTACTTTCATTAATCATAGCAAGTTCTGTAGTCTCACCAGACAAAAAATTTTCACATGCAATCCTGTATCTACTCATCCCAAATATTAAAAATCTCTATTATATTTTTACTACAAAGGAGAATTTACTTAGCACTCCTAAGTCAAATATCACCACTTTCTTCCACTCTTTGCAACCGCATTGCAATATGCCACTCAAGGTAACTTTCTGCCATCACTCTCAGTGATTAGGGCCTGCGTGTTTTGCCTAGTTTTGGTGACTTGGCTTTTGATATGTGCTAGTAATGAGAGATGATGTGTATCTTCCCCTTTCAGTGATGAATATAGCCTCAGTACATACCTAGTTTGTGAAATGCCCTGACATTTTGGGGGATAAAAGGTTCTCTTTGAACATAGAATATTGCATACAATACTACATTTCTGTCATTGCAATTATTAGGCTTACATTACTACTACCTTACATGAAACATGACTATTTTGCCACAAAAGGCAATGAGCAAAAAATTTTAGTCTTGAAGACTAGATTGGGCTTTGCAGCCAGAAATAATAATCAGTGCTTATCATGTGATGCTTTTTAACTTTCTTTATGACAAAACCAGCAAACTAAAATTGGTTTTTGTACCTTCCCAAGGACATTAGTCCCCTTCGAAAACAAGGCCACTGATTTTTCTAGGCATACATGTGAAAGGAAATAACTGCTAAAGCATGCCTAGAAAAATGGATCAAATGTTTTCATGCACCCATACATAAGGCAGTAATTTCTGTTAACACCGTTGTGATCCAGCAGAGGACAGTCAAAAAATTAATAAAGCGATAGGTATACAAACATAAAATTCAAAATGCATTTATCCTAGCCAGTGCTTGCCTCTCTAAAAAGGCAACTCATCCAAAGCAGGAAAGGCAAATTACCCCTCCAGCTGTTCTGAAGATCAACAAAAATAAATTACTTTGAATTAAGTTGAAACAAATTCTTAAAATGTGCAACAACCAAGACACCCCCCCTCCCCAAACTATAAGAAACAAAAATAAACTGAACAAATCCCTTAACTGCACCCTCTGAGTACGAATTTAGTTAAGTTAGTAACTTGGATATCCAAGCTTAGGCCTCTGTTTTTGTGAAGAATTTGACTTCACTGCTACTGTAAAAATTAAATTTATGATATTTATCTGCTAGTCTTACCTAGCAGAATGCCTTTCCATATACCTAATTAAACCGGTATGTTTTTTAATAACGTTTTAAATAGAGATACCTCTATCTTAATACAAATTGATATGACAATTCCATTAGAAGAGCTCTTTTCTAATAATAATAAAAAAATTCAAAATAATTTTTCTACAAACAAAATACCTTATTACTTCAGTACCAATGTTTTGTTTTGTTTTTAATTCCTAAGAAAGAAGATTCTGGTTTGCAATTCATTGTGAGATAGAATGTAATATTAAAGTACAGCTCAACAAAAGGCAGTGTGGGCTAAATAAATACACTTATGTCACCTCTCTGAAATGTAATTCCACTTCAGCTCAGGTACTTAATTGCTAAAATAAAATAGCCCATTTAAAGCATATGACTCAGTTATCTTTTAGTCCAGACCTGGTTCATATACTGACCTCACGTTAATTGACTAGAAACTAAGTGAATTATTAACCTGCCCAATACTTTTGTAACAGGAATACTTATCAGTTGAATTTGTGGGGTCAGCCCGGTAACAGGCAATAATTTACACACTAATTAGCAGCTGTGGGATAGAATAAAATGTGAAGTGTAACTCTCATTTTTAGAATGAAAGAAAAAAAGCACATAAAAATTCTTTTCAAATACACAGGTTGGTGATATTCCATTGGGAGAGTTAATGCCAGCTTTTCTCTTGCTCTAAAAATACCAGAATTCCTATTTTTCACTTCTATTCTATAACACTTTCCTCTCTTACCATATACATTTTCAGTCATCAGTTTGCTCCCTAGAGATAAAAGATTACTATCAATGCATAACACAGCACTTATCCTAAGTCCCATCACCTCCCATGTAGTGTGTCCCCCCACATCTGCCTGATTTTAGCATTATTTGATGAACATGTTTTGCTTTGTATGTGATCTGTGGAGATTTTCTCATTCTGATAAGGGAAAAAATTCTGAGATCTTAGGAGATATACATGCCAATGACTAGATCTGAGTAAAAGAAAGCAGAAGTATTTAATGATTATTTAGAGAAGTAAAAGGCCTATCTGACAGAACTGTATTTCTCTTCTTTCTTTGTGGACGCCCGTTCTGTGAGGCATTCTTGAAAGGGATTAGGCAGAATTTTTGCCCACAGCAAAGTGGATTTATTGACGTATGTGGTCACTTCTAGTCACATGTTTCAGTCTTCCCTAGGTAAATTTTTTGCTCCCAAAGTGTATAATAAAATGGAAAAAGTGAAGCATCAGAGACAAAAGATCAGTAGGAGTACTGGAATATGCACATAAAGATGCAGACACACACTTAGCCATCTTATTCTGCAAGCTTTCAGCAGGTCTGAGACATCCAGTAAAAGGGTCTTAGCACTGTGAGTCTTTGATCACCAATCCAAAAATACAATCTATAAATTATGATCAGCAGAGACAAAGCAATAATTGCAACCAAGGAATTTTAAAGAAGTCCTGATGCCAAAATGGATTCATGGAACTAATCCATGGAACATTTTTTTGAGCAGTGCACATTTTTCGAAATCTGTCTTTCCACAGAAGGTGCTCAGAAAAAAAAAGAGGGGCTAAATTAATCTAGTTTATACTTAGATTACTGGTGCTTAGCCAGAGGAATGAAAATAAAGCCTTGGACATAACATGGGTCTGACCACTGGATGTCACTCTTGACTTAAACCTTGTTACATTAACAGTGTGTTTCTGGCAACTGGCAATTTTGAGGGTTCCTATCACTGTATCTGAGTTGCAGAATGGCTGGACCTTCAGAGAGATTACTGGAGGCTGAAACTGCTGCTCTGCCAGCAAATCCCTGAATAATCTCACTCAAGTTATTCCTGGATTTTTGCCTCAGTTTCCCAACCTGCAAAACACCAGTAAAATGAAACCACTCTTTTTTTTATCACTAGGAGGTGCCAAGAACTAATAAAACAGAAGATCTGGGGCTGAGAAGCACTGTGAAAACACTGTGACCAATACATACATAATCAAGAAAATAAATATAATTTTTAGAATAATATGGTATTATATTGTATTATATTATACTGTACTATGTTATAAATAACATACAGTTTTGGACAGAAGAGATTCCCAGTTTTAAGAAGTGTAAATATTTACAGTTAGAAGTAAAATGTTCTATGGAATTATGCTAATTTTTTTTAGATCTGATGGAAAAGAGTATTGAAAATCAAAACCTCTATCATATTCAATTTTCTCACTTTGGCTTTATTTTATTTCAGTCACTTCATTGGCTTGTGTTGAAAACCTAACAGTCACAATGCCAATATAGAATGTTTTGAGATTTACTTAGGTCTACTTATGAAATACTGGAGAATTCCTCTGAGAAATTTTCTGGAGTGACTCCCCATAGTAACATGAGGCAATATGAGGAAGGAGACCTCTGTTTCAGGAAAGGCAGGGATTGCTAATCAGCAGCAGGTGATTCCTAACCAGGTGCCAGCCCCCTTCTGCCTTCCAGTATCAGGAACTACATCCCTCTTTCTGCCTTGCTACTTCAAGCCCTATCTCTCACAACATTTTTAGAGCACCTTCCATGCTAGTAGTCCATTATTTATCCGGTTGTTGCATGGAATTGATTTTTTCTAAAGAAGTGAGATTTCCTTTCTCCTCGTTGTTGGGCTATGCTATTAGAGGCTGGTCTCCAGAAACACAAAGAGGGCAAGGGAAGAGCAGGTGGAGATCCCTGGTCACCCCTCCAGGAGCCACTGGCTGGGCTCCCTGAGTGACAGCGGGAGAGCAGCCACCACCAGTAGTGATCCTGGCTGGGGCTCACTGACCCTGCATCCTCACATAGACTGCGGGGCTATGGCCAACTGAGCCATGGAGCTCATTTTGCTGGGAAGAGCCTTTTGTGCTTGTACTAAACTTATTCTAGGATGTTCAGGAGAAGAACCAGGAGGGATCATGGTGGTTTGAGGAGGAATGAGCATGGAGGAGGCATGAGCACAGACAAAAAAGGGGATAAAAGGGACCATTCATGTGCAAACAGGGCTGGTCAGTACACTTATCTGATGTGTACTGTGCCTCACCACTGCAGTGTGCCTTGTCTTCTCATTAAACCCCATTTCTAACTCTTCCCTGGGGTGAGGGGACCCTATTCCTTGTTTAAGTTTGTGTGTACAGCAGTGATCTACATGCCAGCAACTGCGGTGGGAACAACTCATCATAGGGCCTGATCTGGCTCTGGAAAATGTGCATGAAGACAACTTTCTTGTCTGGCTTTCTCTCAGCCTTAGCTTTGGTATTGTAAAATGGAAAAGGTTTTTGAAGGTACTGCAGACATTTATGGAAAAACTCACTTCAGCAGCAGTAGTCTGTTAGAACCACAGAGCTTCCCACTTCCTGCACGTAAGAAAAGCCTTATTATCAATAAGCAAAAAGAATTGATGTGAAGCCACAACTGCTTAATTGTTCTTTATGTCAAAATCTCACAGTCCTCCTAAAGGAGCATTAACAGATATACCAGCTATAAGGACAAAACTCTAATGCTGGTAGTACCTTCCCAAAGAGTGAGCATTGTCCTTGGACAGTATCTTCTCTTACTTCCTGCTTATAGCAAACAGGTTGAACAATGTGCAGTTAACAGTAACAATGACCTAAAATATGACCAAGCCTTTCCTAGCAAACACACTGCAAGTATTATTCAACTGTGACAATAGCTGGGTTAAACATCCCAGTTCATCAGTAACCTTGTGTAGGGTAAGTGATCAAACTCATTGCAACTAGAACTGTGAAAATTTAACCTCTGGCAGGAAACCAGAGGTTAAGTGAAACAGGTGGAACTGACTATTCCTTTTGTGACTGACCCAAAATATAGAAATACCAAACCCATAATGTAACAGTGTGTTACCTTGTACTTCTCATTTCAAGAGAAAATTCTATCTAAATTTCTTTCCAAAATACTACCAGTCCTATTTTTCTGACAGCAATGTCTCCAAGCTGGACCTGAAATGAAAACATTAATATATCCTATCCACACTGGTTTTACTCTGTGAATCAAAGGCTCAGTAATTTGAACTTCTCCATTTCTTCTTTACTCACTTTCTCTTCTCTCAAAGAACAGAAATCCTATTATGAGTCTGAACTCACTGCTTATTGAGCATTTCTTATGCAACATTAGTAAGGAGTCTGCTGGCTGACATTGCCTTACCTAGTACCTTCATTGCACTTGATAACATGCAAATATCTTACCTATAAAAATATATGTACACAAAAGCACCAAGTGGTTGAATGGTGTTTTTATCACTAACAGTTTGACCAGCTTGTTTTTCCTAAAATCAGCCAAAGCATTGAACAGCAGAGATTTCCTATAATGGCATGTTTCCATTGAGAACACATGTAAATTATGGCAGTGAGATTCAAACTCCTGGGCAATGAGGTTTGCTCACTAATTCAACACTGAAAGCAACAATAACAGAAAAAGGAAACCAAAGAAAAATTCCTTATGATCTATAAAGGAAGAAGCAGTAGGGGCTGTGGGGTACTGCCACAGATGGTGCATTTACTGCCTTATTCTGTGTTTCCTAGCTCCTACAGGATCCCAACAAGCGGAGAACATGAAAAACATTGCCAAACAAGGCACAAACAAGAAGAGTCTTTGCAACATCATGACTAATACATACACAGAAGTAAACTGCCTCCATCTGACTGGGTTTTGAACAGAGAGGGAGCAAACCCACTTGGAGAACAGAAAGGGAAAAACAAACTAGCTGGAAAAATATTTGCCTTTTCTGATTGCCTGCAGAGGGACTGAGGTTGCTGACCAGCCTGATTTGTGATGTGATGCTCAGGGGCCAGCCCTCAAGCCTGAAATGAATTATTTGCCTCTAGTTCTAATTTCCAGAGCCACTGCCAACAGTCAAATCAAGCATCCCAAAGCACTCACCCCATTTCCCTTTCCTTGTAGATCTGCAGCACGAGGTACCTTGACACAGTTATACCTATAGAAACCATTAGGATTACTCCAAACCGGCTGCAAACCTTGTTGGTTTATGCCTGTGCTGCAGTGTCAAGCAGATTACTCAGACACAAGGATGGTTTAGAGAAGCATCAACCCCAAACTTTCCATGTGGCTTCTGCACTGGACACGCCACAGCTTTCCATTAAACTTGTGTGTCAGTTCTGAAGACACCATATCTGTTCCATATAAATACACTACTTTATTGAAATAAAGGGAATCTGAGTGCTAAATACTACTCATCTCCTTCTAACTGAAACCAAAGTTTGTGTTGGATAACTGTCTATCATAAATAAAAATATCTGCATATGTGCCACCTTCTATTTGCTAATGTTGTTCACTGTACCTCCCATCTCTTTCTGACTGAGCAGAAACTGGAATATGCCACATGTTGCACTTCAAAAATTTAATGGTTGTGGTTGGCACCATGAAATTTCATTTAAAGAAATATTACACAGCTACCCATTGAGGAAATGAAAAAGTCATAAACAGATCATTAGAAAGCTCCTCAGTGTGTTAAAATGCAAGCAATAAAATGACATGTGACATGAACAGAACTGCTAAGCTGGATTCAGAAATGACTGTAATGGCTATTGGAGGAGATTTAAAATACATTTGCTGGTTCTACACACAAGTACACTTGTATTTAGCAAATTATATATTTTTCACTGCCAGCTTCTAAACAGGCTATATTGATTTTATGTTTGTGCTTATTTACTTGATGCTAGCAGTAGGCATGAAAATAGAATTGGAAAAGAAGCAGGATCAGAGAATGTATAAGGACTTTGATTCACAAGTGTTGGCTTTCCAACCAAAACCATGTTAGTTCAGCTCTTAAAACAAAATCTAATTGATTAAATACTGTTGCCTACAGTTGATTTTAATCCTATCAAGAATGTAGTGAAGAATGGCTTCACATGAAGCAAAGTACTTTTAACTTACTTAAAGTAAACTGCACAATGTTTAAGCAAAAGATATTTCTTATTTAAAAAGTCCCTTTTATAAGATATTTTTCTTATTTCTGAAGGGTAATTTGTAGTATCTCTTATGTTCAGGAGGAAAAAGCCTATGTTGTTTTCTCTACACGGCATTAAATTTGTCTCTCTACTTTTCTCGTTTTCTTTTACCCCAAAGAAAACCAATCATTTAAAAATATCAAATAAAAACCTGCCAAGAGCAACATTTTGCTCAAAGGAAAAATTCATTATTGCAATCATCTTCATCATAAGAAACTATTAAAAGAATAAAATCGGAAACAAAGTACACATCATTAGCATATTAAGCACTCCCCCTTTCCCACATTGAGAATGCCTGGATTCTGGCATGGCAATAAGGAGGCTGCATTTCCACTACTGAAACAGAAGAATTTACTTGTCCTGCAGGTGAACTCCTATATTACATTACAAAATCCAGTGGCCAACACTGGATCCATCAAGTTTCATGCATTCGGGATAAGACTTATGCACGTGGTTATCATCCCACTCAATACCAATCACTCATGTGCTTGCACTACCACAGTGCTGCCTCTCTCACACTGGATGAAACTTAAACTCTCGCACCATCATGGCAGCATCACTGTGGCAGGAGTCCTGGCTAGGAGAGGAAGATGAGAACCCAGAATGGCACTCACATATATGTAAAAAAATGTTTTCTTAGTCTTGGTGGGGTGGCCATAGCCCAGTCTGGCTTCCTGATACTCTTACTATTTCTGATTTTTTTTCAATCTGAAGTGGTAACCCAGGTCGCCCTTCACCACCCCATTCTCTCAGCGCAAGCACTGGGAAGCTGCATTGGCAGCACCTTGCTATCATTTCGGAGAGGCTCTGCCCCAGCCCTGCCAGCCACTACTTGCTGTGGGTTTTCAGTCTCTTTTTGAAGCTACTTCTCTCACTCCTAGTCCTCAGAGTCCCAGAAGTTTCAAGAGAGAAAGGCATAGGACATTTTTACACCTGCAGCTGAGGATAACTTTCAATACATCAGTAGGAAAATGCAATGAGTAATTTTTCATTTAAAAAATTGTAATGGAATTTTAAAAATAATCCTCAGTAAATTCCAGTTACAGGAAAATTCAGGCTTTTAGTCCAGAGCTATTTTTGAGTTGTATGCACAAGAACTGTGTACGAAAATCAGTAGATACCCATTTTCTCCTCTCTTGCATAAGACTATAAATGGAGAAACAGGCTATTCTAATGATTTTTTGCATCTATCTTTGCTGATGTCTGAGAGCTTCACAGATATTTTCACAAGACTTGTGAAATCAGCAGTTGCATTCTCTGTCTGCCAGAGACAGATTCATGCCAACATACATTCTAATTTCAGACACCCAAATGAGCAAACACTATGGGTTTTTTTAGAACACTTCACATCATAGAGAGAGCTTTGCTATTTAAAACATTCCTTTCCCTTGAGTACCGCTGCAAGGACTCTGCACCTTTGCCTGACAGAGCCTAGATTTTCAAGGCAGGTAGAGACCAAGCTGCTATTTGTTGCGCACAGAGAATGCAGCTCAAGATAATGCAGTTTATCTGTTATGTTCTGGATTCATACCCCAAACATCTGTATCCACAGGAAGCCTACAGGTAGTCCCCTTGACTTCAAATACTGAATATTGTTAGTCCCATGGAGTGCAGGGAAAGGGGAAGTAGTAGCAAGAAGGTACTGCTGAAATCTGTAACAGCAATAGCTCACACTCAAGACAATTTCTGTTTCCAGTAGGGAATACCATTCCCTCTTCACGTACAAAGAATTATCTTGTGCTTTGAGTAAAGCAAGTAATTTCAAAGAATTAGTTCAGTCACTCATTGATCTGCTTAATGCCAGATGAAATTACACTAACCACTTCTCATACTAAGTATGTTTTCATATAGCTTAGTAAATGGACTCTTGTCTCAGTGAGTATTTAGTCAAGACCTTTTCAACTGAGCCCAGAAACAGTGAATAAATTATATTAATTACAAATTTGACTAAAAATACCAATTATCTACTGCTGGGGACTCTGGCATGTTTTGCCTACTCAACATCTGTGTTGTTAGATTAAAATGTTCTTTGAGGCACAGACCACTTTTATGCCTTATGCAACATTGACTACATTGTTCATGCTTGGCAAATAAACAATATATGTTCTCCTGATTCATCACTGGAAAATATCTATCAACTATTAAAGGAATTTTTCCCCTTCTCTGGTTTTAAACAGCATTATAGAAAGAAGTAAGTTCAGCTGTTAATGTTTACTAGGAGAACAACAACTTTCAGTTCTTTATTGTGATACTTTTGGTTCATATTTAAGATCTTGTTTAGAACAGGGAAATGGTTCATTTTCAACTGCAGTAAGTCTATTGAACTAGATCAATTCAGCTGAAAAGCTAATAAAACATCAACTTAGACATAGCTCAAGTCTTTATGCTCAATTTTTTTTGCCATAAGAGCATCTTCTTTCAGAGTTAAAATATCACACAAATGTCATGTGGCCAGCCAATGTGAAAAAAATCCTCCTTTTATTCTACCACTGCTTGCAAACACAAGAAGAAACAGCATCTCTGTTAGGCATAGACATTGAACTGAATTTCTGCTGTCACAAATTTTGTATAGGCAGCTAAGTCATTCTGGAGAACTGAGTCTAGCAGGAGAAACCTCCAAAATCCAAAAGCTTGGGTTTTTTTTTGTTTGTTTCTTTATGGGTAGAACAATGAATTCAATAGTTCCGGTTGGGACTGTGATTATGACCAATGCGATCAACAAATTTGTGTATGCACAAGCATGCAAGAGATAGAGACTGACTGTAGTTTCGGGATGAAGGTATTTTATTCAATGCTATTTTAAGACAAATTAGACAAGCAGCCAAACCATGGTGCCTTGTGTTGGTACGTCTAGCCCTAAGTGACTTCTCCAGCTTTCCAGGTCATGGCAGGTAAGGGAAAGATAAGGAAAGCAAGAAAATTGTGTTTGGTACTTTGCTATGTTCCACACCCAGCCACTAATGCAGTCTGCTTGTTGCAATGTTTTTTATATATATGTATACGTACATATACACACATGCATACAGAAATACCATGTTTTATATGGCATAATACTTACATACAACCACCCCAGATTCAAAGGCTATTAATTTTGTTTAAAACTGATTTATAAGTACAATGAGCGAGGAAATCAGATAGGAAGAAGCTGGGCAGAACTTGGCTGTTGGGGGAAGTAGGGGAAGTTCTGTAATGCTCCAAACTGAATTTGAGAGCTGCTGCTCCTTGCTCCTTCTTTTTGTTCTTTTCGCTGCTATAAATTACAATCCAGCAATAAAATGCCTTACTGGTGGCTACCTTGTAAGATTGTTTATAATCTGGGAAAATGATGAAATCCACAGAAACACCACTTTTCCTTCCATATGTTCTAGAAACTGATAAAAAGTTCAGGATAGTACTTACATGTATATCATAAGGAACAGCTGGCTGTTCTTGGCCTGATTTCCTTTGTCCAAATTCAAAGAAGTCAATTAAATGAAGTTGGATGTAAGGTCTTTTGTAGATTTCTGTATGGTCCACTCAGTACAAGTGCCTTATTAATTACAGTTAACACACTTCCCTGAGTGACTGTATGTGTAGGCTACTCACAATTCAAAGGTGAGCCGGGTCATTGCTTTAGGCAGATTCACCACCGGATCATTACGAAAACTGTAAAGAATACAGTAAATAGTAGTTGTACCAATAAACTGATCCAGAAGGCTCTGCCATTACTCAGACTCCTGTTCTCAAGAGAAGAAGCCTTAGGGGATGTTGATCCACAGAAGCTACTCAAGTCTTTTTTCTGTGCCAGATATTCAGCCTGATTCTGTGGAGATTTTAGGGGACACAAGTATCACAGGTAGAACAAAACTGAATGGTATGGTGATAGACTTTATGAAGCTGTGTGGTCAGAGACGGCAACTACATATAGCCATAATGAAGAGGACACAAGCTGAAAACTGTGAGGAAAATGAAGAAAACAAAAGGGTCAGTTTTTTTCTTTTTAGAATCTGAATTATTACTGGTTATGTAAAGGATGTTTCCTTATGACAGTTTTGCTTTTGCTAGCTAAAACAGTAGTAACAAAGGATTCACATTAATCTGCGTCACTGAGGTAATTTCAGTGTAAGGAAGAAGACAAAAAGCTCATTACAGGAGCCTATGACATATGAGGAGCAGATAAGGGAATTGGTTTATTCAGGCTAGAGAAAGTTAAGGGTGGGAGATAATTGCTGAATTCCACTACATAAAGGGACTTGTAGAAAAGATAGTGTCCAGGTTTGCTCAGAGGCACACTAAAGGGACAAGAGACAGTGGTTGCAAGTTGCAATAAGCACAACTCCAAATGCATGTAGGTAAAAAGTCTTGTTGGGGTAGTCCACACTGGGATAGGCTCCTCAGGCAGGTTGTGGTATATCCATCTTTGAATATTTTCACAACTCAGCTGAGCAATCTGACCTAACTTTGAAATTTGTCTTGCTTATCAGAAGGCTAGACCAGATGACCTCCAGATTTCTACAACAGTGAAGAACATCTTTCTCATTATGTTCCAGATGTAAGGTAGAGATAACCTGCCTCACACACATGCATCCAGACAGATGAAAAGGAAAAAGTCTGTGGCCTTAGAAGAGGGCAGCAATCCAAATATTGGTGGACTTTCTCCAAATATCACTGGAAACAGATGAAGGGAAAAGACCTGCTACATGTCTGACATTCAGGGTGTTTATCACCAGACAGTTTGAAACCCATGCATGCCCAGTGCACAGAAGCAGCTTGAGGGAGGCAGAAATTTGCTCTCTGGCTCTTCCAGAATAGGAATGGGGACAATATGTCCCTCCCATGCACTTGGCACAAACCAGCATGCCTACAGCAACAGCAGTAAGGTTGGGAGAGCATGGTTAGTGCTGCACGGGCCTGGCTCAGCCATCCATATGGTTCTGGAGCAACGCTAACCACAGGGAATCTAAGTTTTTACTTACTGGAAAAAAAAAAATCCTGAAAGGCAAAATCTGTAGAGAAGACTAATACAATTAGCTAGACCAGCACATCTAAGTGAAAAATGTGGAGACTTTTGTGCAAACATACACTGGACTTTGAGGTGGTAACATTATTTCTGTTCAGCATTTTGCCCTGTTCTAAAGAGGAAAGTCTTGAAAGTTATCTGCCATATGATGATACACATATTAGAATAAACATAACCTATAATCACAAAAAATAATTTGTTTCCTTATGCAAGATATATTACAAATATAAATTTGGTTCAAATCGTTAACTGTATTCCCAGTTGTACGTAATTGCATTTTTTAAGAGTCGTAACTGTATTTACTTGGTTGTTTGCTTTCTTTCATGTTATTTCTAAAGACTAACAGTTAAATTCCTTGTCTTGGTACCAGGACTAAGTTTTGTAAAAAAGCAAGAAGCAGCCAATAACACTATATAGTAGCCTCTTTAAAGGAGGAAGAGCATGCTTAAAGCAATGACAAGGGAAATGCAAGCTGAATCAGACACAGTTTCCAGGTTTCCCATGACAGCAACATTCCACTGTATTTAAACACAAGCAAATACATTGTAGCACAAAAAAAAAAAAAAAAAAAAGAAAAAAGGAAACAGAAAAGAAAAGAAAAAAGCCTAAGTGGGTAGACAAAGAGTGCTATTTTTTCTCCTCTGTGTCCTTATTCAGTGGTAGGATTAAAGAATAATATCCAATCAACATCATCTTTTCCAATCCCTAGAGTACTATTTAAAATAATTCAGGTGCTCAAAATGTATAGAAATATTTCAGATAGATTACATGAACTGCTGCTTTGTTAATAAGGGCAGAGAATCTGAATAATCTCTTAGGGTAATCATCAGCTTTGATTTTCTTTCTTCTTCTACGTAATTCCATAGAGGTTATTGCTTCCTACCCCTTGCAGTGAAACACAGCAGTTTTGGAAGGGACTACAAAAGCAAATTTTAAAAGAAACCCAGATCCTCCAAATTCATTATCTCCATTTCTGCTGTCATAGAAACTAGTAATCCAGGGAGACACAGGATCTGCTCTCTTTCCTGGTCTAAAAACAGCTGTGGTGTACAGATGTGAAACAAGATGTTAAATATATGCTTCATCTACATGTAAAAAGATACTACCACACACAGCAAACAAAACATATACATAAACTATAGGCAAAACACTATTATTTGATTCATATAGTGAGCATACTTGAACAACCCCCAAGGTATTAAAATATAATTGAGAAGTACTTAAATTTTGTAAGCTTTTGCAGTTATTTCTATTGCATATGGTTCTTCTTTCAGACACAAAACCCCTTTAATTTATTTCAGGGGAAAGAAGCAAATTAGTTCTTACTTTCCACTTAATGTTATCTATTACTAATTGCAATCATTCCTTCCAGTGCAAGAACATTAAAAAGATACGGGAGAACCACTTTCTAAAGCCTTTTTAATGCCACTTCCATTCTAGTCAGTATAATGACACTAAAGCTCTCTGATGTGCTGTGCAAATGGGCAGGGATGTACTACGCTTACTCTGGCTACCCAGGGAGAGCAAAAGCAATACAATATTGATGAGGTGGGATCTGGCAATGAAGAAAATTCCCTTTTTCTGAAGCAACCAACTGTTACAAACTAATTCGCAGAGCTAGCTCTCCTCTGACAAGTCCCTTCAATGTAGCTTCCACTGACACAGAAAGTGACAGGCTTAAGAGCTGTGTCTCCAGCACTGTCCCTGCTAATGTCCTCGTGGGCTACCCTAGCAGAAGATAAACAAAACAGAAACACTGACTGAGGGGGGCAGATGTTATCTGAACACCCAGCTCAAACCGCTACATCCACAATGTTCCAGACACACAGATGGATTTTTAAATTATTATTATTATTTATTTTAAAAAGTGTAGGGAAGAGAGCGTTATGAAAAAATTGGGTCCCGACTAACAGTGTTGGCAAGACACGCACTCAGGAGTCCCAGTGGAAGGGTGTCTCTCCTGGGAACAGAGGGCAGCTGTGCTGGCAACTACTGCCTGCCTTTTGCTCTGGCAGCAGCCAGGGAGCCAGCAGTGGGGTCTCCAGGGCCCCCAGGGCCAGCTGGGGACAGGACAGAGACACGTGCCTATCTCCTCTGAGCAGCCCCCACTGCCAGGGCTACACTCCCCAAGGAGCAGAAGGCTGCTGACTGCAAGATGAAACTGGAGTAAGAGCTGCTGGTAAGGAGCTCAGGGAAATCATGCAAATGCAATTGCCCTGGCAGGCAGAGAAGGGAGGGAAACATGTGTCTCCTGTGTTTCCAAGCCAGAAAGTACCTCCCCACTGCTTCTGAGGGTGGCCCACACTAGGGGAGAGAAAGGTCCCCATTTTACAAGTAAATACACAGAAACACTTTATGCATAACACATTTCACTCATCTAAGTGTACATGCAGGAGGGAGCAATGACACTTCATAAGTGGTTCCGCTGCATTTTGCAACCCTGTCGCAGGAACTTTGTGGATCTGCTCTAAAACCTTTCCTGTGGAAGCAACAGTTGTCATAGAAGTAACTTTCATAAGTAATACTTACTTAAAATCAATCTACTCACCTCAGTAAGGCATGACGTGAGTCCTACCTTCAGCTAGACGGTAGAAGAATTACTGAACTGTATCTGGAGAAAATTTGTATCATAATCAAAGTACAGCACAGCTATAAATAAAAAAAAAGGCCACCCCCCCTAAAAAAAAACCCCAAACAACTAGCTTTGTAAGAAATCCTGGTTACTCAGTTGAACATGCATGAGAAGATTAGTTAATTCTATAAAGAAAAGTAGCTGTATTGGCTGGATAGTGAGGAATGACTTTAAGGATACAGTTTCAACACAGGTGGCTCACTCTGTTTCAGTTTCATTTAGGGTTCTCACTGTATGCTAAAACACCCGATAGTGGTATACCTAATGAACTAAGCATGGAAAAGACATATTTTGTATATGAAGGACTGAATATTAGAACTATTTGTTTTGAAGAGGAGATTAAGATAAATGCTTCTGAAGATCATGAATTGTAAGTGAAAACTGGAAAAACACAGGGATATTCAGTGAAATTCAAATCCAGTAAAAGGAAAATAACTTGGGGAATAATCAACCAAAAGGATTTACCTCCACATAATATGGAAAATAGGAACTAAATTAGGATTAGACATAATTCAAAATATCGCTGCCATTCACAGTTGCATTAGATGGGATTGCATGCCCACACTTATGCTTCTGCAAATATGCCAAACATTTACTGCTCAGGGTAAAGCTGCAACTTTTCCATAAATATCTTCTATAAGATACTTTAAGCATTTTTATAAAGGAGGAAGCACTAGTCACTGTCAGAGGCAGGATGCTGTTTGGAACATGTTTTTGCTTTACGACACTTTAGACTACCTTAACGCATAACAAATTGCACCCCTCTTTTCAGACTCACAATACATTTCAATATTTAAGAAAAATTTCACAAACACAAACTGTGCTCACAGGAAAAGAAACTATACATTAGTGCTACCAAACGCATAGGATTAACATCATCAGGTTAAGAGATCTCAGAAACTTAAGCCTCTTTATGCCCAAGTCTGTTTAGGACATTTGTACTGTACTTTCACTCACTGCTCCAAACTTTCAGCATGATACACTTTGCAAACAGCTGGGACACATATTTTAGGAAAATGAAAGAAAGGAAAATGTAGGACATTTCTGAACAACCCTCCAAGATATTTACACCCTTACAGTCATTCCTAGAAATGTGTACAAGAATTGTCATTGATGAGTTGCTACCTGCAGCACTAGCAACTCTCTGGGTACTCTACACTTCAGAGATGTTGTAATCCAGTGGAGCCTGGCTCTTGCAGATGCATAAAAGGAGATGATATACACAGTTCTTTCACTCCCCTCAAATCCTGTGCAAGGAGTATTCAGCCTGTGCTGCTGGCTGAATAAATACCGTAAGTTATAACCGACACTTGCATCCTAGTGGATAAGGCACCAGTTTCCCCAAAAGTGAAAAAGAGGAGTTTGAAATAGGGCAATGACCTCTCCCTCCCTGAGCATCTAAGCAAAGCTGGTCTTCCAGAAAGCAGCAGCCCTTCAGCAGCTGGGATGGAGATGTTACTCCAGTGCATGTGCATTTGGTGTAAGGGGAAGAATATTGCTGGAGAGTCCCCCAAGGACACCAGGTAGCAATAAGCTATCAAGCCATCTCATGCACATATATATGCACAACCTGCAGCCTTCAAGCCACAGTCTGGCCTGTAAGTCAATTAGTGCTTAGTATTGCATTTTTTAATGGAAATTGATATTTCAAGCAATATTTCAAATGTCATAACACTTGTGAGACTCCCTCTCCCTGAAGCATTCCGTACACAAGATATATTCTTTTTGGAGTCCACGATGATAAATGAGACAGAAGATTTTTGTCTGAAGAGAAAGATTTTTGGAGAGGGAGGAAAGGAATGAAGGTACAATGAAGGTACAGTATTTTGTGAAGATGCACAGAATCTTTGTATGTGTTCTTCAGAATGCCATGAAAGAATGAGAATGAAACGTTGTAAAATATTTACACAACACAGCTTGTCTTCCCCCCTCAAAAAAAAAAAAAAAAAAAAGATATGGGTGAAATCAGCAGAAATTAGTTGGGCTGACTAAGGGATGTGTTCCAGGATTGCTGGCTGCTATATGCTTTGCATGCTATGAGAGATCATGAAAGATGCATACACTTACATGAAGTTCACTGTATGAATGCAGTGCATTGTTCATTTCTAATTCCATCTGCTTTTTATACATTGGCTGTGGATTTAATTTTCACTCATGAAACTAACATTTAAACTATCTTTCCTGTTTATATGTGTCTTTGAAAATTTTTTTTTTTTTTTTCAACTGGGAACCAAATCACCAAGATTTTTGTGCCTGTAATTTTTATAAAGTACCCTAACTTTCTCTAATATACATATTTATAACAGGCACTACCTTTATTAATTTCTGTCAGAAATTAAATCATCGTTAGGTTTTGAGTGAAGGAAAGGGGGGCAGGAGGGAAAGCAAGAATTTCTATAATAGAGGACCAAGGAAGCTTCAAAAAACAGACCTTTAAAGGAATTTTTAGCCTAACTTTCCTTGGAATTTCTTCTACAGTTGTAAGAGAACTAATGGTCAATATGTTCTCCTCACAATACTGACTTGCATGTCTACTTTTTCTTCTCTGTACCCATGACAGAGGCAAAAGGCTGCTTAGGTCTTTCACTTGGATTCCAATGCCTTGCCTTTCCTGCAGTTTCCCCTCAACTCCTCCTTTTAAATATAATCCTTGACTTTTTTTTTCCTTATCACTTGCATGCTGTCTTCTTTTGATGGTCCCAGATTTCACACCTTCATTCTTTTTTTTAACCCCAGACTTTTTCAGAAGAGCAAAGGTACCTCCCATCTAAGTCAGAAAGAGATGTCAGGGTCTGTCTTTTGGCATCCTTACTTAAACACTGTTCCTGTCACTCTAACATACCACAGCAAATGAATATTTGTACAAAGTGAAACAATTCCAATGACAAATTTGATCATTTATGGTCTCAACAGCTGTAGTCTGGCTTTTGGCTCCACTGAAACCCTAGACCTCCTGGATTTAGTATAGCTGTTCACAGTACAGCACACTGTGTCTGGCTGTGTTTGCAAAATCCTATCGTTCTTCACATCTTTGTGGAAGATGTGAACACACATTTGAGCAGAACAGGGGTGGAAAGACTCTGGATATTTCACAAATGAGGTTCTTAGAATGAATAACACTGAGATAATGTTTTACAACTTTTTAATATTGTAAAAATATCATTATTCTGTCTGGTAGGCATTAGCTGGGATAATACTAAGCATTAAATTCTGAGGATTATTAATAGCTACTGCTGTATTAAATTCTACTGTAATTCTGTCTGAGTTTAATGAGCAGGCAGATTTACAGTACAGGATACAAGTCAATTAAATAAAAATAGTTTCTTTTGATAGATGGAAACAGAAAGATTTGTGCATACAGAAGGAATAATTCATGGCATATAATGAGTGGGGTTTTCCTTTATTTTCCATTTAAATAGCTTCTTTCCTCAGCAATCAGCACTCTTCACTACTACAGAGGTAGTGGTTCATATATGGGAAAAAATTGATAGGTTAGGGAAGATGATCAATAGGGAAGAAGGGATTTTCAGTTTATGGAAAATTTAAATATAGTATAACTAGTAGATTGCACACGACTTTTCTGGAAGCTGCCTGCCTTTCTCTCTGCTACCATCTCAGCTCCTGACATATCCATAGATGGATACAGCACTAAGTCACCATTACAAGTAAGAGCTTTAAGTCCTGGTTCAATAACAACAACTTCTATGCAATGTGGAACAGATACAGCAAGAATAATTGAGAGAGACCTTTGAATAATCAAGAGACTAGCATTTGCTTTGGCCCGAAACACCCTCCTGTTAACTAAATCCCATGTGAATCCCATCAGCTATTTGGTATCTCATCAATGACTCTTCTTCCTTTTTCTCTTTCTAGCACACAGTAATTTAAATAAATAAATAAAAATTAGAAGACTCGTGACCTATCTAAAAATTGCAGTTCTCTTGCAGTAGAAAATGAGAAGCAATCCCTTTTATTCTGAAAACTAGGTATGCACTGTTTTGTTTTGTTTTTTTTAAAATAATTTTTCTTCATTTCAACAAAACCAAAAGTGTTCTGGTAGAGAGTCAGTTTTCATGTTCATGCACTTAAACTGAAATTTCTCTTTTAAACCAAATGTTGTATTTAAAAAGTAGCTCAAAAAATAGCCATGCGCATGTCTTCCCTGACCACAAATAACCAGCATCATCACTGAAGAAATAGAGCAATGTAGGTAATACAACCTGTATTCTCAGGAAGTCCTTTTGCTCTGGCTTCAAGCCAAAGTATCACCAGAAAAACTGTCTTAAAAAATGCTAATAAAATAATAACTTCAATACTGCTGGAAACTGTGTGCTGCTCAAAATGATAAAGAGCAAATATTAAAATACTACTTCACGGACCTGTAAGTATATGAATAGTGAAAAAAAACGCCAGTACTTAGCTGACTCCTGGAATAAAATCATCCTTATATTTGTAGGAAATTTGTCTCAAACTCTTGACATAGCACTAGTGTTATCAAAGAATTAATGCGTTGTAATAGGTAAGCTGTAGGTGCCAAAAAGATGTCATAATATGCTACTTTTTAACAAAAGTAGTATACTTTTTATCCATTTCAGGACTTTCAAAATTTAATGTAGTTCTGAGAAACCTTCATTTTATACCATGAAACTAGAAAAGTAAGGACTTCCTTTATGATAAATTTACAGGTACTCTTAGATGACATCTCCCCAGAGGAAGTCGCAGTTCAGTTCTAAGAAGACCAGTGTTAAAAAGGATGACGCTTCACCAAACCCGCAAACAGAGCTCCTGATACGTGCAACAATGATAAAATCTCCACATATATAAGAATGATGTGGAATGGCAATAAATAATAGTAGTAGAAAGGTGTCTAGATAACCCAAACTTTGCCACTCTGACACTATAGCACTATGTTTTGTTATTTGACTAGAGCAATGACAATGGAGAGAGAAGCCTCAGAAGGAGGAAACCGCTTTGAGTTTGCTTTACCTTCTTTCTTGCATCTGGTGAAGCCAATAGCATTTCAATGGACGAAAACAAAAATTTGCTTCCAACCAACCCTGATGAATCTCTGCAGACTGTTGCAGAGGTTCCCAGTGCTTTTAACTCACTGATAATGCTTTTTGGGGACAATGCTGATATTTTGAGGGTTTTGCTGCTTGCTATGTTTGAAGCTACATTTGAAGCATGGCTGCTTGCTATGTTTGAATTTGACATGGGTAGATTATGACTGTTTTATGCTCCTTTATATTGTTTCTACACAGAACACGTATGTGAAGGACAGCCATTTCATCTCTGATTTGTTATAAACATACATGACATCTGAGCAACTTGATAGATATAAATAAGAACTGTCAATTTGGAGGGAGAGGAGAGATGAATTTTGCTTAAGGACTACTGGCTACAGTCTTTTTGCCATGCCAGAAAGAGATAAATGACCTTTTAAATGAGATATCAGTTTATTACAATGGATATTTTGCATGGTTTTCATTATAGCTGAGATCTATGAAAACTATTCTAGCCTACTATTTGATCTCAAAGGAATAATTATTGGAAATGGAGCCATTAAGTACCTATTCAAAAAAACCCAATATCATAATTTGGGTACACTTCTTTCAGTATAATTCACCTAAGCTGTATTTTAAATCTGGTTCTACATATCCTGCACACACAATCCAAAAGATCTTCAAATCTTGGTTTCTAGTTGTTTGATAAGCTGATATCCAAATATTCAAAATACTTGGGCTGTTCTCATGAGGTAACACAATGACACTCACTGATAACACCTGTATACTCTAACACTGTATTTACTTTTCAAAGTCAGTGCTACAAATTCATAGAGACTTGAACATATTAAATACCAAATCAACATTTTTTTTCTCCTCAGAAAAGACACACAATAATTCTTCTATCATCCAGTGTGAAATATATTCACCTGATTCGTGTCAGTATAAAAACATGCTAGGGCCGCATGGTGATGTATATAGCTCTTGCTTCTTGTTACACCTTAATATACCAGTTTAAACCGGTCTTGTTGCTGGCCGCGTGGTGTCGAGTGAGGGACGTTTTTGTAAAGCGCGTGTGTAGGGCCTGGCGTCATCTGGAGGGTGAGCTGAGGAAGACCCTAGGAGAGGAAGAGGACAAGCGCTGGGCGGGGGGGAGATACACCCATTCCTGGGGTTTATTTACATAAACCCACCTTTTCATGAATATGTATCAGTAGAAGGAATAAAAACCGGAAACGGGAACGGCACGGTGGGTGCGCCCAGCGCTGTTTCCTTATCTCCATTTAATAAATTTCTACTCGGAATTCTGTTTTGGATATGATCATTTATCACATCCAGTAAGTGAAACACACCACTATTTCGTTTACTTCCAGATTATATCCTCCCTGGGGCACCAGTCTTTCTTCTGCCATCTAGCACTTCTGTAACTTGCTCATCCACTTACAAGAAAGGGTGGCTACCTGTGAAAGATAGCAATAGAAAAGATCTTACACTTTCTTATAAAAAAAGAATATTCACATGAGACTGCCTAACATGAGATGTCAAACTCCTGTAAACATCAACATTAAAGGAAGTTTGACAGGATTCAAAGAAAAGAGCCTTCACCAGGAAAGATTGGAGAACAGACACTCAACAAGTTCAAATACCAGACTGTTCTGAGAACATTTGTCTTTTTTCCTACTGTCTGCAGATACACCATAGTTACAAGAGAAGTTAGTTCAGCAGAAAAAAAATCTATATTCTGAAAAGAAGACAAATAACTTGGCAGAGAGCCTAAAATTATTACTATCCTGTGGAAGAGGAAATCTTTCTGTAGGTAATAGGATAAATTGACTTCAAGACTTGCAGAGAAGCTGTCCCTCATAGGATTTAAAATATATAGAGAGAGCATAACCGGACACAACAGATACTAAACAAAATATTTTAATAAATATTTTAATAACATGTAACAGCATAGTATTGGTAACAACTGTTAAAGCTGGACCAGTACTAATACAGTGAGCATTAAAATATAGTTTAAGCATTGCATTATATTAAAATTAAGATATAAAGTCCTTATTTTGAGACAAACCCTTGCTACGGTACTTTCAAGTGAATCAGCTCTGCAGCCAGTTCCAAGTTTCATAGTAACCAAGTACAGCTCCCCCGGAGAGCCAGAAATCACCAACTCTTTAAACAAAGTAGGGAAAGCAGCAGGGTTTTGCTGTGCTGCTCTGTGACACAGCTTGTGGTATGTTATACAAACACCCAATTTCCGCATTGATCTCTCTGTTTCTTTCTTGATGCTTTCATTGCAATAATTTTAGCCTCATTCGTGTATTATATTTGTACAATGCCTGACACAACAACATCTTGCTGAGTTGTAATCTTCATGCATTTTTACAATGTCAGTGTTTAAAAAAACACAGCTAGCATGCAGAACTGCATCTGAATGCCTGCCTGCAAACCCCAGCCTTCAAAACTTACAGAATTCCCAAAGTATTCATCTTGTGGCATTCCTGGGTATGAACTGCAAGACTGTCCTTAATCACTCCCTCTCTTCCACAGGACTTCCAGTATTTTCAGACAGAGATCTCTCCCCTCAGTCCTCAAGGACAGAAATAGAATAAGGAGGGCTCCAAATGCTCCTTTCTAGGGAAAAAAAGAAGCATTTGCCAGGGGCTAGCATCTTTCCTACCAAGAATTCAGGATTTACAGAATTCTCATTTTGCTAACACCACATAGAAAATTGTGCCTGCATGCTCACACTTACTTCTGACTAGGTAGCTCACTCATGGATACTGAGGAGTAATCTGTCTCCTAGTCATACTTTCTAACACTGGGCTACACTGCAATTTCCCCGTTCCTGTGAGAATATAGAAAAACACACTGATCATCTTCAGGTTTGTTTAGGGGCCTCAGGTCCTTAGGCTATACTTTTTCAAAAAGGGCACAGGAAGATAAAATGCCATGTATTGCAGCAGCACAGTGAAGAAACATTTACCTGTATTTGTAAATGGCTTGTGCAAATTCATACAGATTTTAGTGAAGGGTGTCTTTGTTTTTTAAACAAGAAGACTTACTGAGTATAGAAGAGAAAGAAGGGAATAGTATCAAAGGTGAAAACTATCTGAAAGAAAACAAAATTCACTGCAAACCATATGGAAATAAAGCCATTATTGTAGATAAACCTGTCTTTCTACTTCTTTTTCTTTGAAACAATTATTTGTGTCCAGGACCTTTTAAGACAGTGATGTCTTAGTATTAACTGCTCTAACAAAATCATGGTAACATCTGCCGTATGCTTACTTGTGTATACCAGCACTGCTGTTGATCCTTAAGATGATTTAAGGAGAGAGAGAAGCATCTGTTTTTCATTGCTTATCCAGTCTTAGTTTTCTTGGCAATAACATTTCACTACTGATAAAACACATAGAGAATGAATTGCATTTATGTATTGAACTTGCGGATAGGCAGACTGTGCAGTATATATGTATATGTGTGCACCCACCTTTTGTACTCAAAATAAATAAAAACAGTTGAAGAAAGAAAGGTCAAAAGAAATCTTGTGCAAAAATTCACTGGTTTAAAATTCATTTGATTAAATGTATTGATCGTGAAGCTGCACTGTATACAAATACCAATACCAAGTGTTTTTGACTTGCTAGCTGTGCAAGACTGATATGAGACAGTGAACAATCTGGCCTATTAGGGTTTATGTTTTGAGAAGCATTTAAAAGTCAGGTCAAAACTTAAAAAAACCAGGGACTGATGAGTAGTACTGACAAAATGAACAAATAAGGGCAACCATAGCAATGTGCCCACTGACCCCGTCAACATCACTTCTGACTGCTGCTGCTCAAGAAGAAAGCTAAGGAGTAAAAAAGCCCCAAATCAAAACACACATTATTATAATACAGAAATTTTCAGGCGTGGATCATGAAATAGTTTCTTAGACAATTATGTATACAGTCGATGGAATATAACTCATTTAGATAATAAGACATGAAAAGAATAGATTTTGTTGGAAATTATTGCATGCCGCAACAATAACCTAAGGCATGTCGCACACAGCCAGAAGAACTTAAAGGCTCAAGAAATGCAATAATTCATTGCAAATGCATCGCCTAGAGTATTTCAGTGCTAATATGAGTATAGTGGTTCAGAGGGAGGTGAAAGCAAGAATATACTGGGCTGGTTTGCCACTAAAGGGAAATGATCATATACAGGGTATCCAAAATGCTAATAATGCAGACTGAATTTGCATCCTTGGTAGAGAGGAAGCATGTCATTTTCACTGATGCCTGCAGAAACAGAAAAAAAACCTGAAGTGCAAAGGATCATATGAAGGAAGGAAGAAGCTAATATCAAGCACTCACTTTACTGAACAAATATGCTTTCAAAAGAAATCTGAATAGTCTGCCATGAAAAGACATCCGTTAAAGCTGTGGTTACTTTGCTACTTTATTCTAGCAAAAATCCAAAAAGGATGATCACACTTTTCTCTTGTCCCAAGTAGCTCACTCCCATTGCTTCCCCTTGTGCTCATAAAAGTGGCAATCTTTCTGAGCTGGATCTGTTGCTACCCCACTCAAGATGTGGTCACATGAATGCTGATACTGGCAAAAGAGAGCTGGTGGGGAAAAAGCAGATGGCACTGAAGAAGCAGGAAGGGTCCTCCCCTTTCAACAGCCATCAGCTTTTCCCAGATTCAAATGATCTGGCTTAAAGTCAGGTGTTATCATAAAAGAAAGCTGGAAAAGGGAAATGAGCTATATTATGTATTTTTTCAAACATAGATCACTGGGCTTTGAACCAAATCCTACCATTTTCCAAAACCTACTTCTGTCATTTTCCCTTTTATTCTTGCAAAAGACATCCTGTTGATCTATTGGAGAGACACACAAACAAAATGCATTGTCCTTTTTAAAGACTGAGAGAAGCTGCTGGGTCAGTCCTACAAAAGAAGGTGTCACGGGCATCTGGGAGACATCCCCAGACACCAGTTTCAAAACAGAAGAGCAGGTCTGGCTAAAAAAAAAAAAAAAAAAGAAATTATATAGTCCCTAATTTAAAAAGTTGTTTCTCCATAGAGGCTGAAAATACAGTTGTCTGATCTGAAAGAATCAACTATATCCTCTTCAGGTGACGTTGAATGTTTTGTTCCTTTGCTCGTTGTTGAATAGGAAACAAATGCTGATCAAGGTGAGAGTGGGCACAGAATTTATGTGACAGAAAAAATAAGCAGACTATGTCATGTACAAGGCTTGAGTAATATGCCTGCAAATTCCTGTGGCCTGGTCTCTCTGCTCTGCCTAAGCTGAACTGGGCCCTAAAGTACTGACTTATTACAATTTAGCAGTTCTTAATTTGCATTTAATAAATGAGAATTTAATTTAGTTTTTGCAAAATGCTAAAGCTCCTCTAAAATGGAAGTAGTTCTGGAAATATAAATTCATCTCAAATTGGAAAAAAAAACCAAAAAGGCATTCGAAGTATTTAATATTTTATGGTGCTTTTTTCCTAACTGATGGTGTCGTGGTTTAACCCCAGCTGGCAATCAAGCACCACACAGCTGCTCACTCACGTCCCTCACAGTGGGATGGGGAGAGAATCAGAGGGGTAAAATTGAGAAAACTTGTGGGCTGAGATAAAGACAGTTTAATAGGCAAAGCAAAAGCTGTGTGTACAAGCAAAACAAGGAATTCATTCACCATTTCCCATCAGCAGGCAGGTGTTCAGCCATCTCCAGGAAAGCAGGGCTCCATCATGTGTGATGGTTAGTTGGGAAGACAAACACCATCACTCTGAAAGTCTCCCCCTTCCTTCTTCTTCCCCCCCAGCTTTATATGCTGAGCCTGATGTCCTATGGTCTGGAATATCCCTTTGGTCAGTTGGGATCAGCTGTCCCAGCTGTGTCCCCTCCCAACTCCTTGTGCCCCCCCAGCCTCCTCGCTGGCAGGGTGGGGTGAGGAGCAGGAAAGACCAACACTGTTTTCAGCACAAATCCAAAACATAGCCCCATACTAGCTACTGTGAAGAAAATTATCTCTATCGCAGCCCAAACCAGCACAGATGTTTAAACTGCTCAGTGAATTATAAAATTATAAGTAAATAAGTAAATAAATAAATAAAATTTTGAATAAAAGGAAAATTTATCCTAAAAATTCATCATGTTTTAATTATAATGAAGAAAAAAACTTAATTAAATAAAAGACAATTTACTAACACCCCACCTGGACAATCTGCAGGAATTTACCAGTAGTTACTTATTGGAATACACAATAAAGAAAGACGATATAATAATTTATTACTGACTAGAGGACCTTTTGAACTGAGGTTTCCTTTACGTCTCAAGAGTCACCAAGGGAAGGGGTAGCTATCTCAGGTTTTATTCTGGAGTAGGAAAGAATTTATGAAATCTCAATGCTTCTGGCAGGAGAAGGAAATTCTTTTCTGTTCAGGTCTACCGAGGACTGTAACAATAAAAAGCTACATGCTAGAAGAATATCAAAAGAAAAAAAAATGTGCCAGAAAATATAGACAGAATATACGCTCCATGTGCAGAAGCAGTCAAACATTTTATACTCAAATGCAGCTCATCATATCCAACATAAGTCCACATAACAACCTAATGCTGGTTAAGTAGCTGAATATTAATACTTGGAAATCAAAGTCAAAAGAAGTAAGTCTCACAGACAAATGATGATCTGAATAAATAACTACATTTCTATTGCAAATAAACTATGATGTCATGCCAAGGACAAAAGTCTCCCTTATGCTCTCATGTTACACAGCAGACAACCAGGAGTGCCTGATTTACAGGCATTACAGGGAAAAATGCAAACTATGAATGTGCAACAAAGTGCATGTAACCTGGAAAGACAAGTCATCCAGATGGAAAAGATGCTCTATAAAAGTAAACCATTCCACACAAAAGCAAATGTCCTGTACAATAGAAATTTGTGGATTTGCAGAGATTTGCATTCTTATAACAAAGGCAGAAGTCAACTGTCAACGGATGTCATAAATCTTCACATTGTGGTGTTTTAGGCAAGACAATCAAACAAAAATGAGTTTCTTCAAAGGATGTCTCATGATGGTCCATAAGGTGATAATAAAGAAGTCCACTGTATCTTCATATGCTATATGCAACCCAATGAGCTGGAATCATTGCCAGCCTCCAGAACAGTGTGCAATTAACACAGCTGGGGCTGCCAACTGATTTGAGCAGAAACAAGTATCTTACAAATGAAGTGCATGAATAACCAAAGACCTACAAACCTTGCCAGTTGAGATCAGTACCACTATATTTGGACTAGACTTATTCAAAAGAGAACTGAAAAAAATTGAATCACTGCCAAAAATTGAGTTTCACATCATGAAAGGCTCATGGAAGCCTTTTTGTCTTTGCTACTTTCAACACCCAAGTAACAATCACAAATGAAGTTAATTCAATACTATATATACTTTAACGCACCAAACAGATAAGAATGTTGGAAATCCACTAAGGAAATATGATACCACATTTCCTATAAAATAATGCATAGCAGACTCATGAGAGAGATTTTTTTCACTAGTAGCTCAAAGTGAAAGTTTTCAGTTGGTCATAAATTATTTGCATATAAGTACACAAGAATAGATCACAAATTCTATAAAATAAGACACTACATCTTAGCAGAACTGTGTATAATCCAGGTACCAGGACTGAAAAATTAGTGCCATTTGAGTGTGGCCTTAGTGTAGTCTGTACAAGCACCTTCTCTGATCATCTCCACAGAATTTATGATTTTGATCTGGAATATTGCCAGATGCAGTCATGTTTGAAGATACCATACAAATGCATCAGACTAACAATAGTATTCTGAATAAAGACAGCTTCCTCATCTCCACAGCAATGTATCACGAACAAATGAAATTTATAGATTAATACACAAAGGAAAAAAAAATTAACATCTTCATGATTTTTGTTGGTACATTATTACCTTATGAAAATTCAGACAACTGAATTAGTAACAAAAATATTGTACATATACAAATGACCTACATCAAGCAAAAATAATCAATCTCACAATAAGAAATGAAAGCTGAATCTACTTTGTAAAAATGCATCTTGCAGCTTGGGAAACATTTCCTATTCTGCAGCTGGAAAATCTGGGTATGATAGATTACCATATGAATAGAGTAAATTTGAATGTGCAGTGTAGATGTACTACATGAAGAACATATGCCATGGTGTTTATAGAGGTATCATATTTAATTCAGCATCACCCTTCTAATCTTTTCTCTTGCAGGATTACTATTTCACCTTAGTTTTAGTCTGCAATCCTTATACTTCAGATTCTTGAAGCAGACATCATCATTTACAGCAAATGATCGGGTATTCTTAATTTGAATAAAAATGTTTTGAAGTGCATGAATTAATTAAAATAATTCAAATATGTGCCAAACTTGGGTACTACCAGGTGTTTTGGTTTGTTTATTTTATTCTATTGTTATCACTATCTGCTTTTTAAGAAATGCATATTTGTTTTATATTTTTGAGTAAATGCTATCACTTGTGTTATGTATACAGGCACAAAGAAAAGCAATCAATATATAACTCATTATGCATTGCACTATCAATTTTTTTAAAAAATTACCTATTTTGGTGTTAGCCCTGAAACTGTCCTTGGATTTTATTTTCAAATCACCATTCATTTTTTTTACAACATAATTCATTTTATAGCTTCATATTCCAGCACCAGAGCAAAATGTTTGTTTCATAGTTAGAAGTAACCCAGAGTCTACAAAAGGATAGAGACAGAATTCCAGGCTTAATTTCACCTAATTTCTGGTTTGCAATTACATGGATCCAGTCTGGAAAGCTGCAAGGACCATAAAATAGACGAAGATGACATGCTGCCACTTGAGCCAAAACCAGCCAAGGTTGCAACTTAAAACAACGTATGTTCTCTGATACAACAGGTCTCCATGTTGTCTGTGTATGTACCTCAGTGAAGTCCCTCAGGACTTGGAAGTAAGACAAAGAGATGAGTATGGAATATCCAGTTATTAATATGTTTATTGGGGTAGTGTAACCATTTTCTAACAAAAAGTCATTCTGAAGAGAGTTACAAGGTTTTCTCTTAATTCTGTTTGCTTTAACAGGTAATAGTTTGCAGCAGTTACAAGATTAGGACAAAATTAGAGTTTAAGTTAAGTTCATTTTGTTTAGACTGCTTTTTATTTGTTTGTTTATGCACAGATACTGGGTATGGAAAACACGGCATCTTATTTTATTCAGCTCAGTTGCTCAGTTACATGTGTCATTGTGCGATTGCTGCAAAGATTAAGAACAGGCAGATTATTATTATTATTATTATTATTATTATTATTATCATCATCATCATCATCATCACTCCTTCTCCTCCTGCTCCTCTTACATTCCCATGACAAATTTAATTTAATAAAGGTTTCATAAGTATGTGTCTAATGTTCACATTTTAAAAAAAATTACTAAGGTAGCTACATCAGAAACTCTTCATTTTCTTAGCTAGAGATTCATACCTCATAAATACTTTATTTATATCTTCCTTCTGCATGGCCTTGGAAACAGTAACTTACATTTACCATCTTTCATCATGAAGGTTAAAAAAAATTTTTTTTTTGGAAACGCTGAACAAAGAACAAATTATCTGTGCAAACCATGTATTCTGTCACAAGAAAGCATTAGGTCTGGGCTGGAATATGCAGATGATTAGGTAAACTTTCTTACCAATGAAATACAGGTCATTCAAAGCTGACAAATACATGCCCACCCCAAATTATATAGGTAATATGCAAAAGAGTAAATTTGCCCAAGATGTAACTGTGGGTACATGAATGAGTTGAAGCTTATTTTTTACGTTCCATCAAAAAAAGCTATACAGTCTGTTTAACACTATATTGAAGTATTGGTTCAGCTCACTGGCTCACATCCCATAGAATCACCTATTGAATCATTAATGCTACCTTCTTTCTTCCTTTGAGTTCTCTTTTGAGATTTCTTGGTCAATTAATCAGTCTCAAATTTGTTGGCTCATACAATGTGAAAGCATCACAAACTAAGAAGGAACTGTTCTGGGGTCCTACTACTTTTCCTGAGTACAAATCCAAACATGGGTTTGTAAAATATTGAGAGGTGAATATGATGTTTCTTAGGCATTTAGCTGTCAATGGGAATAAAGACTATAGACCACATCATATTTAAACACACTGAATGATCCAAACAGTAACTTAAAAATCTAATAATTTCTTTTTTACTTGAATTGTTCCAGAACTGTTGCATTTTGTCATACAACAGACCATACATTTACTAAGAAAAATAATATTTTTCTAACTCTGTTTTCATGCAAATATGGAGGAGGAAACCATCCTTCTAACTCACTGCAATGAGTTTTTGTTTCTACCTTCTATCGAGAATTTTTTTTTTTTTAAAAAGGTCAATTTTTAATATTTTTAAAGAATTCAAAGCCATTTGGAAAAGAAATCATATGATCTGACCTTAAGTATATTGTAGACCTCTATATTTAGCTGAGTTAGTTCTAATTAAAACACTTCCAATCCTCACAAAACCCTTTTTCATATGCCAAAGGGAAGAAACAGCAGCGCTCTAAGTGTCATGGAT
The DNA here is from genome assembly GCA_025311575.1 of Elanoides forficatus. Lineage (NCBI taxonomy): Eukaryota > Metazoa > Chordata > Aves > Accipitriformes > Accipitridae > Elanoides > Elanoides forficatus. Next base: position 44,050,176 of record JAOBAS010000072.1, read on the forward strand.
ACCCAAGGCCCAGTGAATAACTGGTGAATAACTCACATGTCATCTGGCTGGATATAGTTGCATAACCTTAACAGGTGACTAATCTTCCATGCTTCAGAAGTGGAATTATCTGACTAGGTCTTCTAGCTTTGGAAAGACATGCAGGTGTTGCTACTACAGTACTTCAGAAAGGATCCTCACGGATCCTTCAGAACTGTTAGTTGATACTTCGCTTCTGGGTACAGTCACTAGCTCATCTTCCAAGGAGAGGAGAAGAAAGGAAAACAGCCTCTGACAATTCCTGGGAACACAGAAGGAAGAGGAAAGGGAGATAATTCTTCCAGAGCATCTGAAACCATCTTGAGTCAGAAGGCTAGAGTTTCAGTATCTCAATACAGAGCTATGAGGTGGGTGGAGACTTCTGAAGACTTCTTGTTCCCTCTGCTGTGCAAACATACCTTTGGTGGATACAGATTTTATTTTCCTTATAAGACAAGACTAATAGCTATACTTTTGATCTCATACGTGAAATAGCCTTCTTCAAACTGTACCCACAATCATTCTAAGGTGCAACATTATAGCTAGCACTATGACTATGAGGACATGTGTGAGCATATATATGAATACATTGAGTTCACTTAGAGTTGAGTGGTTCCTCCACAATTACTGGTTTATTAATACATAGTAAGCTTAAGAGAAAACTACTTCAGGAGATGGAATGTGTAACAATCAGGAAAAAAAAGGCCTGCCCTACAAACAGCAACTAATGGGTATCAGCCCCAATACCAATACTGAAGGAACAATTCTTAAGATTTTCAGAAAGATATCATACGCCTTTTCCTTTGAAAAAAGAACAGTGAGGTTGAGAGTGCAGGGAAAATCCTGAATCTGTCTTTTCACTAAAGTAGAAAACTTTTGCTTTTACTTTCCATATTAGTATCAATGCTTCAAATACAGCACAGTTTCTTGAGAAAAAGCCATAGTCTAATGGCTGCTTAGCGGTTTACCCTGAAAATTTGGTCATATCAGTATACTCTGCAAGTGGAAATATTTATTCATAAAGAGTATTCTACTAAATATTTATTCTAAGTGAAAATTCTTTGTAAAACACAATTCAGATTTTAAAAAGCTTTTTTACCAATATATGCTTCAACTGAGTGTATATCTACAATAAACCTATATAAATAATGGCATTTAAGTTGCCTATCTAAAGAAAATGGGAAAGATAGCAGGGAATTAATGAAACATTCAGTTTACTAGATTGCTTTAAGTTCTTTTACAAAGCAAACACTCAGTATGACACATTGATTCAAGTGGGACTGCAAAGTCTTCCACAGCCCCTCTCAGTGCTCTCTCTGTTCTTCCCACCTCCTTAAAAAGAAGATAAAAAAAAAAAAAATTCAGTCACTATTGCATCCCTATGCAAGTTTTTTTCCAAGGCCTTGAGCTCTGATTGCCCTGCCCAGCCTGAAACCATCTTTCCATACAATCCTCCCCTGTGACCTCTGTCCCCCAGCTTCTGGGGGTTCGGACAGATGCAGGTCACAGTCCTTAAAGCTTCTGTAACACCTCCTGCCCCCAAAGCAATCCCTGTCTGCAAATCCTCATGCACGGCCCTGGAGCAGTTCTCTGGAGACTGTGACTTTGTGTCCATGGCCATGGTTCACCATACAAATCATGAAGTTGTCTGTGGAAACAGTGTGGGGCAGTGAGCCCACTGCTGCTTAGGGCTGACTGAGGACATTCCTGTTGAGATGACCAGGGCTAACCTGCCCCAGAGGCTGAGGCCTCTGTCAGACTTGGCTCCCACAGTTTTGTGGCCTCTCAGTTTGCCCAGAAGGCCCCAGTTTCTACCCAGCCGTGCCCCACATCAACAAGTGCTTCTGCTGTAGATAGAAAGATCATCCAAAGGGGACCCATAACACAGGAGACCCCAGACACTTTGTCCTTCCTCATCCTGCACACCATTTTCCTATCATCCTTGTGGGCATGGTTGGAGCAGCACAACTTCATCGTTAACTGAAAATCAAGATCCTTGTGCATCTCTCTGGGAAGGAGATAGCCAGAGCCTGAAGACAAAACCCTGCTTCATGATGTTTTGGGATGCTTCCTCCACCATAGCTGTCAGTAGTGCCTAGCCCTATTCATAAAGACTTATCAAAACAAGTCCTGCCAAAGAAATGACTGATAGCCCCACTGTGCATAACTGTGCATAAACAAGTAAATATTCAGTTTGAAATGAAGTGGGTCACAGATAACAAACAGCTTGACAGCATGTAGCTGATATAAATTGCTAGCTCATCCGCTAGCATGCTAAAGAGTCAGAGACACAAAGGCTATCTCAACTTTCTGAAAGCTGCCTGTTGCTGTAAATCAGTTTCTACAATTGTGGTACAATCAGCTATCCAAACAAATTCGTGAGACACTCAGCTGCAAAGCTGCTACAGCAAAACCAACTCCAGAACATAATTGCAATGTAACGTGTACCTAGAAACCACTCTGTTCAACTTCCACAGAATACATACAAAGTTTGTCACCTTTCACCCTCAATATACTGCTGCCACCAAGCATTGAGAGTAACATCAGAAGACTCTTCTGACAACTCCTGAATTCAAGAAGCTCCTGTGATAACAGCCTAGCAGCTGCAGTGCTGTTCTGCACAGCCTAAGAAAGTGTTTAAAAATATATCTCTGCTCACATTTAAAACAGAAGAGACACCTGCAAAACCAAGGACATTTGCTTTGAAAATTAACAGTCTTTGCTCCATTTTGCAAACTATATCAAATCAGATAAGCACAATTCGCCAAACAGCTTAAGTTAGATCAGGCTGCCCAGGTCCCATACAGCTCAATTTCGAGCATCTCCAAGGACAGAAACTCTACAGCCTCTCCAGACAACCTGTTTCAGTGCTTGAACACCCTTATGGTGACTTGTTTCCATTACCCTTGTCCTGACACTCTGCATCTCTGAAAAACCTCTGGCTTCATCTCCTCTGTACCCTGCTTTTAGGTATAGAAAGTCAGAAATAGGATTTTTCTTCCACCTTCCCTTCCTGTGGTTGAACAAACCCAGCTCTCTCTTCCATGTCATGTGCAAAAACTCCCTGACCAGTTTAGTGGCCTCCACCACACTCACTCCAACATGTCCATATGCTTCTTGTTCTGGGCAGCCCAGAACTGGACACAGCATTTAGATGTGGTCTCACAAATAGAGGGGATGAATCACTTCTGTTGCTATCTTACTTCAATTTTTCATTTTTAAACAAATCATTTTTATGAATGGAATTTGGAAAAAATCTAGTATGAGCAGAGATCTACTAATATGTACGTAATCCAAACAAGTGGGATGTAATAATAATTGCTGCTTTAAGCATGATGTGTTTTAGCATTTATGTATTCACAGAGTATTCAGATCATATATCAACTACCTGAATTAATTATGGGTATCTCATTCCTTACTGAATCTTTCTTTTTTGCACTGAAACAAGTACATTATGTTATGCTGCCGGTGGCCTTCAGTGAAAAGTTGAAAGTGCCCTCAGCAGGAAGCAAGTGTTTTAGTGACAGCTAATTTGAGTATCTGAGAAAGACCTCAACATGAAATTCAGTCACAGCCTTCTGCATCAAGGAAATCCAGAAAGAGCTAAAATTGTAATGGTGCAGTTTTGATACAGACACATTGTAAGTCCCTCATCTTAGCAATTTTGAGTTCTCCAGCTTCAGGAAACAAGACAATGGGCTGTTCTGGTTGTATTGGGACAGTTATTTCCAGAGAATGTTCCCTCAGTGGTTTCTGAAAAATCAGTCTAGAGTCAAGGGATATTAATTCTGAGTACACAAAAATAAGGCATAAAAAGCAACTTTGAGGATGTGCATGCTAGTTTTACTCTTTATGATACATAATAGGTGCTTCCAAACCAGGATTTTTCACCTGCAAGAGACCTTTTTCTAGACTATACATATACATCCTGTGCATGCAATGGCACTTTGGCATGAGGAAGAAATGATATGGGAGAAGAGACGCATGCCAGCTTAATTCAGATGGTGTTGCAGTATTAACCTTGCTCTGGCTAAGGCCAAGGAAGAGAGTGTGTCCCAGAACTGGGGTCCAACTTCCACATGAGCCACGCTTAAACCACCACTGGGGAGAAATGCTTTCTGACATGAAATGACCTCTGCCTTTCAAAATGAGCATTTACTAACAAGTGGTAAGAGCAGAATTCGGGTTGGGATGACTGTCACAAAGAATCCAGTTATCAAGGCTTGAAGCAATGTTATGTTAAGTGATCACACTGGTACTCAAATAAAGCATATTCCACAAGATGAGCTGAAGTAGAATACTTCACTATGCAATTCTAAAGCACTAGGAGAAAATACACCACCATTAATGTGGTTTAAGTGTAATAAAACGTCATTTTGTGATTGCATCAATGCAAACAAGGGCTAGAACTGCCATGGATAGTGAGCATATCCTCATTGCTCAAAGAAAATTAAAAAGCATTTTTTTCTATGTTATGCTGCTACTCAATTTAATTAATAAATGTTCCACACATTTCTCTGCAGCTACTCATATTTATTTAATCATAGTAAGTAGTTTACTTCACCTTTTTGCCCTCCTCATTTACTTTAAGGGGAGGGTAGACTTGGGATTTGATATGGAAAAATTTGCAGCATCAGTTATGCATACAACTGTTTGCAGCAGAGATACCTGAACATATGCCCAATCTTGAATCAAAATAACATAATGTACATTATACATATCCTGGACTATTGGAGTGTTTCTGCTTAAAGCTTCAAGCTCTGCTACCTGGCAAATAAGGGTCATGCCCCCATAGAAATCGGTGCAAGTGTCTCCATTGATTCAGTTGGATTTCAGATGAGACCTAAATAAATTAATGAAAACTATCTGTGCTAACACATTTCATGGCATTGAGATGCTACGTTTGTCAGATAATTTGATGCAAACAGGTTGCTCAGTTTCAGTACTTAAAGACTTCCTATTGTAGTCACATCCCTGCCAGACTGCAATATTGGGTGAACAAGTAGTTCTTCTCATTTGTTCTAATTCTACAGACATCCATTTCATCATGGGACATTTTAGTATTACTGGAGAATTTTTGAACATTAAATAAAACTGGAAATTTGCACTACTTAAGAAATAAAAGTAACCAAAAGAAAAAGCCTCGTTCTTGGATGTTAGTAATGAATGTTAGTAATAGCAGTCCGAAGCTTCTAAGGGGAAGCAATCCTCTGAAAAATTTACTATTCCCATTGTGAATAAGCTAAAGCTCCCACAGTTACCATTAATAAGAAACTGCACAGGATATTTTTGGCTTGATAGATCAGATCTTTATCTTTAAATTATTCTTAAATAATCACATGTATCAAGATAAAATAAACAGATCACATTTAATTTCCCACTAGAATATCTCCGAAAACCTTTCTTGTTCCCCCTCCCTCATCCCAAATTTGTGTTACAAGGATCAAAATCACCTTTTTATTCCAGAGAAATGCACATAAACATTAAATTTCCTCATTTGTATGTAATAAAGGTAGCATATATGCTTCGAGTTCAGTGTCTTAGTAAGTACTGTGCTGCTGACTCTCCCTCATATTGAGTTTTAAAATTTCTTTGCTAATGTGACCATTAAAAAAGCACTGGTTTTATTACTATGCAAAGAAATAGAAAGAATATTTTTACCATGCAAATGGAAAGTGATTGTGCCCCCCCCAAAGCTCTCCCTGAAGACTGACAGTTGTTAGTCACCTCACATTCTTGTAAAGTCAGTTAAATCAGAAAGACTTTGTAGGCAATTTAACAGAAATGTTTAGTCTTTTCAGGAGACAGAAATGAAGGAGGGTTGTGATACCTTCTGTTTCCTTATCAACCCTTCTCCAGTTTATAGGATTATATTTAGGATATTTATTTAGGATTAGCATGGAAGACTGAGTAGGAGTCCCTCATGTCACTGCTGGCCTTTTCAGTAAGACACCTGAAGACTAGAGAAAGAGAGAAAAAAGCAAGCAGCAAGGGAATCTGTCTAACTTCTGTGGAGGAAACAGTGGAATAAATAATCTAATAATCTATGTTGGAAGATGACAAAGAGCCATATGTCATGAGCGGATCTATTAAAATTGCCAATTTCCAAACACAACACAAGAATTTTTAAGCACATCTGTCCCTTCTGCTCATAGTGGGCGAAACAAGAAAACAGACTTTAAGTGCAGCAGGAAAGACCCAGGCAGACACCACAGAAAAATATTTCTAATGGCATAGATAGGGTCACTGTAAAAGATTGCCTATGAGGGTTATGGCTTTAGGAACTTAGACAAACACCTGTAAGAAATTACGCATATTGAAGTAGTCCCGCTAGTGACAGGCTAGAGTAAACAACTGTTGGGGGTCTCTTTTCACAATGTATCCCAATTTACACACCGTGTTCTCACAGGAGAAGGTAAGTGTAGGACATCTAAAAAATCAATATATTCTTTTTTAAGACAAAGTTGGATTTGAACTCAATAATTTTAAAAAGTATTATGCTTCCAAGCAGTATTACTTTGCAACCAGATATATCAAAGACAATACAAAAATTACAGCCACCACATCCAAAAACAAAGGGTTACCTTTACCTACTGCTGTGCTCTTCTTAATGAGCATTTTGGGCAATCTTAATGCCTGATCTACCTGTCCTTCACGCACAGGGAGCTGATCTCTTCCTTGGATGGCTCAGTCATTGGATTGCATGTAGCAAATTATTTGTTATCATTATTGCCATCGTAACCTGGCACCACTATTGCTCCTGTGAGTACAGGCTAAACAGCTAAATGTCAGAAAACTGCTTTGAGTGATGCAGTTCAGGAAAAGGGCCAGCTGGGAGGTGTGCAGAAATGTAGGAAAAAACCCTGAGAAAAGCAGTGGTATTATGGCTAGGTTGTGCAGATCTTCACAGTTTTAATGTGGTAACACAGAATTTGCAGCCAGAAACACTGTTTATCAAATACAACCTCCTGCATAAGACACCACCTAGTAATTTGTACTGAACCCAAAAGTTGAACAAGAATGTATTTGTCAAATGCCTTCTGCAATTCAGAAAACTTAGACAATTCGACATACAATCATAGAAAAGTCAGTCTGGGAAGTCCTCAAGGTATCCTGTAATTAGTTTTCCCAGTTGTAATTTTGGTCTCTCTTTCTAGCTGTATGCAAAGATGCACGTCGAGCCATCACACTGGGAAACTGAGGTGTGACACTGCATTATCAACAGACCCGGCAGCAACATGCCATGCTGATTCAACAAACCACAAAGTTAAAAAAATGGCATCTGTCCATAACAAAATAATGTGATGCATCTTCCTTAAATTCTTAATTATGATGGCTCAGTAAGTTACTACATCTGCCCTCCGCATCTGCTAACAACAGGTGAAGAAAAAGGCAACTGAAAAGACAACATTCAAGACAATGTTCACTCAATCACCTTCTCACTAATGTAAAATCAGCCTGATGATTGTTTTAATTACATTATAAGAATCCTGACATTTTCTTCAGTATCTTCCTTGACACTGCTAAAAGTGCTTTGTCAGACTGTTTCATGTCATCATATTATTTGGGGATGAAAGATATTTTCGATGAAGTGATTTTATTTCATGCTTTATTACTGGCTTTGACAAAAATTTCCAGAGAGCCCCAAGGGCGTTCCTTTTTACACTGTAGCATAGTCTTGTTAGCAATTCAGGTGGAATAAAACCACTCAGCTTCACTTTATGGCCTTGTGCTCTGACTTTTTCACATAGCACCCTTTCAAACATGAGGAACAGTATTGCAGAACAACATTAAAATCTTATGCTGTTAATACAGGATTCCACTAACACATTAAGCATCATTGTATTTATAGCCTCTTGCTTGGATGACTTCTGTACTTAGTAGCATTTTACAATTACTTTTAAAATAAGTGTCTGTTCAGAACCAGCCTTAATTTTTTTCTATTCTGTTAATATACATCAAAAATGCTTTTTTTTTTTTATTTTATTTCTCTGGAAACAAGAGCATAAAGCATCTCTCGTGCAGTCACAAATTAGGAAACTTGCATTTACTTTCTGATAGGTGTTTCATATATTATCAATTCTTGCAAAGGCCAGTGGGAGTTGAAGCCACTTGCCACCTCCGGTAAGTATTCAAATCTGAAAAAACTGAACCTTATGGGAAGCAGAGATCATTTATGAGCCAAGTCCTTCTGTGTGCAGGAAACGTGGACAAACCTGGATGACTTCTCTGATACCTCACCTTCGTCACTGTAGTCTGCTGGCCACGTGGCATAGAAGGTGGCAAAACCCCACTGTATTTTCTAAGACGAAGGTAAAGACACTAATGAAACAGCTGGATTTAGGAAAAACACAGCAAAATAATATTGACGTGCAAGACGATAAAAACCTGTAGCCATTGCAGGATCCTTACTTTAAAACAACTACGTATTTTTGTACCTTAGCTGCTGCATCAAGACTGAAAATTTAATATTACCTTTTCTATCACTTCCTTTTGAAAAGCACTCACATGGTGGTGACATACCTAGAAAGAAAAGCCATTTTTTTTCTAAAATTCCCTGGTTTAAAAGAAGAAACTTTGCATTCACACAGCCTTTCCCAACCTGAAAGTCAAAACCATTTTCCCTGTATATGAAATTAGTAGCCTACAGTCTCCTCCTTCAAAATGGCACTGATGTGTCTAATCTCTTTTACATGTAGGCTATCACATGGAAACATGACTTCTACTGCTAGGCTTTTTGTTTTGATCTCCCCCTTTCTTTTTTCTTAATTGGCATAATATTTCTTGTTGTGGAGACTGATTTGCTGGTACATCACTTCCAAGTCAGTGGTCACCAACCTGAGTCATATTTATGGAAAAGATTCAGTCAGTAAGGCAAACTGCTAACAAGCTCTGATTCACCTTAGTTCACATTAAAAGTGTACACTGCACCAAAGAATTAACCACACAAAGTGACTGTTTCTGTATATAAAAAAGGAAAAATCATTATTAGCTTCCTCATTTCTTTCACTTTCAGAAGAAATCAACTGGCATAATCTGTCAGAAACTCCTTACATGTGAACACGCCCAGTTGCCATGTGAGAAGGATAAACTCATCTCACCGTTGGTGAGAAGCATGACTTCAAGAAATAAGCAGCTTTTGGGTATTTGCAACTCCCAAAAGGCATATTTGCAGTTCTTCAGCCCCAGCTGCAAAATGTCTTCACCACACCGCCGTTACTTTGTTATAAAATGTGAAGGACTAGAGGCATAGCTAACAGTTGAGCAGCAGTAATGCAAGCATACCTGCGCAAAGGCGCCATGAAGCTACATTGCAACACATGCTGCTACTCTGATTTGGGTTGTTAAATGACTTTCTTGATGATAAAGCAGGAGACTGCCAAGACACAGCAGTGCCCTAGCCAGGTCTCTTTCCTGCCATCCCTAAATAATGAACCTGATGGCACACAAGCAGGGCACGCAACAGAAAGCAGAATCTTTCTCTTTCCTGATAACATGGCTTTTGGGCTGCTAAAGACAAATAATGCACCCCAGAAAATCTGTGAATTTGAATCAAAACCATGCAACATCTATTGCAACTGTAAGAGATATAATTTTGACCTCTCTGGCAGGAAAACAGAAGTTTGTTTATCAAATAATTTCTTTCTGAACAGAACTTACATGCACTCTTAAAACTCACCTATCGTTCATGCCATATACGCCATCCCACCATACCAACAGGTGTGACTACTTTCTCTGTTAGCCTATTTACAAGAAAATAGTTACATTGACTGGTATTTTCTACATGCGTGTGTTCTAAGCAGCCTGATCTTATGGGCTGAACTGTCATCATTTCCCAGAATGCATCAGACCCTCCTGAAGGAAGCATAGCCGTGGCTCATTCATTATTACAATTTAAGTCAGTTAGCAGCTGACTGCAGGCACAGGTAAATTACTACCCTCATTTTACTGTCAGTAATGTGCATATTACTTCCAGAAACATTTAGTGCACCAGCTCACTAATGATAACAGTATGCATTAGGATTTGTTCCAAGTATCTGTTTTTCAATCCAGACTTAGTAAACCTGCCCTCCCATTTTACGGCAGTTTGAAAGGTGGATATGGTAAATTAACTAAAATAATAATCAGAATCAATTCTTAACTATTAAACAGTGAAAAACTAGAAGACCCCACTGCCAACTGGACATCAAAAGACTAGCAAAGAGAAAAAACTCTACATGTTTTGACTGTCCTTGTGTCTAGATTTCTCCTCATTCTCTCACTGATAGTGAACAAAATAGCATAAAAAGCTTACACATCCATTTCTGAAGACCATAACACAATCTAACATTACTATCTCATGATTATGGCACACAAATCCACTTACAAGTAATTTTAAAAATTATGCATCGAAAGTATCTTTCCTGAGTTATAGGACTATTCTATCAGTCCAATAACCTTTTTTTTTTTTTAAAATCCAAGTGAGGAATAAAATCAGCTCCAAAAGATATAGCTTTCTTCTCTCTCACAGTCATTTTTTCTCACAGCAGAGGGTTCAGAAGCATAAATATTTACTGTATTATAAAGAACATATTTCACTCTTCCACCATTCTGGAGAAGCAAATTTTTCATTTAGTTTACCAAATGAAAATTTTTTAAAGTATCCTGAAATAAAGTTGCAATTGGTAATCAAATATCAATAAGATTTTAGCTGATTTAAGCTGTTGAACACTGTGGTATTTCACCATGTGCCTTAATGAAGCCTGACACATGTTTCCCAGTCTTTATTCCTGTAGATACCTTTTTTATGGACATAACCAGACTTGCTGTAGCAGGAGAAATATTGTCCACACTTTTATTTCACATATTTCAGCCCAGCTAGAATTTCATCTGTATATATTATTACACTTACAAGATTCTGTGTCTCATTCTAATGAACCAGTTTTTAGCTTTTTAGTTTTCTCTTGGGTTACCTTTTGCATTCTTGGTAGGGCAATCAAATAAAAATAATTAACAAAAATAACATCTAGTTTCTCATTTGGTAAGAAATTTAGTGTCTGATCTCTTTAAGTTTCCAGCAGTTCCTGGAGCTAGATTGGGATGTTGCCCAGGTTAGGTAAATGTTCTGTGTATTTTTTTGGTAGAACTGAGCAGGCATTTTCACTCAGCCGTATGCTGGGAAAAATGAGCCAAAACATTTTCTCCAGCGTTTCTTCTGATTCACTCTGTTTCCTTTCCTCTGGCCCTTCCTAAGTTTCTGCCTTCCAAGTCTACTTACTGACATGCAATTCAAATTCATTATAAAAAAATTTTAGTAGTCTTATTAAGAAAAAACAAACTGGGTAACTTGTTGCTTTCCAAATGTTTAGTGCAGTACTTCTACATATGCATGTCTCTAAATCTGTGGTGTCACACTTATTGCACATTACAGACCTTTTATTTTTCAGTCCTCTGTCTACTGTCAGTTCAGTTGGTTTTTTTAGTATATTGCTCATTCCTTGGTCCCATGGCATGTATCATACCTGTCCCAAGCAGAAGTTCAACATCTGCAGTCACTCCAAGGGCACAGGGTCCTCTGAGTGAAGTGTTTAGTATGATGTCATTCATTAATTTTTTAAGACCATAGAACATTGTTCTAAAATGTCTGTTTTCTCTAAATCCTGCCATTTGGACTTCGCTTCCTTTCCTGGGAGGCAATCTCTTCTTCTGGCATGTGGAGACTCAGAAACTCTCTTCCACCGCAAAACAAACAGAAAGGTGACTAAGAGAGCTTTCTGCAACTGGAACAATAGCTCTTACATACACAATGGCACAAAGTGGATCAGGGCTCCTTGCCAGTAATATTAGCCCTTCCTTAAAAGAAATAAAAAAGTATCAAGGTAAGAAGACCTTGGCCAAACATACAAAGAAAGAAGCTTCAGAACTCAGGTAGAGAAACAGAAGCTGGACAAGTCACTGGTGGAAACCCACTTCTGGAAACTAACCTGACTGTCTCAGGAGGATGACAGTTCCCCTCTCTGCACAAAGCCAGCCTCTCTGCACATGTGCTCAAGGCACTTCTTAATCCTCTTACTTCTGATGGGAAGGCATTAGATGGTGCGTTAGTGTGTGTTTAAGCATATTGAAACAACAACAAGAAGTACCAGTGTGCAACATGCTACAGGAAATATTTATTAGGGGGAAAAAATGGGAGCAGTGAAGGATGAGCTGATGACACAAGTAATAAAAATGTTCTCCAATAATTTGTTTCAATCTGTACTTCAAATACAGCTCCTAGTACTCTATGTGCCTGTTAGAAAATGAAAAACTGAGAAAATAGGATTATAAAACCATACCTAAACATGAGGGTATTAGTGAAGTGAGTTAGAACAGGAACACATGCGTGGAAGAAAAGCAGAGGGAGCAAAGCTGCATGGTATCTGCAAATGATCCTAGTTTACTTAAATCAAATGAGGCCACTGTGGCCAAAGCCATATCAAACGTCAGTTCAGGCAACTGACCGCTGCACACCATTTCAACAGAATGGAATAAGAGCATAGCCTACCTGTGGAGTAACACCTTTTATTATTTATTTAAAACCAGTCATTTCAAGAAAATCCTGTAGATTTGTTAGTGAGTAGTATAAAGTGAGAGGCCTCCATCCGAGTTCTAGATTCCAATGTTTATGTAGATCCATCAGTGTGAAAGCAGTGATGCTACACTTAAAATTATATCCACAGGATAAGAACTTTAAACTTCTCATTGAGAAGACATAGAATTAATTAAAAAAGTTCATTCTGTTTATTACCAAGGTCCAGGTCATGCCACAGTGATTTCTTCCTGTGTAAAACAGGAAATCCCTGCTATCTCTCATTCTTACAAGTTCAGGCAAAGGTGTATCCTTGAACTTAATGGTGTCATTGAGTTGTTTTGTTCCGGTAGACTAAAATAAAGCATGGAAATGACAAAGACGCAGCAATACTTTATATTCTCTTACTCTTAATAAAGCTACAGTGTACATTGAAATAGAGTTTGGCAACCATAGATAAAGCAGATAATAAAATGTGCCATTACATATCAGCTTTTGCAAAGTTTATTCTGCTATTGAGGGCATTCTCTGCACAGACAGGCTGTATAAAAAAGGGTCTACTGGATGTCTCCTGAGAAACAATACTGCATTAGCCCTTAAGACCATTTAATCCATTTGGAAACTGGGCAATTAAAAAATGAGCCTAGATAGTTGCACTTGCCTGTCCAATGTTTGTGGATTTACAGGAGCACCTTTCATTTAGGGGAAAAAAAAACAACAACAAAAAAGATTTCTTCTTTATTTTTTGGAGAAAGACACAAAAGATAAAAGGATACAGACACCCTTCTCATGTGTGAATTTGTATACATAAAAATTTTCAAATTCCCTGAGGAAAAACAGGAAAATATTTATACTGCTCATCCAGTAATTTAATGCAGCTGTTATCACACTCTTTACTTAACAGCTCTTCATGACAGAAGAATTCCTCTAGTTTGGCTATTGTACCTTTTGGGGAATTAGGACAACGGGACCCTGCTCTTATGTGAATCACTTGCTTTGAACATGTTAAATAATAAAAGACAAAGATAAGAAGTATATATTGGAAGGAAAATTTTAAGCTGATTGGGAGCCTTGAAGATGCTGATATACGCATTTCCTTCTCCCATAGGCCAGCTCTGCTCATCAGCTCAGGAAGGTGCCAGAGTCTCGCCACCTTTGCTGTGGTCTCTCCCACACCTCACACACCCCTGCGTGCAGAGGTTGCTTATCTCTGATTATTTGCCCTGCCCTTGTTAACTCTGCAGTGTTCGCTCCCTATCTGGCCCTAAAAGGTTCTAGCTGTAGCTTCAGAAAATCATTTTTAGTCAGCTTTTTTAATAATTAATCGCAACATTCACCCTTAAAATGTGCAGTGAAGAGAAGCCATACACAGGGGGCAACATTTGCCTGCCAAAAAAGAAATAATTGCACTTTTTTTTTTTTTTTCCTGATTCTGAGAATGATATTAAAATTCCCCCCATCTTAGTTATCAAACCACAGGAAAATTATTTTTTCCTAAATTTATCCAACTTGTATAATACGGATATTCTAATGTGTTCTC
>JAOBAS010000072.1:44092447-44117512 GCA_025311575.1 Elanoides forficatus
TAGGAAGTTTGATTTTTTGATACATGCATTCACGCCAAACATGTTTCACTAATTCATGCTGGTTAGTAGTATGGACAAGTGCAAGGAATGAAGAAAAACTTAACTGTTTTAAACATTTCAGTATCCAATTAATAGTATTTTCAACATTTTGTATAGTCACATAAAAGACTGAATTTGCTATCTAGCAAATGTTGCAAATAGGCATGTGAATAAAATTAATGAAAGATGATAGAATGTGCGCTAACAGTTCTTTGAAAAGCGAGCATAGTTCTAATTGTGTAGGCTGGGTTTTTCAAAGGCTGAAAAACGTGTACAGATTCTCAGGTATTTAACATCTCTGTAAGAAGTGCGCAGGCACTTTGTTCCCTTTAACTCTTGAAGGCACAGTTGCACATTGAATGTGTAAGGTTGCTAAATTGGATCTTTCCCATTAGAATCCTCCCATCCCAAACTCACAAAGTGAGTGGCAGGATTTTCCAACCCATTGGAGATGTCAGGCTTCACTGGATATGACTTATAAAGTATTAATTAGCATTTGCATATGCAAGCATGAGAAAAGTGTCATTGGATTCATCTATTCATTTGCTTTTTTCTACAAAAATATTCTTGTTCTACAAAGCAATGCCCAGGAAAGTGACTAATTTAAATACAGTACAAGTAAGAGGGAAACTAAGCAGGTAATAGACTGAAAGGTGTCTGACATCGTGCAATGAAAATGTCTGCAAAAGAAATTGTATTTGAGAAAATGGGATCACTGGGAATCTACCACTTAGAATCTACACTATCTTGAATCCATACTGTATAATTTCATATTTCAGCTCCAAGAGTGTAATTAGCAAGCCATTTACTCTCTCTTTTGGGCATTTATATCCTTGCTTTCAAGCAAGAGTTGTCAAAATAACTGAATCGAAAGAAATTTTTAAAAAGGGAAAACAGCAAGTTGTATGTAAGCCTCACCACTCCCTCATTTCCTTTGCGTTGGCTGTCTGAAAGATACAACAGGGATGTTTTCTTATTCTTTGTTAAAAACCTAGCCTACTTCTGGCACATCGCACACAAATTAAGAACAAAGAAATGCTAGTAGGCTCAGCCCTTATTCTATTTGTATTTGTGCTTAGTAACAGAAAATGAATTTGCATCATAATTTAATAGAATTCTATTTGGTGTCTACTTTGTTTTTTCCTTTATTTTTGGTGCCTGAATAGAAGGGAATAAAATAATTTAGGAATACTAACATGACACTGAAATCTGAGAGTACTTCTGTTGTCTTTCTCTCCTGATCTCTGGGGCTGAGGCAGCCTGCAGAATATCTAATAACACTGCCAGAGAAATGGTGCACAAACAAAAAATTAGAAGGGAAGAACACTGCATTGATTGATTTTATGACCTCATTATTTACATTAATAAAGGAGCCTAAGAGGGCTTCAGAAGATAGCTTTAAACACAGTTTTATTCTGCAACAATGATTCACTTCATTTGTTTAACTGATGTCTTTGATAGACATCTATACAGACTTTTGTCTATATGGATTACCTGCAGCTATATAGAAATACAATTTGTTCTAGCAAGGTGTGAAGAAATCAACACTCTCCTTTGAAATTCCTTCATATAAGGAAAATTTTCTCTCTGCTTCTAGTTCAGCTAGCATTTTGTTTGAAGGCTATTTCTTATTTTGTCAGGTCTAGACTGCCTACATTTCCTTTAAATTTTTTAAGAAGAATCTATCTGAAAGCATTTAATAATTGATATGTTTAACTTTCTTTCCTTTGGAGATAGACTGCCATGGCTAAAAGGCTGACTTAAGCAGTGTCACCCTTGTGGCTCTTGAAACACCTGAGTTATTCTGAAAAACAGAAGTAAAAACTCCTTGCAAATATCCATAAACAGGAACATTCAGATTTCAGGATATAGCAAAGTATTTACTTAAGGTCCTTCAGATGTTGAGCCCTGTGAAACATCAATCTTATTTCCCTAATTACAAAAACTGCTCACGAGCTTGATAGAATACATGGATGATTAAAAGGATGGATAGAAGATAGTATTTTGGCACAAAGTCTATTTTATAAAGTATTATTTAATTATCTTAAGAAAACATCCTCGATACAAACAGTAATCATTGGTTTAGTCCCTCAGTGAAATGGAGACACTGACAAAAAACCAGACTTCTGCTGGTGCCTTTCAGAGCAGATGCTAACTGATGAAGCCAAAGGACTCACAATGGATTCCGGACTATCCCAAAGCCTGGATGACCAGCTCCAAGGTAGGACTGGGGGAAACATCTCTTGGCCATTCTGGACTGCAGTTGTACAGACTATTTCTGACAAAACCCTACCTAGAGAACAAGGCTCTGTGCTCCTTTCTCCTAGCAAAGCATGCCATGGTAAATTTGCCTCTGCATCTTGAAAGAGTAGGGAGTGGCTACATAATTTACTAGTATGGTAGTAAGAATGACCTCAGAGTCCCACCGTCATGACTTCTGCCATTTTCACCCACAGAAGGATAGGACCTCATTAGGTTTATTGTTTAAACCAATACCTTGCAAAATCAGTGCAAGGTAGCTTATTGCTACTTTTGTTCCTGGATAACATGTGGGAAGGAATGTTCCTGAAAGGGGTAAGAACTTTTGTTAGACATGAACAGGGTATATAAGAGAAATAAGGCTGAACCAGAGGTCATGATTTTTCTCTACAGCCTTTGAGAAGCTTAAATTTTCACTTTAGTTAGTGACATCTTACCGATACTGGTTCAAACTAGAACCCAAATACTAACTTCTGAAGTCAGGGAGCATTGCACTGACCACACATTCTGTTGATGGAGTCTACATAAAGGATAAAGAGATCTCTTTGCACAACAGAAAATTTAAAAGTTGACACCAGTGAACAGAAGGCAGTCACTGGATGATTTTATAAGCTGTCCTGGCATGACACTCCATGTTTTGCTGAGACTCCGTGCTTACCAATAAGAAAAGTACGAGCCACTGTTTCAGATTTTAGTGGTACAGTGGGCAGACATTAGGGCTACCATAATTATTTAGGTGCGAGTCACACGTGAGCACAACACAAATGTAAACCCCGCTGCAATTCCCGTACATTGGACACTGTTTGCATGGGAGTGGTGGGATAGAAATATGGCAGCAGTCTGTTCAAAAAGAAAGGCTGTGGATGAGTGCTTTTCCTCAGGGCACCTTGCGGCATTTTGCCAACTTCCAACTCGACAGCTCTCTGCCAGCCTCAGCAAGGCAGCTCCAATCCATCTCAAGCATTGTCTGCATTCCCTGGTGGGTAGGGAAGAGTGCTGCAGCCTGAGTTGGAAACCCAAACTGATTTTGGGAAGACAAAGCAGCCTGGGAGAATAGTAACAGCATCCTAGAGAAATCCATGCTTCAGTTTTTAAGGCTGACACTCTTTAGCTGTTCATGTTTTTCCGTTATGTCTTGTGATCATAACTTTTGCAGTAAGCTGCTTATACTTGAACATTATACATGGATTTCTTTCTAACAAAGTGACTATCTTGTCATTTCTACAATAGATGCCATACTGATAATTAGATGTTTAAAGATACCTTCTTCTCTCTCTTGTATTGCTGTCGTAAGTTGAACCTGAATTTGCAAAAGGAAAAAAGTAAAAGATGAATATTGATCCAATAGCACAAAACAAGTTTATTTCTGCAACTGTGAACACTTCTGTTTTATTCCAGCTAGAAATAACATTTTACTGTCTGTTCTGAAAAACTTTATATTGTGTCTCTCTGTGGTTTCCTAGCTCTGCTCAGTGAAAAGTGTATGTACTAATTATAGCTATCTACAGTATGAAAAAGTAGTAAGTAAGATGCACATACAGCTCTTTGATACCCATCTCAAGAGTTCTCTGTTTTGTTATATTTTCTGTTCTCTCTGCGCTCTTATTTTTCTCTATTTTCCTTTTATGAAGCTATAGGACTTAATGTCCAAATTACAGTGGAATATCTTCTTATATGAAGACAGCTGTAAAGAAGGCTCTACATTCTACTTGCCTCACTAAAACCAAAAGTCAAAGCCTAATACTTCTCCACCACCATCAGATAAACAACAGAATTGATTAAACAGTCTGGTAATATAAAGGTAAGAAAAAGAATTAAGAGAGGAAGCAACATAGGTAGGCTCCACAGAATTATAATAAAATTCCAAAATGAAAAGTTGTATTGTACAACAATACCAGGTACAGGGCTTCCTCCCAGCCAAAACTGGCCATGTTATATTGATGGTAGGCAGTGAAGAATGCACTTGAGCAATATACTTATTTATATGGCCATCTAATAATCTCTTAGGTCTAAATATTGAGTAAGCTAACCAGGACCCTACATAAGTTTCCTCAGGCATTTTTTTTATTTAAGCTTCATGAAAACTGTTGTTTGCATGCGTTATTTCAGCTATGTGGAAATAACTCCTTGTGTGGAAGAAAAATATATTTGAATGCTTTATATTTCATATTTGACATTATTTGTCTCAAAATTAAATTACTTGTATAAACATTTTGGAAAAAATTACACTCATGTCATAACAAATGCTTTACAGTTTTAATAGATTTAGATGTAAAAGGAGAATAACAATCACCAACTCTTCTGTACATTTTGTACAGCTTTTTATAAGGCATCTCACCACCCCAGTAGGAAGGTGAATTAATTTTTTCCCTCCGATCTTTGTATGAAGTCATGGGCTTACTCTGGGGTACAATGAACCACATTTGCTTGAAACACAGATGTACATAGTTTTATGCTGACAGAATACATGGAAGAAATTCTAGTAACACAAAAAGTCCCCCTAATGCTTTGCTGTAAATAAAACCTGATGCATTTATTCTTAAAGCATGAAGCTGAATAATGCAAGTGTTCTTTTCTGCAGGGGGAAAAAATAGTTTTTAAAGCTAAATAAAAGCACCGGGTAAGAAAGAAAAAAATCATTGTGAGCAATGCAATATCAGCCTAACTGCAGCGATTTCATCTGCTGGAGTTAGAAGAAAATGCACTTCCACATTTTTTATGTAGAGGGAGAACTATTACTGTCAGTCTCAGATGGCACTGAAATCTGTTCACAGCTGAAATTATTTAGAAAGTTCATCCATCCATAATGTATCTCTATACATACCATCTGATCTTCTCGCCTTCTCTAAGCCCCTTTTTGCCTCTCTGTTTTGCTTATTCCCTAATTTAAATGCCTGAGGTTGTCCTACTCTTCTTTCTGTGGGGATAGATTGGAAACAGACATCAGGAAACATTCAGTGCCATTTCCATGGTTTGTAACATGAACAATACCTTGGGGATTATGCAAGATTTACCTAGGATAAACACAAGTTACTGTTATTATTCCCTAATGAAGTTTATCAGTGATATTTTGATGACCTAAAAATACATTTTGGCATTGTTTGTGTTTCTGTAAGAATACCATAATCCCAATGAAATATTCTTAGTTTGTTTCTCCACACTGGTACTGCAGACATCTGCAAGAAACCCCTCCTGATCTCGAGAGAGCAAGCTGGAGTCCCTGCAGAAGGAAACACTTCAAATTCTGAGGCAAGAGTTAAGCAGCTTTGCATATTATTTTTCAGAGTATAACCCATATGCTTTCTAGCATTCCCCAACTGTGTTAGAATTCAATATTGATTGAAATTATTGTTCCGACATCTTTTATTTATGAACAGAAGAGGATATTGGATTTTGGGATTTAAACATTGTCTTCTACCTTTATTTTGGAGATTATAGTATGCTTGTGATGCTAAATATAGCTTATCAGATGTTTTCAGTTTTAATTGCATAATTAGATATGTATCTATTATTATCCACAGTTACTAACAGCTCTAATGTAGTGGTATTTCTCTCTGAATGCTGAAATTAAGGAGGATTACTGTCAATGCAACAATGGTGTTATCCACTCTCAGTAACTTCCCATGGCTAATACTGTATCAGACAACCTGACTGCTTAGCTAAGAAATGGCCACTGAGAAGTGAAACTGAGTATCCACCAGTGACACTATTATTCATCAAATGACAAGCATCAAACGGATCACATGTATCCCAGATATTAAGTCACTACCTTTTATTCTCAAATGTTTCTGTACAAGTAAAGGCCACAACTCTGAACCAACTGAAAATATTTCACTACTAGACTAGGCTTAAAATTGTGATATTCCTCAGCCATCTCCTCAGTAACACATTGAAATTGCCCTTCAGACAGAGGTTTTTAATCAGAATGACTGTAAATCAAACAAATATTTTCTGACTTTGGTTCCTGTGGCCAAACTTCTGTTCACTTGTTTGTTGAAATCAGATGAGTATAAGTAGGTATGTTTTAACATTAATTTTTGAAGTAGACATTCAACAAGAGGTGTCGTTTCATTGACTGATTATCAATGCAGATTGACAATCTGCACTAGCCCCCTCCAACCTGCCCCCAGAATATTGCTATTTTGTGTTTTGCTAAAAAAATCACTTGTTCATGCTTGAATGCATAAATTTGGAATGTTATCAATAATTATCTTGAAACGAACTGTGTGTGTATTAGCTATAGATCAAAACAGATTGACAAATGAAAAAACACAGACTAGTGAAAAACTAAGAAAGGATATAGGGAAAGGTGCTATCTTTTTCACTCAACTGTACACTGTTTCAGAAAAATTAGATGATAAGTCTTCAAACTTAGAATCCTTTCATCTCATCAGGTAACTTTGCTCCTCCAAAGAAAAAAAAAAGTTATCTAATAAAATCCATTGCTTTTCTCCTGCAGAGCTTCATTTCTTAGGCCATAATGACTACAGCATCTCTAGCACATGGAAAACTGAACAAAAATAATTTCCTTAGCATTTATAATATCAAGTAATTGCAAACACATTGTGTTCTTTCCTTCCACATATATTTCAGCTTAAGCAATAATGCATATAAGATGAATGACTTTGAATTGCCTGTGTTTTTGAATTCTTTCCCGAGATTTATTCTGGCCGAGAACTGAATGAAGTCATAGAAAGGTATCTATTTCAATCTGCAACTACATTAGGCTCATTATAGGTACTGTTAAATTGGATTACACACAAAGCTGAATTTAGTGTCCTACACGACGAAACAAATGGCTATAAGTACACTATCAAGAGATTTATTTAAAGGAAGTGCTAGTAAGAATGAATGCCTTGCTGATGCTAAATGTTTCAAGAGGGTGTTACTGGGCAAGAGCACCCAACAACAAATATGTCAGGGAGTCCTATTTTGAATGATTAATATTATAGAAAGGCTTACCCAAGATATTTAGAAAACAAACTATAAAATTAAATGTTATATCCAGAACAGATTGAAAAGATGAAGAAGAACACAGAAAGATAATACAGAGACTTTTGGAAATATTAAAGTATTTTCTTGATATTTTTAACAAATCACATTGTTCTCCAAAACATTTTTCTTATCTCATGATTTCATTGGGTCAGTTTGGCTTCTTTTTATCATAATATAATTTGGATGACTGACACAATGCAAATAAACACCAAGAAACCTCTGCAAATGAGTTTTTTTCTTCTCTAATAAAATCTCCTTATTTCCTCAGGGTAGATCTTCACCAAATATCCAATCATAGCACAACTTCCATAGGGCACCTTCTCTACTATTGTCACTCTTTGCACTTAAAAGGAATTACTTCCCTGTGGCCCTGCTTCTCAAATTCTTGGTGAGCAGCATCTTATGACCAGCTACAACTAAAAGAGATTTACCCAATTTTCCCAATGTTCTTCCTCACATGCAAGCAGTTCTCTATCTTTCATACTGCCCCACCATCAGTTATTTCAGATATGACTGCAGAGTCATGTGTTTATGAGAAAGACAAGAGATAGAAAACAAAGAAAACAGATCATGCAAATGCTTAAATTCTTTCTTGCTAATTTTTTTCAAGAGTGACATGCTTGGAGTTCATTATCAGCTTTAGAACTTGGTAGAAGCTGGAACAGTAGACAAGAAGCATAAGGAGGCAGGGAAAAGCAACAAGCTGGATGGGGGTACTGAAACACAAGCAGGTTTACGGGGCAGGGGACAGACTCAGGGAGGTCACAACTTGACATCCAATCCTGTTGCCAATGTCTGTGGCTCTGTGCTGCAAGCCTCATCACACTAATTTTCTGAAATTTCTCCTCATACAGCACGCAAATACAACCCTGCTAGCTCCCCCCACCTCCTACATTTCTTTCTCTTCTTCACTGAAGAAAGGAAGATGAACATGAAGATAAATTAAAACAATGGTTGTTCATTTCTAAGCGATCTGCTTTAAAAGCCACTCATTTTTGCACAGCACTTCACAGCACACTTGTAGCATTCAAAAGCAGAATACCCTGCATTCAGCATTTAGCTTCTGGAATCAGCTGTGTGACACTTAAAGGGTTTATCATCTCTGTGGCTCTTCGATCCTTCCCAGGATCGAACTTCCCAGTGTGATGCCCTTCTGTACATAAAGGTTAATTAATCAGTACTTATAGTATAATTTGAAAGCTCATGCTGGAAAAACGCTGCACAGACACCAGTATTATTCCATGGTGAAGCAGACATTTTAAGAATGCACACAGGAGAGCATCAAGCAGTGGCATTATACAGATTCGCTTCTTTAAAAAAATCCACCAAGAAACCATAAAATACAGCCATGCCTAGCAAGAAGCATATTACTACGCATGCTAAAGCATATGCTATATTGGCAACCTAAATTGTTTCTAAACAGACAAAAAATGGCAGGAAGGGTACCCTACACATCAAGTTAGTGACTACTTCTTTTGTGAAGCATGAAACATTTATACAAACCCCAGACTCTCATTATGCTGCTTAGAAAACCTTTCCCCTTTTTGTAGTATGCATTATAAACCAATCACATCATTTAAATAAAAAATCAACCTCAGAACTTTGTCTTCTATTAAGCTGTTTAGAACAAATTAGAACAATTAAAAGAAAAATATAAAAAAATCATTAAAAAGAAAACTTAAAACACACCATAAAGATTTCTAGAAGATTCAAAGTTTTACTATTTCTTTTTCAAAGAAAACTACAGCAACCATTTTTTATTTTAATTTTGAGCAATAAATTACTATCTCAGACTTTCGTATGGTTCAAGAATACTGAGTTTCTGTTACAATCAAACCATCCTGTCACTCCATGCAGAATCTCACACCGTGAGAAGGATTTAGGCCTAAGTCTATGGTTTTAACCAAGAGGACTCACTGATCTATTTAATGAAATGCTTATTTGACAATTTCTTGAGTATTGTAGGAGGATTACATTAGCTTAGCACGTCATATGGAAAGGATATGCAGAAATGTGTATGAATAGCGAACTTTGGAGTATTGTTGAATTTTATACAGTTCAAAGATCATTTTTTTAATCACTGGATGAATGATTGATAAATGAACACTGAAGAGGGCATGAGAGGACTGTAAAAATAAATTTATAATAATACTTAGAATAATAATAAAAAATTTTATCTTCACTTATTGTTAAAGCAAACAAAAAAGAAACAACTAAACCCTCAATGTTTCTTCTGTGAGGAACAGTGAGTTTTCTACAGTATTCATGTCTAGGCAGTAGAAATTTATTTTTATCTGCACCCATTTCTCTTCAGCATTTAAAGGGAAGTGGAAGCACTCATTAAATTGAAACCATAGTGGTCTGAATGCCTAAGTATGCTGAGGAGCAGATAAAAGCCCCCATTCTGCAAATAGTTGTGCACGAGTAGTGCAAGGCATATGAGTAGTCCCATTAGGCTACACAGTGGGAACATCTGCACATGTCAACTCACCGAAGCCTGTGCTGGTGTGGCTTGAACAGCAATGGCCCAAGTCCCTGACCATGTTGAATTAGCCTTCAAAATAAAATTATTCAGAAAGCTATGAAAAATATTAACAAATTAAACTACATCTACACAATACCATGACATCAGCTGTTTATGCTGATGGGTTTTCCCCTTATTTTAAAAGAGGTATTTTAGCAGGCAGTTGAAATATTCTTGCAAGAATTCTCTCACAAAATGTCCAGCCTGTTTTGCCAATACTGTATCTGTTGCTTAATACTGAGGTAGCAAAATTTAAGTCATGTCTGAACCACAGTATTGTCTCATCCTATCTGTTTGTTTAGAAACAACAATGATAAATGATGCATCTGCAGCCCATGTTTCATGTGATATTGCTTAAAGCAGCAGCAAATCCCCAAGAGCATTTTTAGTCACAAAGCTTCTTGGTCTATATAATAAAAGAACTTTTTTCCATGCACATGACTCTACAATAAACAGTGACTGTGTTTAGCTTTCCTCTAACTTTCCAGGCAACAGAATTGCCATAGTTTTTTTAAGATCTCCATCATCTGAGGCAAGCCTTTTAATTATAGCAAGGAGAGTGTCCAAGGTGACAGTAATAGCTTTATCTCATGAAGTCATACTGTAACTGCCTAAGATAAAAAGCTCATTTCTCCCATTTCTTGCAAGGGCTCTTTCAAAAAGTTTTGACAGGCAGCTAAAATTGCAAGCAAATATGAAAACACCACGACCCTGTTCCTTCCGGAGCAGCTATAAAAGCATTCACCACCAGAAGCACATACCAGAGGAGCTGTCAGTGGCTGGGCATAGTGGGCGATATAATTTGATATACAATGCAAGTATTAATAAATGATATACTACTTTAGGAACAGACAGATGTCTACGTATACCTTGTTGCAAGACACTGAAAGTGAAAAAACAAAGGAGTAAGTCACCAACAATATACCCTTATTACCATCTTGCACACTGGAAGGCATTTTACCACATCTGCCTTATGTGGAAGAGTCTTCCCCAGAACCTGCCAGTTCAAATTTTCCCCCTTCCCTCATGCATTCTCATTCTACATACCCAGTTTGGATTAACAACTTGTGCTGTGAAAGTAAAGGTGTGCAACTAAAAATGCAAGGACTCACGAGCAAGCACCCTTTGAGGAGGGGAATGAAGTTAGGTTTCTGATGCACATTCTGTGCTGCATCCCTTTAAAGTGAGGAGTAGCAAGGCTAGACTTTCTTTGGCTTAGATATTAATTTTTCGTGGCTTTGCTGGTTAGATTGAAGGTTATTTGCAGCTGCTTCGATGGTTTGGCAATGACTTTTTGTATACCACTTTGTTAGGCTCTTTAATGCTTTAACAGGAGGTGTGGAGACTCAGAGAATGTGAGGAAGGATCAGTACCAAGAAAATAGCTTCTAATGGAGAAAAGTTTATCAGCAAGCAGCTGTGCATGAATTCTTCTCCAGGGCAGAATAAAAGTCTGGCAGAAAAGCACAGTTACTGATGGAGGAAAACAAATCTAGTGGAAAATCTATCATGTATAGCTAAGCCCACTATGAACACCATATACTGAGGTCTTAGGAGGAGTTAACAGCTGAGTCCGATCCTAAGTAAAAATATTTGCACTTCCTTATGCTTTATATACTTCACATATTTATTAGCTGCTTCTTCTGAGAGCAAGAGATAGTTGGCAATGAAGGCTAGAATATGCAGTTTCATTAAAATAAATTTGGTCATGTAATTTAGAGAGATCTAAGCTATGGCTGTTATACACCATAAAATGTAATTACTTTCTACCACAATTTAGTATTGCTGTATTGTAACACAGCATCAGTCAGCAACAAAGTTACAGAAAATATTTTTAGTTATACATAACATTTCCATCTTTCATTAGAAACAATGCAATTTTAAGCCATTCTCAGCTTTCAGCACCATTTAGGTTTTTTTAGTTAAAAATTAAAACTGACACCTTCCACTCACCTTTTACAACTGAGTCTGACTTTTCATGCAAAATGCCAGAAAAACTGCAGAGTGAGAAAAATGTGAGTGACTGAGCATTGAATTTCATAAGTACACTCACTTTATATCTGCATGTAATAAGCTACAATCGACTGGGGATAGCAGTGTTGAGATAAGAAGGCAGAAGAGAATGTATTTTTTACTAGCACATCCAATGTGTTCATAGATAAAACAGGAGGTTGGCCTGCTTCTGACAGCAACTTAAAAATCATTAACGCAACAACTGCACACTTCCTTCTGTGTAACATGAACATATCACAAGCCCTGGCTCCTTAGTGGGATAACTTAGGCTGCAAAATTAGGTTTACTGCAAGCAGCTATGTATCACTTAATATGTGGGATTTTTATAAAGACTTAGGTACTTATCACCAGCCTTCAGAACAGAGACTAGCAATATTGCAACCCTAGCAGAACTGTTGGCACTAAGCTCCACTGCTGCCTTTGTCTTCAGTTTGCCCAACTCTTGTGGCCCAAAACAAGATGGAGCAAAGTGACAGTACAGTAGACAATAACACATGTTCCTCTGAGTACAGTATAGCCACCTACCCTAAATGAATATCCTTTAGGAGATTTCTGAGACTAATGGCAGGTCAAAAAGAATGCAGGTGAAGTCATGTGTCTACAAAACATACCTAAAGGACTGACCATTTTTTCCCAACAGTGTTGTTGTTCTCGTAAAAGGGAGTTACCTCTCACAAGAGTTTTTGCTTTGAAAACAGCAGACAGACAGACAGACTCATGGGGACAGGTACTTTGTCCTGAACCAGCATTTCACTAGAGCACACATCTGCAGGGCTGCTCTTTAACTCTGCTGTTCAGTGTTTGTGTTGTGTTTCCTGGTGTGTTGGAGTCTTTTTCGGAAGATGAACAGTGAGAGCTAAGCTGGCAAACTTTGGAGGGCATCAAAAGGCCAATCACATGGCTAAGACAAGGTGCAGTCACAATTCACACCAACATGATTCAGATCATGTATGCAGGTAGAAAAGGACAAGCAAATTATTTTTAGAGATTGTCAGAGAAAAGGCATTAACAGCATGATTTTACCAGGACACTAAAGCCCACTAAGGGTTGTCACTGTAAAAAACAAATACATTTATCACAAATCAAAACACAGATTTGGGAAAGCTACCAAGTTTCCTTTTCTTGTAAACAAATTACAACCAATATGGCTCATTTAGGAGTGAAAATTTTATGTCTGATTAGGAAATTTAACTGATGTGGAATGAGTAGGAGGCTCTGTCTTGGATCATGAAAAGCAGAGAATCAGCCCTAGCTCTCTACAACTTACATGTTTTTCTCCTCTTCTTGACTCAACCTAGTCTAGCTGGCCACTGAAAAATCTGTAAGATAGTAGTTTCAGGGAAACATTCATTTCAACAACAAGTTGAAGATCTGGTTAAAGCTGGTTATTCAAAATTTTCAGTTCCTCTGTCTACATGTCATTTCAGATACTGCAGATGCCTGTGAGTGTCTGGTTTTTCTAGATTCACTTGTAAAAAAATCCAACAATCCAATAACAGGTAGGAAATTAATAATTCAGAAGATAAAGAAGTTAACAATGTCCTGCCAAGTAGAACTGTAAAAGTAAACAAAAGGCAATGGAGTTGTACCCCTTAAAGATCTTAACTAAGAAGTAGAAGGATTCTTAAGATTGGTTACATATACTGACAGAGAGAAGTAACATGCCAGAATATCTTAGATTACTCTGATACAGTAAACGTGGAACTAAAGAAGTGTCTAATGAGAAACTACCACAAACATGACAATATTATTGTTTAACAAATACACATTTCTCTAACCTAGGTAGAGAATTAATCTAGGAGGGCTTGAAAGTCTCACATCTATCAGAAAATAAAGGCAGGGTGGGTTTTAAAGCTCCTTGCTACTGTTTTTCTAATAAATTTTGTTAAAATGTGTAAGTTTTGTACACACTGGCATGGTGGCACTGGCTAAAAACTCAAAGGGATTATAGCAAATTGCTGACATTAAGAGCAATTTATATTAAAACCATAGTATGAAGGAATGATACTGATGATATGTCAGAAATATATCACTAAAAATATTTCATTTTAAGCGTTCCCATTACCAAGGTTGTACCACATAAATAAATAATGACTGCCAAACATTTTTCACTATTTGAACATTCACCTCTAGAAAATATTTACGAAACAGATGATTACAGAATGCTCAGGCTAAAAAAGGAAAGGTTAAAAATAGGAAAAAACAAACTCAGTAGGCAAGACCACCTATTTATGAATGGCTACAGTAGTTCATATATTGTTCCATGTAATTCAGTATCTTCTTTCTGTTAGCAGCACAAGTAGCAGCAGTGGGAGTAACAACAAGGCAGAAGTATACTGTATTTCTCCTTAATGCTGTCCTAGACACTGTTTTCAGCTGAGGGATAGATAAAGCAACAAAGCAGCAACTTACATAAAAAATTAAGTTAAGAAAGTAAGTAAGAATGGGACATTAACATTAACAGCAGCTGGGCACCATATCTCAGCTAGTCACCCTGGTTCTTTCTATGGTCAATGAGGAAAGAGAGGTGTGTTTTCTAGCACGGGAAAAATAGTTTTTTTGAGGATTTCCTCATGCATACATTAGATGTTTGCCAACTATCTAACAGTAGGCAAGTCACTGCAAACTCCTGCCTTACATAGTATTGATTATGCCTATGTACATTTTAAAATCCACAGCTCTCTGTATCTACCTATCATATTGTGATATAATGTTTGTGGAAGACAGTTCTTCTGGGTATAAAGATCATTAGCAACAAAAAAGACCTGAGAGTGAAAGCTTTTGGAGACCATGTTAAGATACGTTACATCTTTACAAGATATTTTTAATAAATGCATTGGGGCTTTTTACCCAAAAGTATAATTCACCTGGATTATAGTTTACAGAGGAATTGCAAATTATACCTTAGAAAAAGATAGTTCATATGCTACAAAATTATATTATTAGTAATGACACAGCTTTTATATGTAACAAAAATATAGTATTACTTAAGTACTGCTAGCTTTTAGTTTAACACAAGCAGAGCAGAAAAGCTGCAATAGTCTGTTCTAATTAATCATAAAAGCACCATGAAAATCTGTCTTCTAAATAGTATACATTTCTAGTTCACATCACCTTTAGCCTGAACTTTTGAAGTGTAGAAATGCTAGCAATTTTTCAATGGCTCTCTCATCTGTTCCTGTGGCTACCCAGAGCATAGGCTCGATTAGGTTCCACAGATTTGTGCTCTATGCAGCATTCATTGTTATTCAAAGGGTCAGAAATCAGAGGGGAAAAAAGACCACATGAAATAAAGAAACGTTTATATACAATTCTTTGCCTTGTCATACTTTGCAAGGCAAGAATGTAATTTATCAGGAAAGAATGTAATTTAGCCTATGAGCACTTGCTTTATTGTTGTATGATATCTTCTGCTATTTCTCCCAATGGGCTTGTAAGTAAGCCCTGATTCTGCATTTCTGAAGCTCACTGGGATAAGAACCTTTAGGAAATGTGACTATTTAAAGACAGCAACAAGCAGGCACATTATGTAGGGGCAGATGGTAAATTGCAATGTTTGAGTGAAATGTACCAGGCAATTAACAAAGGGAAAATAATTCCATACAAAAGGCCTGTAAACAGGATTTTTATATTTCCCTGTGTTCCTTCCTTCTAAGTAACTAACCCCAAAATATAACAGAAGTTGCTAATAACATTCAAATTAGCAGCTTGCCATCTATACATGCTTTATAGTCACTTCTAAACACTGGTCCATCCTTAAATAATAATAATGGGGAAAAAATCCCTAAATACCTCATCATTTAATTTGATATATTAACACACATTTTTTTATTTTAATCCCTTTTGATAAAGTTCACCTAATGATTTTTTTTCCAATTCTCAAATCCCATCCATCAGGATCGCTTCCCACAGTCAGTTTTTCAGAGCAGCAGTCTCAGGTGGTGGTTGATTTTGGCACAAGTCTCCTTGCACAGTTCATAATTCAATGTTGTCTCTGGTCTCTTCCTAAACCAGAGAGATGGCAGAGATGTTGATGATGCCTTTAACCATACTGTGCTCTTTTTATATGCTGTGCAGAGCCTGCTGGCGTCACCAAATCCCCAAAGTGATATAATCCATTTAAGTTCTTGCATCTGTTTCCAAATGGGCTTGACTTGACCAAAGGCCATGATTGACTCAGTCTATCTGTTTTCATGTACTGGTATTATGGTGTCCAACTGAGCTCTAATTCAGATTTTGGCTTGTAGCACTTTATAGTACATACAGTATCAAGCAGAGTAGACCAGTCTTTGCTTTGAAACATGTCAAAGGACCTGCTTGGTAAAATGCTGTGGGTTGTTTTTTGTTTGGTTGGTTGGGTTTTTTTCTTAACAAAGGTCTCTCTCACTGGAAGTTTTATCCCAGTCCGAACCAGAGTTAGTCTCTCACCAGACATTCAGCTTAGCCTTCAGAAATTTTCGACTGACCTCTTAGACAGAAGTACTTTGATCCACTCTGTCTCCATTTTTTAACCTCACTTATATTCAAAAGCAAATATGCTTTTTTAGAGATAAATTCCTAAAGTATTTATAATGCCATTACACTTATCCTTAGTTTGAACTGAAAACCCACCTAAGCACAATAGCATCAGAACCAGCTGTTGACTACTGCTCCTAGGGCCATTTTCCTGCAGAGTAAAAGATTCGAGCACCTGCTGCTATGACATTTTGGTGAGACTTCCAAATTAGATGAAGGTTTTAAACTGTACCCATCTTTCACTCAGGGCATTTTTCCATTTCATTTTGGACTTGGCAGCATGTGTTATTCAGACCTTTGAAAACCAGCCAGGTGGGTCTCTAAATGCAACAAGCAGACCAGAAAGAAGGAAAAACACGGTACTATGCTAAATAGGTGCTGAAGTAGTCCCATTGCCTCCAAAAACACGTCAGCCTTTTTCTCCATTCCAGCTGAGTGCCAGGCACCTTTACTGAGATGTGTGGCTCCCACACAGAAGTCTTCTCTGTACTTCCTTATTCTATTCCTTTACTTCTTACTCTGGTTTTCTCTGGCAGAGTAGAGGAAAGGATAATTCCTAAATTCTCTTTGAAAACACCCTGGAAAACAGGAATGCAACCAATAAGCAGCCCTCATCACATATCACTAAGCTCTTCTTCTTCTGATATGATTTAAAGTGTTTTCTATCTTTTAAAAATCATTATGCATACTGTTCCTACGACAACCGACCCAGATTCCTAATGAGCTTCCCTTGAGACTACTACTACCACTACTACTACTACTACTACTACACGAATGAATAATAATTTCCTGTGGGTAGATTTCCTGTGTCTGTGCTCTAATTCAAAGCTTGACCTGTCTGTCCTGGATTACATGCAGTGTGCCAGGAGCCTCCAGCTTTATGGAGTTTTCTCCCTGCCGAACCATTTCTCCCTCACTGGTTTGGAAATGGATTGGCAGCTCAGAGATGCTGCAGCAGCATGGAAAGCAGCCAGATGACAGCTATGTGCAGGTGTCATTCAGGTTTGACACGAAAATGAATTCTAGTCGTGTGATCAAACATTTATGGATCTTAAGGGAAAATCAATATCTCCATGAGTGAAAGTTCCTGTATGCCTGCATGATGACTGCTTTAAAGGTCTTATGCACTACTGGGAAAGCTATGATTTCACTCTTTTATTTTGGTCTTGTATTTCACATAAGAACATGCAGTAACTTTGAAGAGTTTTAGCTCCAATGTGGTAATGCAAATCCACACACTGTTCTATATAAAGTCCTTTAATCTCTCCTGATAAACTTGTTTAATCTCCCCTTATTCAATGATAACAGAATTAAAACTTCAATACGTATACTTGCCTGAGAAAGACTATTTGCTTGCTGGGTTGTTTTCTTTTTTTTTTTTTTTTGTGAAAGAGGCATAAAACATAAGCAAGACTTTTTTAGAAATAAATTCAAATTAACCAGGAGAAATGTGATGAGGTTTAAAAATGTAAAAACTCACTAATTATCAAGTGGACATTTGGACAGTGAATTACATCGAAATATGGGTAGTCTCACAAGGAAGTTAACAAAAACATGGTTAGCCTAGATGACCTAGTGTTGTACCTTTTCTCCTGCTTCTAAAGCCTGCGATGGTACACTGAGCTTTTTTCCTATGAGACATTTATGAAACTTCATGAATCTCTTACAATATCTCTCAAGTGTTTGCTGCAACAACACCACTGAGGTGGTTGGTCCCAAGAATGAGTTCTGTGCAGCCCTCAAAAAACTCCAGATATTTTCCATGTGCTTTCTTGGTTTGTTTTGGGGTTTTGTTTTGTTTTGTTTTGTTTTTTTTAAATAATTATTTTTGTATGATACATCTATGAACATGCCTTTTTCCTTCTTTAGGGGCTTCATGGTGAATGCATGTGAGTTTTGGTGTTTGCTGCACAGTTAGCAAGTTCCACTTTCCTAATTTAATCAACAGCTTTGCAGCAACCTATATTCATTCCTGAATCCTGAGTTACTTCAGAGATTATAACATGTTAATTTATGACTGGCACACAAATCAAGGCACCCAATGAAAATTTAGAAGTGAAATCCCTAGAATTAATTCACTAGTTTTCACATCTATATGGTCTTAAGCAGTGTCGTTATCTAAAACTAATCTATGCTTGTCTCAAAGCTTAGATTACACTTTTCTCAGGTCCCTCTAGAAATATTTTTGACATATGTTACTCTATAGTGCAACTTGGAATCCATATTTCAGTATACTTCACAACCTATGCAGTTTTCCCATCATCACTACTGTCACAGTCACAGTGCTTTGTGGACACAGTTACAGTATGAAAAGGTAATGAAAAAATGCCATTGTTTCAAATATGTGTTCCTTTAAAGACTCTCATATTAAACCTTCTTGTTTGTAAATAAAAAGATGATTTTTCTGAAAACCTAGGCAGTAACTTAAAAAAAAATCCAGAAACTTTTTTTCTCTTATTTGGCCTCTCACAATCACAATTTTTTCCAAGTCTAGCTACCTCACAAATTGGTTGAGGCCTTTCTTCCATTACCACACCAACTCTACAGAACTAAAAGGAGCTGAGAATCATTTTGGTCAGAAAACGGATACACTGTCAGTAGTTATTTTATTAGAAACGTATGTCAAATTACAAACAGAAAGTTCAAAAGATCTGCCAGATTGAAATACGACTCCAGCAAGAACTCAGAAAGGGAAACCTCTGAAAAATGGTGTTTTTGCCAATCCTTATGAAAGCAGCATATGACCCATCAATGTCACTGAAAACTAGAAGTGTCTAAATAACTGCAGAGCACTAACTGTGTACCTGTAACTGCTTGATAAATCACAAACACATCATCTTGGAGTGCTATTCATATTCCATTGCAATTTAGCATGAAATTAAATCAGTTTACTTAATACTAACAAGGAATATTTGAAGAATTTTTTGCTGCCTCTGCTTCATTCTGTACTCTGCAAATCTGAAATAATATTCTCTACCGTATAAACCAAAAAGGAATTGCCTTCTGGCTGCTGGTGGGGCTTTCCATCTGTGCAATACCATCCAGTGTGAGCTAAACTCTGTTGCAGTTTAGCTGGCAATGAGCTTGCCTGTCTTGGGTCGTACTGGACAATTTTACCCGTTTCATCACTACTCTGGATTAAGCAAATCTCAGTGGTTCTCTACCACTTCCACGACATTTGCATGCAGTATTTCAAAAGCATGACACTATTTTCATTGCACTCAAGACATACTCATGAACATCCATCAGCGATTCCAGTTCTTCAACAACTTCTATGCAAGTATAAATTAAACTAAAATTATCACAAAGAAATTTGATTTCAGCAGTAGCTTTTTCGTATGAGGCACCACCACATCCAGACTTCTCTAGGTGTGCAGTAGTTCTCCATGCTCTCCGTTCACATCACCTTAACCTGAATCATAGAATCATAGAATCATAGAATCATTTAGGTTGGAAAAGACCTTCAAGATCATCGAGTCCAACCACCATCCAACCTGAAAATCCATGTGTTTATTTGAAAGATTTTTCTTGTTGTTAAACTCTGAGCAGTACCTTAACAATGCTTCTATCCTAGTGCTGTGTTTGAGAAATCTAGGCAAAGAATACTTTAAAAGCCAAATTTTTTACAAGACCTCTGAATAATAGATTACTATTAGGCAAAGGAGAGATTATTTATCCTATATAGTCTAAGCCAACTCCAAATAGGTTTTTATCTGAGATGCTCCAGGTGCTTAGGACTTGGTTCTTCATGCTTAAAATCTCTTACATGGAAATGAGTAGTTACTTTTTTTTCTAACTATCTTCAAACATTGTCTTAGCTGGGTCATTATCAAACTGAGAATAATTCCTTCTGGGTGACAGGATGCTATTAACATCAAGTATTTTGAAAACAGTTGAATCTGACTGATGCTAGTATAGCCTCAGACCAGATGTGTTTTCCTGGAAAACAGGTAATAATATTCATTTAACATGTCCACTTAACCTGTATCCATCAGTTATATCCCCAAGCTTTGTTGTGTTAAGCTCAAAAGGATATAAATATCATTCGCAATTACTGAAAGCTTCTGTCTGACTTCATGTCTACTAGAAGTGCATCCTTTTCCACAGTGTCCTGGTTCACTGTGAAACTAGTGACATGCTTAGTCTGAGCTGATAAAAAGAAATATCTTTCACACATCCCTAGCACTTGGGGGTTTGTTTTTGACAGCTGAGAAAGACATTTGTTACTTATGCACAGTAGCCTTTTCTACTTCAGCTTGAGAAAAACATTACCTTCTGTCTATGTAAATGTAGCAAAAATAAGTACTTGAACAGGAGGTCTCAGGAAACACTGTTAATTAAAGCAGTATGTTAAAAAATTAGTAGCACAATATCAATGCCTGCTAAAACAGAAAACAAGAGTTTGTGAACACTATCTGCCCTTTTGTTTCTGGAGTTCATTTACAGCCTGATTTTCAGCTGCCACCTCATAACCAGGCTCTAAAGCACTAGGAGCTGCAGCTGTATATTCAGCATATTTGAAAATAAGGTTGCAAGCAGCTTCCTTGCGCGTGGTTTATTTGCTCTGAAATCCAGGGCTGCTCCTGCTGCTGCTGCTCTTCTTACTTCTTTTGAACAAATGCAGTTTAAGGACAAACTTCTAGGAATACATTAAATATATATTTCTTGGATGAGTTTAGTAACTGAACTTAAGAGCAATTTTGACATTAAATTCTTGGAAAAGTCTCTCAAAATCCTAACCTGTGCATGCTTAACTGCTTTTTCCTGTTTTATGTTTTTAGTTTAGTCTGAAAAAACAACAGAGTAAAACCATTTCAAATTATGTTATTCAGAAAATATTTCATAGTTAAAAAAAAATCCTTAGGGCAAACCAATAGGCATCTTTTTTTTTTTCCCATCATTTATCAATATTTGCTCTCAATATTTGTTCTTTGGCAAAATAAAATATAAGCAGATAAACTTTTCTGAAGCAGAAAGTATTATCTGATTGTTATCTTCTCTAGGTGTGAGGTGGGGTGGAGTGAGTAACAGACATAGGAGCAGCCTGAATTAAAATTTCATGGGAGAGCAATAACAAAAGGAGGAGAGATACATGCAAAAAAATTTTTTTTCTCAAACCTAAGCATATCCTAGATTTTGCTCACTTCTCAAACATCTGCTGACTAGTTGTTTCTTCGTAGTGAAAATTGCTTACAAAAATTGATGCATTTTATTCTTCTATTATTTGAAAAAAGCAGGTTAGGAAAGTGGACATGTTAAACAAAATAGTTGTGCATCTTAAGACACATTATTTCCATTTTTTTTAATTCATACCTTTTATGTGGAAGGATACAAAGGAAGGTGGATAGTGCACAGCATAAAATGAATTCAAAATTCTGTATTTATCCTTTAATCTCTTATTACTCGTTATCACTCTATTTCAGAATCAAGCTGTGAGCCACCGGACAAAGGAATTATTATTCAAAATACTGTAGCTATATAATAGGGTCACTGCAATCTATCCAATGAAGTTGTACATCAACACTGAGATGTATTTTAAGGGGCTGAAAGTACCAGTAACAATCATTCACCATAAATGCATCGTTCATTCAACATGAAAATGGAGGGATATCTTGTGTCTGTTAATGTATCCTATTAAGTATATCCATTAATACTGTATTTCAGTATATCCATTAATACTGTATTTCAATGGCTAGCTAAAATAAAAGTTGTACTATAGGCTATCAGGAGCCAGACCAAAAAAAAAAAAAAAAAATCCACTAAAATGAAATACAAAGAAAAGCCCATTTGCATTCCATATCAAGACAAGATCAAAAAATTTTAGTATTTTCTTCAAAATTATTGAAAAGACATTTACTTGGGTCTTTCAGATACCAGCTGATTGTCTCTTGCCTATCTAGTTATCGTGATTTTCTTCTTCTCTGAACTCCTGTCATTATCTCCTTTTGGAGTGTTTCCTCTTTGGTTAATTGTGAAATATTCATCAAGCCAGTAAAAGGCTGATACTAGACTATCATTATACTCTGTTGACCAGAACAGCAATCTGCAATGCTGAAAATGCAATCTCAAGATCCTGCAGTAAATCAGGCAAAACAGAAACATTGGCTTGATCTCCTGCATCTACAGTGAACGCTTCAGCCATTAGCTGACCATTGATGGCTCTAGGGTTTCAGATCTCTACTTTTCCTTTGACTAAAAAAGCCATTTATGAAAAATGTTTTCTTGAACCTAATGCAGTCAAAACAAAATTCAGTCTTGGTTTAAATTAACTGAAAATTTTCAGTCTGCCCAAAAGAAATTTAATCTAAAAATTCCTAACCTACTTTATTGCTGTAGAGATATCTACTGAAATAATAATGATAACAAGTAAACAGTTCTACGGTCTTCATTCTTGCTGGAATAAGTATCTGATTAGATGAGAAGGATTACCTTAAGTCTCAGACTTTAAACTGCAATTTGAATGTGTAAACACAGCTGTCTGATATGTCTCCCATGACTTATAATGGAAATGGCAATACTCAGATGCTACTATATATTTTTTAAATATTAAAAATAGGAAGCTCCAAAGGCTCTCCTAGGAGGACTGTAAATGCAGGGCAACGTTGCTATAATGCAAAGAATGTTACTCAGGGATCAGAAAGGAGAAGGGAGACATAATGGTCAGAAATAACAGAAGACCAAAATACAGAGGGGTTTCATTAGCAAAGAAAAGCTTTTAGCGTACGAAATACTTGTCAAGACAGTAAAAATGTCTGCTGCTTCCTACATTATCTATAACCCACTAAGAGGGAGACCCGTTTGACTTAAATCTGCATCAGACAGGTAATTTACAAAATGCCTCCCTTATAATAGAGTCACTGGTAAAGCTACATCATGAGCAACTGAATTTAAAAGTTGAGCCTATTCTTACTGTGCCCAGTATTTTAGCCTTACATAGTCCTTCATCAGAGTAGTTGTCCCTTTCTCTTTCTTAGAGAAAACATAGCTGAACACATATGAGAAAACCAAACCTAAACAAAAGCAAACTGAGGAATTTCACATTTTATACTAATGAAGGGCAGGCATCCTTCACAACTACTGGCAGAGGGGTCTTACCTGAAGGAGTTCCTTGAATTAAAAAAATATTTCAGAACAATTCTACAACCAAGAATAACAAGTCCTAAGTGAACTGGCCATTTCAGACATTCAGCACCTTTATTCCCTGTTATTTCCTTCTTTTGTAACAGCTTTTCATTTCTTTACCACTTTCATTTGGAAAGTCTAACCAATTTGTAGGCTTTTCAGAGTCCTGCTAGAACAGCAAAAGGCAGGTAAGTTCAAGCATGTTTCAGTATTGTTTCCTGTCTTCCTTGCTATTTCCACTACAGTGTCCTCTAACCTCTCCACCCTTCTGTCATTACAGCTCACTTTCTCCGTCTCCTTTGGACCCCTCACTGTCTCAAAACACTCAAGCACCTTCAGTCAAATTTTCTGATCACAGGAGTATAGGTGGTAGATTTTAAAGCAGAAAACAAAGAATACAACGTAAGTCTTTGCATAGAGCAAGAGAGACATGAGAAGCTTCACAGCATCTTGAGGGAGCTTTCAACAGCAGGCAGCAATAATCTGTAAATGAAACATTGCATATATTCTTTAATAAAGGATAAAGAATTTGGGACTGGAAAGTCTCTAGCATACAACATTACAAGCAACCTTATGCAGCAGTGGGGCTGAGAGTTTCAGACTTCTGCTTCCCTAAACCTATACATCTCCCTAACAATAGCCATGCTGACTCACACTATTTAGCCCAACATTCTTTTCTCATTGGGAGATTTGGAGACAACAGGAAGAGTCAGCATTTACAGGCTTTCCCATAAGTATCTTTCCATGCTCTATTTGCTGTTGAGTTCAGCAGTCTTCTGAGCTGGAGATTATTTAACATGCCCTCTCTAAATATTTTATTCCACTATTCTCTCTTGTCTGTCCTTGAATCTATGGAAATTTCTAGCCAACAGATCCTTTGGCAAAGACACCACCACAGCCACTGTCCATCACAAGTCAGTCTGGAACTTGGGAGCTTGCAGTTTGGCTTCCACAACTTCATTTGCTTCAACTACCTCCAGCTCAAGACTAGCTTTGCCTTTCTTACACCAATAAGCCTTTCAGACCCTGGCACCCTCCCATCCCTTAGTAGTACCTTAAACACAGCATAATATTGTTATGCTCATGACAGCACCACCTCTTCCATAGTGAGGGGGTTAACTGCTTCCATCCATGCTCAAAAAGCTAAGGCTCAAAAGTCTAAATCTGCTCAATT
Organism: Elanoides forficatus; assembly: GCA_025311575.1. NCBI lineage: Eukaryota > Metazoa > Chordata > Aves > Accipitriformes > Accipitridae > Elanoides > Elanoides forficatus. The sequence goes on from JAOBAS010000072.1 coordinate 44,117,088, forward strand.
TTGCTTCAGAATGCTCTTTTTAGGAAGAAATATGTCTGCCAATACTTTACTTACTAGCTTCTTTTTTTCTTTTTTCTTTTTTTTTACAGAGCGCACTAACTTATCTGTTTAAAGTAATAATTTTTTCCTGATCTTTTATACTTAAGATACCATTTCTCAGCTCATATCACAACCTTTATGGGAGCTACGATTTTATACAATATTGGGTAAAATCAAAAGAAATCTATACTATTTATTTACCTGTTAGCTGCACCTGACCTGAAAAGTTACAATATGAATGCAACACACATCCCTTTTTACAACTTATATATCAGCTTTGTGCTCAGGAATGATAAAAGATTTTTACATGACAGCAAAAATATAGTCTACATAATATACATTATTTTCAGTAGATATAGCAAAATATATTTAGTAAAAATGGGGTT
>JAOBAS010000072.1:44117612-44145161 GCA_025311575.1 Elanoides forficatus
AATTAATCACAAATATATTTTAGCTGTCAGAGAAACTCTCAGTTTTGAAAAACAAGTAAAATGCCACAGAACTGTGTTTCTGTGTCTTATAAGAAATTAAAGAGGAGGTACTAGTATTTTGAATGTCTAGTGGGAGGGTAGATTATCTCTACCATAGTGAACTCTTCTGCTTCTTGTGTGCTGGTCACCTCACAGGCAATCAGTGCCCAATGCATAAACTTATCACACTTTGATCTGTTGATCTGCCTCAATCAAGACACTAGACTTCATTCCCCATTTGATAATTTTTTGGACAGTTTTTTTCTTCTATGCTGCCTTGCAAAAACGGATGCATCTTCTCCCTAACAACTCTAAAGCTTCTTTATTGCATTCTTTAAATAACTCCTTACAGCTCTCCTCTTCCATGGTACCTGATCTAACTGTGGTTGTCCCATTAATAGTCTAGGTTTCCCTTTTTCCAAGAAATATTTGGTTTTTTTGCAATTTCACTTTATTATTTCACTCATTCATTTCATATTTTCACTAATTATTATAACTTCAATACATTTCACTTCAATTTCTGGGGTTTTGGGTGGGGCAGGGTGTGGCAGTGTGCTCTCCCTGCCCCCCAAAAACCAGACCTGTATTTTCCATAATCCTGATCAAGTGATAACCACCAGTGGTGATTATAATAGATGTGTTTGGTCATGATGGCTGCACCTGGCTCAAAGTGGATTCAGGTTAGACAGATAACATTAAAATAGCCAAGGGCTAATTTGAACAATGCACCCACCTAACCGTAGTGCTGGTCAATGCAAGCTAAATTTGGAAGAAACTAAGACCTGTAGTCAGTATATAAATATGACTCAAAGTCAATTATCTTACTCCATAAACAGTGAACAGCCCAGGGCCCGTTGACCTCTCCTGCATGGCAGCAGGCTGCATGCCAGGATCTCCCCTTGAGTAGGGACACCTCTCAAGGTTACTCCTCAAGGTTGAGAGAATCATTATCACGTCAGTTACTCGGTAAGTGAATTAGGAATAAGCACGCTGAAACTTTGAAATCTTACCTAAGTGATATCAAGGATCGATTGTGCACATATAATCCTTTAGACATAAACAGTTGACCAAGTCTGGAACTGAGTCTGGATCCAGCCACACCTAGACTCCCCTCTGAGAAGGAGTTTAGAACAAAAGGGGGTCCATTCTGAACCTTGTGACTCAACCAGAGGGTCTCCCTGACAGTTTTGTCTGACCCTGTCCTCTATGCAGTAAATTATCAAGCATACCTTGCCATCAAATCCTGTTAAACCACTGTTCCATTTATTATCAAACTTTGTTAAATTGCTGTTTTATATCAATAAACATACTGCTACTTCTCTCTTACGAGTGAAGTGCATCACTCCATCCATGACAGAAGGCGGAAATAACAACCTGTTGGAATGTCTTTGAATGGCTAATATCAAGATCTATGAATGACAATTTTAGACATAACTTAATACAAACACAAAAAACTAAAGAGCAGGAAGGTAGGAAAGGTCATACTGAAATAAAGCTGCAAAAAAAAAGAAATAGAAAGAAAACCAAAGAAGTGGGGAAGAAAGTCAGGAAATGCAAAAAGAAGGAAGCAAACCAAGGCATAACACTGAAGCCCCTATTCCCATATATTGTTAATTCTCCTATCAAGTCCGCTTGCCTGCCAGGAAGACTAAATCCCATTGTGGTCCAGAAGACAGGGCACAATTAATTCTTACACTCTCAGAGCTCACTGCAGAGAGGAAAGCTCATAGTCCTGTTTTAGTTTTCCATGTCAGCACTGCATTAAAGCCCATCCTTCCTGCCATACAGAACTGGTCACTGTAGAAGAGAAGAACAATTCATTGGAGATGGAAAGAGCCAGTTGTGTACAATCCTAATAAGTCTGAGATCACTAGAAAAATTGATTCATAATGAGTCACTAAACTTTGAAACTCAAATTCATATATAAATAAAGGTGGGGGAAAATTAATAGAGAAAAAAAGAGATTTTGTTTTCAGCATAAAGATCAATAATGAGATTTAGTACTGCTTCATTTAAGACGAGGATGGATAACAGCAGTTCTAATTGCAAAACTGCAGCTTTCAATGCAGTATTTTCTTACTGTAATTACTTGTGGTAGCAACCCATGCGTATGTGGATCAAAAGGATTACAAAAGTTCATCCTAAGTTTAAAATAAGTAAAATTATCCATGAAATGTACTCCTCCAAAAAAGGTAGCTTTGCACTGATCTGAAAAGGGAATCCAGCCACACTATGATTTTTTGGATCTCTGAACACTCTCCAGAGTATCAAGAACACATTTTCTAGCTCAAAGTATTATTGTACATCAGGAGAAAGACAGGTGAACAGTCTAATTGTATCCATCCAAATAACAGGGAGACAAGATTACTGTTCCAATTCTTGCTTAGGAGCTTCTCAGCTCTTCTCCACTATCATAGACTTTTTCTAGTAAGCTGCTTGTATTTATTTCACCTTTTATTTAATTTGCAAATAGAATGTAAAAGTGACTTGAAATGTTCTGACTATCCTGGTAACAGTGATACTTGGAGAATACATACAGATGATTACACCACTTTCATCCCATGCCCAGCTTTTCCTTAGACAAAGCAACACTTTAATTTGAGACTGCCATGTTCCTTCACTCAGTGGTCTGTCATTCAAAATTTATTTTTAGAGTGCCACAAACATCCTGCTGGCACAAAAGCAAACACCCACCAAGTGGAAACTTGTGGCTGGCTGTGAATGCAATCTTTGTCTCCAGTAATTCTCTTAAAAACGTGAAGCAAATTATTTCCTAAGCTGATCTCAAAATGGGGTACATCTGTCATTCAGTTGAATGTATAATAAAGGAGTATGTATCTACCCACTAAGATCCTGACAGAGTTTCTTGATTCATGAGAGAAACTCTGTAGAGCAAAGTTCAGATTGTACCATGTTTCTGTGAAGACTGTAGATGGGATACATCTCTGCATTGCATCATTTCCCTTCTTCCACCGAAAAAGATGTGCATCTCATTTAGCACCATTAAGTCAGTAAAGTACTATCAAATCAGAACCTTAATACCCAAAAATATGATCAGTGGACAGGGTCACTGTATCACACTACTCCTATGTTATTTTAGAAGTTGAGAGAGAAACGTGTTTAAGGACTATACAGAAGTCATGCTGGGGAAATCAGGCTTTACTGATGTGCTCTACCTAAAGTCTGAGATGAAATTAATTCTATTATAAAAAAGCTTCTGTACAGTACTTCCTATATTTTCTCAATTTTCTCCTAGATATCTAATACTGCCTAGAATTAATAGTGTTCTAGCTGGAAAGAGAATAAAAATAATTTTATAATGACTAGCAGAACAATACAAAAAATGAATTTAATTTACATGATGTAAAAAGGATGTTTTGGGTGTTTGTTTTCCTTTTTAACTCCACAGCCTTTTTCTCACTCACACCGCCAGTACTTTTATCTCCAATAAAAGTTCAGAACAGCATGCCATCAGAGGGATCCAGAGAGTGATAGAAAAGTATGAGTGTGATTTTTTTAACAGTAATTTATAAAACATTAATAGCCTACTCAGCATCATCTCATTCCCGCAATAGATGCAACATCAAATATGTTACTGCAAAAAGAAAAACAGAAAGATAAATCATGATGCACTGTCAGACACAGTTATGAAGAATCTTAAAATACTTTGAGAGATGTTTCCTTGTTCACCTAGCCTCTAGTAACACATGCCCATTTTTTCCACATGTAAGATGCATGAAATTAATAAAAATTGTATGTTTCTTTAACAAAGTGCTTTATGATAGCCATACAGCAGTTCAGGTTGGCAAGAAGTGTAGCAATAGGAAATATAAGAAATTCAGTATTTTTTACAGGAGCTTGAATCCCAAAATCTTCCAAACCTTTTCCACATTTCCACTTTCCTGATTACCAGCAACAGAAAAATCCTGATATCATATTATACTTGGAATAACCTTGACAATAATTTGCCATATGAGAACATGAATGATTTTCAAGTTGAGAACAATCAATATGTGTTAAACATACACACTACTCAGAAACACCATTCATTTAGCATTTCAGTCACCAATACTTTGCATCAGTAAGCTCAATTCTAAGATCTCGCAACATATCAATTTCTTAGGGTTGAATTATATAACTATTCTGAAAATAAAATCTTAGTGGCAACTGAAAAAGAATTAACAAATTTCAGTAGCTAAAGGAAACATAAAACTTCTGACTAGAATACAGATGCTTAAATAAATCCAGCTTATTGCAAGGTGTTGGAGGTATGCAAAGAGTTTGTGCTTTTAGAAAACTTAGGCAAATCCTCCTTAGCTCATCTTTCAGTAACCAGAAACTCAGCACATTATGCATGAGGAGTCAAATTTCCACATGCAAAATATTTGGGGAAGGGTGGAATTTTTTTTTTTCCTTAATAAAAATAGTTTCCAGTATCTTTAGAGTGAAAAGTTGCAGTAAATATTCTTTAAAAAATGCAAAAGTAAAAGCATGAGCCAAAACAGATAATGAGTTCATTAAACTAGCCACATCCCTTAAGTATTTATGAAACTTGAGGAGAAGCATGAGTTTATTTTTCAAAAATTGCTTTCCTGTAGTTTGGAATTGCTAATAGGATGATTCTGTCATTCTTGTGCATAAATAAATAATGCTGGTAGATTAGTTTAGCCACTGAAAAGGGCCAGGAAAATGCAGTTTTCTCAGCAAATGCAGTAGCATATTTAATAACTAAGTTGAATAGTTTCATGCAACCTGGACACATCCATTACAATTTTACATTTCCCATAAGTTATCTGTTGTAGTCTTCTTCAGCCCTGATCTTCTCTAAGGTTCAGAAAATAAAAATGAAAATAAAATCAGAACCTTCCTGAAAATAAAATCAGAATTGCAAGTGTCTTTCTACCCTTGATTGAACATCAAAACATCCGCTTAGAATCCGTTTACATGTTGGCTCATCTCCCCAAATTTGACACCTGCAAGTCTGAACAATTTTGGATCTGTACTACAGCAAAAACTTGTCCACAAATATTTATGAACAACATGACAACCATGCAGAAAATATGCATTATTAAAATAAATGCCCTGTACAATCCTGATGATAGAGATACAGAAAACTAATACAGAAGGGAATTTCTGAGTAGCTTAAAGATGTCTTGCATTGCAATAGTATCCATTCAAACTCAAATACTTATGCTATCCATATTGTTTCTTCTAAACAAATGGTGCTGAAATCACTGAGGATTATCTTTTGTCTAGCTTAGAATTTCTCTCCATCCACATATTTTTGAAAAATGCATTCAGGCTAGGTTTCTAAAAAAGGAGTCTTTTTATTGCCTTTTAAAATTATATTTCCTATCCATGAAAGCATAATACGTCTTGAGTAACAGTATCTGTAAAGGCAATTGTTCCACCTAAAAGTGTGTCTACAGGTGCTTGACTGTTGCTCTACAAACTCTTTCACCACTTCTCTGTCCCATGGATTCATAAGGGTTTTCATGCAACATAAGACACCTGACTACAGTTTATCCTCCCAGTGTTGAATGTGAATGTGATACTCACAGCAGAAGTAGTGCTCAGCCTCTCTCAGTACATAGCAGGGTCTGGTTCTACTGCATCATAGGTATGGTGGCTTTCCTCAACACAAACCTATTGTTTATGAACTCCCATAAAAACATGAGAAGTAAACAAGTCATGCCAGTGCATAAACATCTTGGCTAATAAAGTTGACTCCCATCTAGAGGGAAAAGTGGGCAATGATAGTCAGTTTAAGTGCAACTAAATGAAATCAACAAGCATTGCACAAATACCTTGCTGTGCAGATAGATTCATACTGGGTCTATAAATGTCAGAAAGGGTCATTCAATTCAATCTCCTGTGTGGATAAACAGCAGCACTTTCCTGAATGGATCAGCACTGCATGGAAATCCATATATGACAAAAACCATCTAATTCTGATTGAAAAATTGCCGGGAAACTGTAGCTTCTAGCAACTCTTATCTTTTGCAATGGACAGTGCTGTGGTTGTTACAAGAATGTGCTTTTTTTAGATTAAAACTTGCTGTCTTCCATCTATGACTCCTGGTATTCTTGACTGTTAGAATATAATGTCATCTTACCAAGTGTGTGCTAACACTGATCAAATCACCTCCTAACTTCCCTCTTTGAGGAGTGGCTGGATTGAGCTTTCTGACATGACTGTGTGGTATAGCATCTCCCTGGTCTTTAATGTCACTCTATATTCTAGCACGGGGCAGGGGAAATTCCTCCACAAGAAACAATACCTATTTTTGACATGTTATTTTAGTTCTTAGTTGAGTTGGTACAGTGTTTGCATGCATGTATCACTCTTACAACATTAGTTCTTGCTCCTCTATTTTTAACTGCATTATAAATGCGTAAAACCTGCACTGCAGTTAAATTAAGGAATCAGAAAGCAAAGTGCTCAATGGAAACAGACGTTTCCCCAACCTCATGAGAGCAACTATTCAAAACAGTCTGTACGAAGTAAATTCTGTCACTGGTTTTGAAAGCATTTACCCACGAATCCTGACAGTTGCCAATACTGAAGCAAAGCTTCAGCACACATCCTTGAAGCGTCGTACAAACATCACCTTTTCAGTACTGCAACAAAATGTATTTATGTGGCAAAAAAGTCTATACATGTCAGGAGTGCATCAAAGATATGAAATTCCTAAAAAGAAGGCAGCCAATGCTTGGAAAGAATCCTGTAACTTACCAACCAGCTCAAGGCATCTGTATGGTTCACTGCAGAATTGTAAGGTGCACTAAAGCCAGGCCTTACATGTTAAGCTAAAAGCCCTCTGGAAGAGAGATTGTGCTTTTCTGACCCTAAGCACTGTCACACAAAGCCCTTCAACGTGTGACAGTCATTACTATAAAGTAACAATGCTGACCCAGGCTGCTTAGCTTACACTTTTAGGCCCTGGTCCTAAAAACATAAATGCAGTCAGACAATGTATGCATCTAAGAAAGACTTTTGATTTCAGAGAGGAAATACCTTTCTTCAAACAGGCACTCTCTTAATGGCCAGCAAGTTTAAGACTCCTGTAGCTTTATTTATGCAGATTTTGTGTAAAGATGCTTTCAGTGAATTTAAAACAGAATAAGTCATTAAACAGAGGAAGTCTACAAATGTAGTAAGAGAATTGCCTAGCAAGATACTCATCTGAGTATGTTTCAATGTCCTTCTCTTTAAAAAGACCTTCTGATATACGTAATACAACCTAGTTGAATGAATAAACTGTAATCAGTTTCTGAGTGTGGCTTGTTTGGGTTTTTTTACCATCGTGTTGTCATTTAATATTTAAGTCATACTAGACATGAAAGACTAATGCAAATGCATATTTTAAAGAGAAACTTAATTCCCTAGTTTCTCAATTATTAGTTAGCAGATAAAGATCATGGATTTTTTTCCTCTGAAAGGCGGTAGAAAACAATAAGTAATCATTCTCACAGAAGTTACATTACCGCAATAGTTGGATCTTTGTATATCACAGATACTCTTAAAAATCTGGCAGAACTGTTTTTGCGTGTCCTATTTGTTTAGCAAAAGTATTTTTGGTTCTGTTTTAATATGGCAGCACCTGTAAGTTATGACCAACATGAAGAAACACTTCAAGGTTATAACAGCAAACATGTTTGAACATGATAAAATCAAATTTGATGGAATACATTCAGGGCGTCTTATTATGAATTAGTGCTTGAGAACATGGCAGAACAGTAAAGGCTGCTTGAAAGCTCCCTACCTCCACTGCTTTCTAGAGTATAATTCAGTATGGCAACACACTGGGTTCATAAAGACACTGATTTGCTGCAGTGTGAAGCACATCAAGCAGCATGATAATAAATGAAAGCAGGGACTACACATAAAGAAGTTACTGCAATAAAGCGATTTTTCTGACCTTTAAACATCATGTCTTGCACAATGGGTTGAGCCATATTCCTTTTTTTTTTTTTTCCTTCTTTCATATGGAGCTCTTAATTAACTTCTCTTAATGAAAACTGAAGTGTTCATTTTTATTTATAAATTTCCTATGATTCATCCTTTCCATTGTCAGATTGTATTAAAAATCCTTATGCTTCCTAATCCTGCAAAGTGGATGGCAATTCAGTTTACCTAAAGGTTTCCTGAAGGAGTAAGAGTATGCTTTACATCCTTAAAATTTCCTTAAAACTCTTAGAAAGCAGAAGATTTCAGGAAGGCTAAGCCCATCTTTTAAAGCCCCAGATTTTAAACATAGCTGGTCTTTTCCCTCACATATGACTTCTGTATTTCTCTTTATGGCAAAATAGTAGAGCAGTTGCAGAATAGCTGGGAAAAAAAAAAGTACAGCAGGAAATGGACTTTCACAGACAATTCAAATATGGAGTAAGTTCAATTCACTGATTGAAAGCTCTGTCTCAAGAAAAGTGTTATTTTTCTATTGTGCTTAACAGGTTTTTTACTAGGTAGTAAAAATAAAGCAGAACAGGTAAAATTCTGGCCCCTTCTGGGTTTATTTGGAAAGTCAGCATTTCTTCCTGAAATCTTAATTCAAACTCCAAAAAAGAAACCTACCATCTAAAATTGGCAGTGAAACAAATATAGACAATTTTATTGGGTACAAACAAGCATTTTAGAGATATGGGAAGGAACAGAAAAAACAGCAGGCTGAAATTACCTGTGCTGAAGAGTCATCAGCAGTAGAAAAAGGGTTTGCTATTGAGAGCTCACATCACTCTAAAGGCACCTTGGTAATGTCAAAGAAACAAACAGGAACACCTTGGACTTCAGAGCAAAGGCTCTTTGCTGTACACAGTACCTCAGTGTGCGACAGCAATGCAGCCAGGAGGAGCAGAACAGAACTAGAAGATTCAGCAGGGTAATTCTTGGTGATTGCCCAGTGCAACACTACCTGTGACTATTGCTGCAGAGAGGTCCATGTGCAGGGATAGAAGCCACAGCTGGCGCTGGAGGGGCAGCTAGTGGGCATGAAAAAATGAAACACAGAAAGAAAAGTTAAGGAGTCCTTCCCTCCACAGAGAAAACTGCCAGGTCATGGTACAAAATGCTTCACAATGAAGACAGAAAACAGCCTGAAATAAAGTAAAGCACTTTAGATTTAATATGGGATTGGATTAGCAAAGTCTTGTTCCATTATTTGTAAACCGGAAGTGCTGTAGCTACTACACTGTATAAATTATTGGATTAAGTCACCGCGATTTTATAATTATGACTGTAATGATCAGTGACTGAACTGCTGATGCAGTCTGCTTGTTTAACCTTTCATTAATTAATGCACTCAATTTATTGAAACTTTTTTACTTGAGAGTGTTCCACTGAGCCTTCATAATATTCCTCTGGTTTCCTCAGGTATTCCCAATTATGTTTGCTGTTCAAACATGAAGAGATGCACTTGACAGGTTCATACCTCTCCCATTAAGTATACTGATGTGTTCTTGTCAATAATTAAGGTGAAATGCATTCCTGTGCTTCTAGATGTAACACGCAAATCATTGCAGAATAGATTGCACTTTAACTCTTAGGCAAAGGAAGTCAAGGTGGTGATTACTCTGTGGAAAAAATACCTGTTTTCTAGAACCAGGGGTGTGATCGTGGGTTAAAGTATATCTTACTAAGTAGCCAAAAGGAGTTTGCTTTGTTTTGTTTTTTAAAGGCAGGTGATCAGCCACCAAGGTCTTACACTAGACTTCCAGCCCACAAAGATAGGGTGGGGGTTTTTTCCAGTTATTTTTGAATTCTGGAACCCTGGTTATCTTAATGCACCATACATACAGGTGGACCTGAAAACACTTGACGCAACAATGTAGGCTAAAAAACATCAAGTGTTTTGTGCTTACTCAAGTGTAAAAAAGCTAATGGAATACAGACCTGTGCCAATTTACAGCAGTCTGTAAGCTTTATCCCTGCTTCTATTAATTCATTTTGTATGTAAGAAAAGTCTCCAAAAGCAAGGTGGATATGACACTTTTTACACTATTACTTAATTAGGACAAACACCCACCTTTAGCAGATATCAACATGAACTTTACAAGAAGATTAATTTCACACTGGAGATGAAATTTCTTAATATCATGGAGACATTTTAAAAGTACACTTAAAACAATGTATATGTGAAGGCAAGTGATAAGTTGAACTTCTTTCTTTGGAGGAAGAGGTCTTTACACTTCCTTGCAGGTAAATGAAGTAAATACAGAGGTATAACCAATAGATTCTGTGGCTTTTAATTTAAAATAGCTATACTGAATTTAGTACTGCAGCCCACGGGGCTTGTTAAAATCTGTATGAAGACCTAAGCACTATCTTCTTCTATCTCAATGGGCTTTAAAATTGCTCTGATGTAATATTAAACAACAAATAAAATGGTATTTTAACAAGAGTGCATTATAAAAATAGCTCTGCAAGCAGAGCTGAGCTTTGAGATAAAAGCAGTGCACATTCTTCTTATACACCTTTGTTGGGAGTCACAGCCCATCAGTGAAATGGCCTGCGCTCATGCGTCTCCAAGAGAAGCCCCAGTGGCCATCTGCCTCCAATTTTGGGGAAACAGAAGCACTTGTAAAGCTGCCCCTGCAGCACAAGATGCCCAGGACAGATCCCTTGTGCGATGTGGCAAATCTCCATCCAGCTATGTGTAGGCTTAATTTACAGCCAAACATGCAAGCTAGCAGCACAGATTAGCAGGGAAACCAGGGCAAGGGAGGAAGATGCCTTGCTACCTCTCGAGGGAGGAAGGAGCTGGCATAGTCTCCCTCTCCACCCTTGGCACTGATGGGCTTTGCTTGCAGATGCCAAGGATGCCAACCATCTCTCACTGCAGGTGACTCACATTTGGCACCGACAGCACACCTACCCACACAGATAGGCCAAAATGTCCCACCCAGAGCTGGAGGCAAGAGATCTCATCTCTCCGGGCAGCTGGGGCCATGGGAGGGCGGCTTTGGAGTCTTGCTACCCTGGTCAGCTTGTTGGTGTCAGGCCAGAGGTGAGCTTGCAGGAGATCAGGGAAGTGAAGACAGTGAAGTCAAGTGAAGGAAAAAAAGATGAGAAGAGACCCACCCTGGAAAAACCCTAGGCGCTTCAACAAAACCAAATGCTCAATGGTTTATGAAACACTTGTGTTGCTGAAAGGTTATACTTGTATAAGAGCCTAAGCCTTCTTACCTGTCCCAGTACTAAAAGAAGTTTTATTACACTTACTGTGCTACATAAATGCCAAATAAGCAAGCATACAGATGCTTTTCAACACCACACTAAATACAGTACACTGCATGCTCTTTTCAATAAACCTGAAATTTCTCTTATGAGGCTGAAACAATTCTTCAGACCACAACGTCCCTAACCCTCACAGAAGCTGCAGCACTCCTCAGGCAAGACTATTGTACAACTACTGAAATGTACATCTTCCCAGTTCTCTTTTGAGTATTATATTTCCAGACTTCATTAAAGATCTAAAATTCAGACATCCACATGAGTTTTTGTCTGCAAACAGAACATAGGCTTTTAGAGGCACTATAGCATCAAATGAAGCATTCAAAATAATCTGCTTTGGGTAAATCAGTTCATTAAAAAGCCTCGTACCTGAAAACAATTAAAAGATGCCATCCAGTGGCTGAAGGCAGCACGGAGTTAATATAAAAATGGGAGTAGGATTCAACTACGATGACATCTAGTGGTGTAAGATATCAAATCGCTAGAACAAGTGTTGAAAACAACAAAAACTAATGTTTTAATAATGTTACTTTTAAATTTAACTCAAATAGAAGTTAATTGACTGTCTGACTTAAAATACATCTTGCTAATTCTATTGTATCATTTCTTTTTTATTTAAAAACATGGCATAGCACATCATCCAGTATTATTAGTAATTCTGATTACCTATTACTCACAAAAATTATTTTAAAGCAAAAATAATAAAGAAATTATGAATACACTTCTATTACCCCAATGGCTTTTAAATTAGTATTACTTGTAAAGCTAAGTGTCACACAAGCCATTTAAAGGTAACTTACTTGGTTCATGAATCCTATCAATTTTAAACCAAAAGCATTAATGTAGAATGCAAGTTACAGGAGGCTTTAGAATCCCTATCAAAAATACTCTATGGATTGGTATATTCAATAAATTACATTTCTGCAGAGTCATATTATTTTCCTATCTAACATAGCAATATAGCTGGACACTCATCACGATTTTGTTGTATTAATAGGAGTGAGTAGTCTCATAAATGAAGTTTGAAACAGCCATTGTACGTTGCTTGCAATCAATTACATTGAAATATGAATTCAGTAACTAGGGGAAGCTTTTTCATATTATTTCTTGTATATTATTTCTTCTGTTGCATATCTTTGATTCTGATTTCTGAAAAAAGCCTTAAAAGGGAAGAGATTAGGCTGAGTCAATGCAATGCAGGTATTGCAGATTCCGAGAATACCATGCTCAAAGAAAGCTCCCCAGATGTGAAGGAGGAAAAGGAGAAAAAAACCTTTTAAAAAGCTCTATCAGGAAACAGGAACTAGATCTCCGTTACTTCATGTGACAAATATCAATATCAATTACAATGTATGCCAATACAAAGACCTTGCAGATACTCATCCTAGAGAAACAAAGAATGAGGGCTCACATTTTGAAAAATCTTTAGTCAAGTACCAAGGTACTCTGAAAAGCGTTATTCAGTTAAGATCAATATTAACTGAAGAAGAAAGTGCTAACTTCTGCGTTTGCTTTTAGGTTTTACATATTTTGTACAAATTATGTACATGTATCCACTACTATGTCTCTGAACTGAACATCTGGTTTAACATCAATAAGAATTATAGCATTGGTTCAATTTATGCGGCTGTAGTGCTGTGCAAATAAAGAAGTAAATTGTAATAAGGAAGGCTATGCTTTCCTGCTCAGAGATGTGGCATCACTGGCAGCAGTCCCAGTGATCCAGTGCTGAAAAGACCCAGACTTCAGCTCTGCAGTTGCAGTGAATTTCATTTTGAAATATGGGAGATGGAAACAACAGCAGTTGATTTATGAACCAAGTCCTGGAGGAGTCATGAAGTTCTAGCCTTAGGTGTAAGCTTGTAAAAGCATGGAGTAAGAACATTATCTTGTTAAAAAATAATAATAAGATAAACAGACTGGAGAATAGTAGATAACCAATCAGTCACTGATGTTCACTCTGAAAGAATAGTACTCATACACATGCACAGATTTTTTCCATTTGAATTTAGTCTAGGACAAACTGAATATATAATAAACACAGGAAATACAGAAAAAAACACCTGAACAACCAACCCCCCCCCCCAAAATGGAGAAAAAGATCAGAGTAAGAACGAAGGAGTAGCAGTGGTGGGGAGGATGAAAAAAAAAAGGGGAGGGGGGGACAACAGTTTTTAACACAGACATAGCTTGTCATACAGTTAGGATATACTGTTTGGCCACCCCTAACTACCTGGTATCAAACAATGGCTCCATTATAGTAACGGGTTTTTGTTTAGTTAAACTTTAGCTAGCTTAAACACATAGAGTTCTATACAACTAGTATTACAGGAATTTTGAACCTGTATTATTCAAATAAATCAATCACTATTGTAGAAAAACAGCCCTATAAAAATATGGTCCTTTTGTAAGGGGGTCATCTTTAATATAAATGCTTAATTACAGGATTTGAGAATCTGTGTATCTAACTGGAAGTGCACCCTGCAGCATGATTTCACAGGTAAAAAATTCTTAGTTGTATTAAACAGGTTAAATGGGTAAAATGATTACTAAAGGAACTTGATGTCAGACCCCATCCATCATCTAAAAGCACTTGTGTGGGCCAGTCTTTGAGTGTGGAAGTTGCCCCAGTCTGTTAGAGCAACATTTATTAATAAAAGGTCAAACTATATGTAAATAAGATAGTTTTCTGAACATCAGCTGTGCCATATGGTTTCCTGAGTGTATTGAGAAATACTGTAAAGACAGCAGAGGTGACTGTTCTTTATATTGAACTATTTATCTTTTTATTTAAATAAATGTTCAAGCCTAGGTGGTATTAACTTAAAGAAATTTTTCTTAGAATTTAAAGTCATAGTAATGTGATAAATTAACATTGTCACATTTGGTTTCATCACTTTCTTTGTTTTTTTTTTTACATCAAACCAAGTGTACTTATTTTTTTCCAAAGAACTATAAAGATTTGTCTGTACTCTCGAGTCCATCCTCTAACTCAGCCCAGAGAGCAGACAGAATAACTTTGAGTTCATTTACTGCAAACTATTCACTAAGAAAAACTCCCACTTTTCTATGAAAAAATACTTTATTAAAAAAATAGTTTTATATAAAAAATAGTTTCTAAACTTTTCACATGAAACTGTTAAACTGAGACATTTGGCATCATCAGGACTACTTTTGCAATCCTTTTCACTTAAAAATGTTAATTTTACCAGAATGTGATGCATTGTTATTTTCAGGGGAAAATGTAAAAATGGCAAATTATTTCCGAAGTTGTTCTGACTAGCTCCACTCCTGAACTCCAGTTTGAGAGTCAAAGTACATGAAATGTATTTACCAGTCAAAGAAGCTTAATTTAATTTCTGTAGCTGTGAATTTGGAAGTTAAAATACCAAGAACATTGATATAGTTAGAATCATTTAGTACTACTGATAGTTCTAAATATATTCCCACATGATAAATTGTAATACCTGTATAATTTTCCTTAAGTAAATATTAGGTACCTTCTTAAAATCTTTCACTACTTAGTGTTGTTATCCAGCTATCCACAATTCATTACCAGGCAAAGATATTTTTGCCACAAAGTGCAACACACAGACAATGCATTAGAAAGGGCAGAGTATGTGAGGGGGTAAATGTCATAAAAATCTTGGGAAAAGTTTAGCAGAGAGTGGGTGTATTTTTTTTTTTACCAAGGCTTAGAATAGGCAGATAAAATCTGGTTGTGAAGGATTTTTGACAAAAAGCAAAATTCAATTTGCATGATAACAGAACAACTTGTTCTTTCTGCCTAACATGCAACACCCACCCAAGTCTCTCATATGCAAATTGAGTGTGCATATTACTTCAGTATGAATTAAGAAAAAGCTGACTTTGAATTTTCTTTATGCAAAAGCTGGAAAAGGTTATGCCCCAATTCCACTGTTTTTTCATTCAGTATTACTGCTTTTTCTGCAAAATATTATTCACAGTAATCATTCATCTTGTGATTTCTTTGGAAAAAGTATCTTGAGTATTGAAAGGAATTGGTAATTATGTTGCTGAAATGTTTTAAAAGCAACAGTAGAATAAAAAAACCTTTAAGACACACACACACAAAATTCTCATGAGTGAGTAACATAGGAAAGTATCCTGAAGGATTTATCTTCTAATTACAATTTCAACTTTTAAAAGAACAGAACTACAGAATGTCAAATGGTGCTTAAGTTTTTATATGTGGACCAAAAATAAGAAAGAAATTGTTTGCACTGTATAATACCTTTACAAAGATTAATGCTATTTCATCAGTGTATTGAGAGACAGTGTTAAAAATGTTTAGGAATCAGAATAAAAGCATTTGCATTACACGGAAGAAAAGGATTTTGAAAAATCACATTTAACATAGATATGTTTTTCAGGATCCAATAAAAGACTATTTTTATCATATGATCATAATATCTTGAAGAGAGATACTAATTGAGAGATTATTTGAATATTCAATTTTATGACTGTCATGGTTTAATCCCAGCTGGCAACTAAGCAACATGCAGCTGCTTGCTCCCCCCCCAACCCCAGGATGGGGGAGAGAATAAAAAAAAAAGTAAAACTCATGGGTTGAGATAAAGACAGTTTAATAGGGCAGAAAAGGAAGAAAATAATTATAATGATGATGATGATGATGATGATGATAATAATAATAATAAAAATAATAATAGAATTGGAATACACAAAACAAGTGATGCACAATGCAATTGCTCACCACTTGCCAACTGATGCCCAGTTAGTTCCCGAGCAGCGATCCCCCCAGGCCAACTCCCTCCAGTTTATATACTGGGCATGACGTCACATGGCATGGAATACCACCTTGGCCAGTTTGGGTCAGCTGCCCTGGCTGTGTCCCCTCCCAGCTTCTTGTGCCACTCCAGCCTTCTTGCTGGCTGTGCTTCAAAAGCTGAAAAATCCATGACTTAGTATGAACACTACTGAGCAACAACTGAAAACATCGGTGTGTTATCAACATTATTCTTGTACTAAATCCAAACCATAACACTATACCAGCTACTGGAAAGAAAATTAACTCTATCCCAGCCAAAACGAGGACAATAACTACAATACCAGTGGATATTTGACAAAATGTTATAGATTTCTGTGCAATACAGTAATATGCGTAAGTTGCAGGCAATACAGTAATCCATGCAACCGTGACCAGTGAATTCATTTTTAAAGGAAAAATCAGTATTTTGAATAGCCTTAGTCAAATTTTCTTCTACATTTCCTAAGCTACTGTGCATTGTTGCTAAGTAGCTACTTCTCTGGTAATATTGTTTTAGTTGCTGCTGAACTGATCCTTACATACTTTTTTAGTTTTACAGGAAATCAAATTGCTAATGTCAGTATTCTGAAATATTAAGAAAAAAAAGCTGCTGCAGAAGTTAATAGAAGAGAACTAGCACTTAGAAAAAAGCAGAGTCTAAAACCATATATCTTAATGCAATTCTGGTTACCGAATCAAGACCATGCTGTGTTGAGTGAATCACGATGGTGTTAAAGATTTGGGTAATTTTCAGTGTTTTCATTTTCCCTACTCTCAGCACTATTCTGTCATAGTTGTTCAGAAAAATTAAAAAGTCTTCTATATTCACCTCCCTCATCTCAGTAAACCTATTTTCTTGACCATGACCTCTGCCAACTATAAAAAATGAGTTAGCAGTTCTTAAGCAGTCTAAGTTATCCTTCAACCTCAACGTTACATGACACAAGCACATAAAAGAGATTAATACTGAGAAACTTCACCTTAGAAGCTGCTGGTGTGACAAAAAGTTGTACTGTACCCTGAAAAATATTATTTACAGAATAGTCATATGAGTCAGACATTCGGAGTTTTGTACATGCCAAATCTTGCAGGAAACCTAGGTGCATTTTCTGATGCTAGTTCTTCAAGGTAAGAAATGGTTCAACCTCACTGTAAAAATTTAGGACAACAGAAATGAAATGCATTATCTCTACATTTATACTGAATGAGACACAAAAAAGATTTAAAAAAATGGAAAAGCAGACAAGTGACGCACTTTGCTAGTGGCATACAGGCTGCTTCCCAGCCAGAATAAAAAGAGAAATCCAGGGACCTGTTTTCAGCCCATGGCTTCTGTTGGGTGGGGAAACAGGATAAAAAGTGGGAATGAGAGGCAACTACAATAAGGGTCTTTTGGAAAACAAACAAACAAACGACCCACACAATCCCTTTCTAATTTCCACTTCCCCAAAATCCCACCACCAACCAATCAGAAATCCAGTATGCTCAGGCATCAAATGTTTGTTGCTTGCTTGGTTTTACCATATGTCTTTCACTGTAACTTAACTGCTTACTTATCAGCAAATGCTCAAGATCTAACAGGGGACATTGCACAAGTGAAAGTGTCTTTGTGGAATGTAGTAAGAAGTTGGTAAAAGGAAAAAAAGTTGTTGAAAGTTACCAAAATAGTGGGAATAATCCAGGGACAAAAAAGATCAATGTTTAAGGCAGAAAGGTTCATTTTCAAAAATTTGTATGATACTTAGACATGCAGAAATATCCCTATGAATATAGTTACTGAACTTAACACAGAATGGAATTAATTTATGTAATTCTAATAAATAAACTTCTTCATTTTTAACAGCATATAGTTTTGTGATTCAATTCCTGTTTGGATAGGTGTACCAAAACCAATAAATAATGCAGACTGCAAAAGGAAAAGAGTCACTTAGTAACATAGACATACTTTTTTACCTTCAGGAAAAAGTATTATTGCTCCTTGTATTTCCACTCCTAGGAAATTCTTCAAAAAGTTCCTCTGGCTATAAAGAAAGAAATCTGTATACAAGCAGTTAAGAACTCTTCCTTCTTTTAGTTTCTACCAATTGCTTATTCTGTATTTGGTAATATGTTTCTTGAGTAACATAAAAAGATTAGTAAGACACAGGGAAAACAATGCAAGCATTGTATGAGAAGACTGATCCATCAATGCCTTTTTTAAATCTTGAGTAGAGGAATATTATCATTCCAGAGTATGCTTAACAATTAAAACTTTAATAGCAAACAAAGAAGATCTTTGATACAGCCATTGAGTAACATACACTTCATTTTTAAGCACTGATTATATTTCTTGCTATTCATAGGTAGGAATTATTAATATCATTCAAAATAACTACTAAAAGCTAAATGGTGATTATGCTTCTGAAGCATTTTCTTAAATCTAATGAAGGATTTTTCTTCTTCTTCCGAAAAAGGTGGAGAGGAAGAAATGTTCCCAAGCCTTAGCTTATTCTTATATTGGACTACACCTTAAGATAGGTTTGCCTCATATGGTTTGAGCAGGCAGTTGGACTAGAGGTGGAGGACTCATGAAGTCACTGTCAATCTTAATTATCCTATGATCCTATCCTACAATCACATGTATTTGTTGGATGATTATCAGTAAAGTCTCTGTGCCTCTCTGTTCATATTTCTCTTACAAGAAGTGCTTAAGGAAATAAAAAAGAAAATTTAAAATAATGGCTTTGGGATCTTAAAACTTCATAATAAGGTGGAGGTTGTGTAATAATAAGGTGGTTGTTGTGCAACTTATTTTTAGCACTGGGTAAAAGTGTATTTTCAATTTCTCTATCTCTTGGCATAAGGATTTTTTTCTTCAGTGATAAAATAAAATAAGTAGTGCTGTCCAGAAATAAAGATTATTCTCTGTAGCTAGCCTTCCTAGCCATAAAATATACTTTCCATGGGTGTTTGTGTCTCAACTATTACTGTCATTTTAAATGGATGAAAACAGTTGCTGCTGTTATGATCTGTGACTACCTCCTCCTAAGATTTAGCAAAGTAGGTAGGTAGGTAGAAAGATATCGGCATTCTTAGTACAAGCATATGATCTTTTATTTTTATGACTTTTCCCCTGCATTAAGCCTACATATTTTTGTGCTTGACTATGCTACATTCAACTACTATAAATTGCTCTGTACAGTGCAATAAATAAAATACTTTCTGTTCATGATTTCAGTCATATTATGTAGAGTGCAAAAAGATAAATTATCTTGCACTTTCATAAAGTCAAAGGTTATTAAATCTCTGAGAGGAAAATAAATTAAATTTTTAAAATTAAAATTAATTAAAATATTTTTAAAATCAGAGTATCTCAAGGACTGCACTTAAAAAAAAAATCCACTTTAAGTACTGGTGACACAGTCTTATGTAATATATATTCCAACATGTTTTTCCTTTTTAACATTATTCTTGGAAATTTTTGGCCAGCTGTATTACTGTTGTGTTCTGCTGTCAAAGGTTTAGGTTGCATCTTTACTACAAAGCTAAATATATTCTCTATAATATTCAATTCACATCATAGCTTTTAAATGTTCTGATACCTGAATTGTCCAATAGTTTGCCACTTACTGTTAGTCTTACATTGTAAGTAAGTATATATGCACTTAAAACTAATTTAGGTTTACTTTGCATAATGTAGTGCAACTAAAATATATAGGTATGAAACATTAGACTTTGCTCATTTATTGAAACAGCTTGTTACAACTTCTTTAGATCCATGTAGCTATTAATATTTATGAACAAAAGCAGCTTTCAGTTTTACATACATTTATTCTAACCATTTATTCCACTCAGACACATACAAAAAAACATTTCAGTACTTTGTTTTATTTCAAGTGGGTCCTCCTTCCACCTTCTTTACACCCTGATTTCAGTGTAATGGGAAATAAAAACAAAATTTGAAACCTTTTAATTTTTCATTTAACATTTTCTGCTAACAGAGGTGCTCAGGGAAAGTCTATCACTCTTACATCCCATTGATTTTCTGTGTGGGCATAAATCTCAATTTTAAGCCTATTTCTGCTGAAGAAAATAATAAAAATTATTGTATCTAAGATGAAGATAGCCCTACAAATACATGTGCATTAAAAAATAGAAATAGTAATGTCATGCTGCACACTGCTTTGATGGAGACTTGGTACCGTCCTCAACTGACACGGTAGAATGGTTGATTCATCTACAAATGGGCACATTTGAGATGGTTCCCACTGCATTGCCTGCTCAACGTCTCTAAAACCTCAATGACAAGTACTCAAAGCCTCTCTTGCAGAGAGGTCGCTCCCATCCATGCCTCTGTTGAACCTCATGTGGGAAAGGCTCCTTCTCTTTTCTTTAAGTGGCATACCTGTATAAACTACTTTCTAAAAAAACCCTCCTTGAATGCACTCCCTGATTTGGGCCTTATGTGGAATTTTACATACTATTAATATACAGTAACTGTGACGAGCATACTGACACATAACCAGTGGGAATGATGCAGATAAAACAGATGAGATCAGTGTTAAACAGTCACTGTCAGAATGAGAACTGGGAACCAGCACCTTCAGTGTAGGACTGAGGGAGGTTTTACCTTCTTTTTCTTAGCAACTGCTCTGAAAAGGTTTCAGAATGGGCTGAACACTTCACAGTCAGAAGTTTTTTTAGTGTCCTTAGTCACAGCACCATTGTGGGTGGGGGGAGTTTCCAAATTGGATAAGGAGGGGAGAAAGTAGTGGCAGAGACCAGCAGGAGAACAGTAAGTTTCCCTGCCTGCTGCTTCAAGTGTCACAAAACATTTCAGCAACTGGTTCATCAAAGTATCCTCAAGGCCATCACTGCAAACACACCAGGAAGGTATCTCTTAACCTAAAGATGATGGCTGAGAAGCAATTCTCAAGATTTTGCAGCTTTCCACGAGCTTCCAGGACTTTAGAGTTTGATTCTGCAGCTGGGAGAAGTCACAGTTCAAGAAAATGAAAATGATGAAGCCACCAACTCCAGAACATTCAATGAGGTGTGATTATGTCAAGACTGTTGCTCAAATACTTCTATCCCTGAGTCAACCAGACACACATGCTGCAAAGCAGCTTTCTGTTGGAAAACAGATTATATTTCAATACCAGCATCTCAAAATCAATGTTTCCAAAACCATTTCACTCAAGAAATCAGCAGGTTTTGACAGAACTTGGGTCAGAAAATTTCTGAACATTTCTCTTCTTCATACAATACACATGAAAAAAATGAACACCCCTCCCCCCAGCTTGCATGCCATTAAACTAGGCATAGTACTGATTTTTAAAAAGTATATCTGCTTCATGAAAGATAGTGTTAACCATCCATTAAAAAACAATATAAATATGATCTACTTTAAATATGTTCTGAAGAAAAAGAAAAATTGCAACTTATTTTTGAAATATACTGCATGTCAGCACAAGCAGTTCCTAAGCATTTGTACACAGTCTCTGAGACCAGCAGCAAACTACAGAAAAATCAGTTCTGATTACTCCTGGATATTATTCTCTTCCCTAAAACTTAAAATAAACAACATGGACATCTAATGTCTGGAAATAGGTGGCATGATGGAACATGATGTTCCAGAAAAAGTTTATCTGACATCATGTTCGATAAGGACACAATAATGCAATTTCTTTATTTGCAGGTTTTGCATGGGCAGATCATGAGGCTCTTGTGGTATGTCACAGAAATACTGAAACTATGCTAAATGAAAAGTTTACTCTTAAAATGCAGAAACATTTTGAGCCATTTGGAAAAAGAAAAATCTAATTTCTGGAGAAGCCTTCCTAGGAGCTGTACCCCAAGTTCATTACCACATTGTATCTGCAGAGTCCGCGAGGGAAAGTATAATTTGTACAGCTTAACACAGGCGGTCTCCCACTGACTCACAGATCGTCTCTCAAACATATTTTAGCATGTGACTTTATTAACTTTGAGCATAACTGCTTGTAAGTCTACTCTATCAGAAAAAATAATACTGGTAGGACTCACGCACATTGTGAGACTAAAAGTTCAATTTCTTAACTAGTTGTGGGCCCACTAACAGAGCAGTGAAGAGTTGAGTATATAGCAAATACCTCCTCCAGAAAGTGCTCCTGGTTTTGTTTCCTTCTTTCCCTACTTCTTATTTGTATGTTTTCCTGAAATGTCTCACTTCAACTTTTTTTTTTTTTATGGTGTAGATTTACCAAGGTTGTCAGAGACCTGCAAATTAAATCTCCCTTTGTTATGTCTCTTATTCCTTTAGAAATTGATTTCTGGGAGCACTGACTCGAGTATCACCTCACCTCTGAGCTTCTACCAGGAAGGCTCAGCCACAGGAGCTCCTCAGGAGCAGCTACAATTGCATCCACTTAAGGGAATCCACCTGCTAAGGAAAGAAGGAGTATCTCTGGTCATATCATCCTGCTTATGGATGATGAAAGACATTACAGTATTCAGTATGTACTACTGTGGTCTTCTGAAGATACTAAGTTTAAAACTTTCTAGGCATTACATATCACTATGCAAAAAAGCTCTTCCTCCATTTTAGGATCATTTATTTCTCTTTGTAACTATTCTTATCTAAGAGGAAGGACACCCTGGCTTTAAAAGATTTCTTGAAAGATGAAAAATATCTGACTGAACCTTCCCTTTGAAAAAAATCTAAGAGATAGATAGGAATCATACTGGGAAAAGCATACAAAAATGCTTTGCTAACTAAAAAAAAAAAAATCACATACAAAAGTTAATGTGACAATGTTTTTCATTATGCACATACAATAAAACAGTTTATAAAGTAGGATGAGTTGGCAAAAATCTGCTGAAATCAGTAAAAGTATTACTGCACATAAAGAACTGACACTATATGAGTAAGGTGCATGGCAGAATAAAAGTATTACTGCATGTAGGAACTGACACTATATACTGAGTAAGGTGCATGGTAGAACATCAATAAATAAAATAATGCACTGTGAGTTGTTTTGGCTTGAAAATAATTTGCAAATATACACACTTTTCAGAAGATTCACCAGACAATTCCTGGCTGATGGTAAGGTATACTTCAAGAAAAACTCTTTTTACTAGTGACTTCACTTAGAATGTAACCATGCAGGAAGGTGAACATCAGAAATGTACTTTGAAATATTAAGAACAAATTACACGTTTGGGCAGCAGTGTCCCAAGTCCAACTACAACTCATATTTTTAACATATATATATATATCTCACAGGGCAGCTTCGTGTTTGGGTAGTATCCCTAGTAAAAAATGCTCTTAACTAATGATGCTAACAAGAAGGTATTACAGTCTAGGCATTATTACCTTTATAAAGAATGAAATTTTCTCTGTTTATTACCCATATATAGTCAGATGCATATTTTTTCACAACCAATGTTCTAAGAAAAATTTTCAAAGACTAGTTGTAGAGACAATGAGTACACATGGTACCGTGGCTTAAAAAGGTAATGATGACATAGCATAGAAAATTCTGCATCTTCCCAATTTACTTCAATAATTTTTCATTGAAAAATGTGAAGAAATGTCTTCTTTCAGCATATAATTTTATGACAATGCAGAGCAGCATTGTCTCTTTGTAAGAGTAAATTCAAAGGAAAGAGAAGGTCTTTTCTGACATCTTTAGATGCTTATATTGTAATTGATTTTTTTCTTATTTTCATCTTTAGCATAACATCAAAGCATTTGTCTGCATAACTCTTCAAATATCATCTGACAAAGAGAAGAGCAAATTAGTTTGCCAGTTTTAAAAGCAAGCTAGTTGCATGAATGGTTGCATGCAACATTTAAATGCCTAATACCATCAGACCAATGCTCTTCCTAGTTACTCTAGTCAGAGATGCATACAGCTTCATACGCAAACTTGTGCCAACTCCTGAAACATATAGCCATTTCTAAAGCTTTTATTTATTGTAGAGTTACAAAGAATTTTATTTTTTTAAAATGGGATGACTTAATTTTCAAAGCTGAGATCCTTTATAAAACACCTGCAGCATTTCCAAAGCATTATGCTTGAGAAAGCAGAGAAAATTAAAAAAGAAATAAGAAAAAAGAAGAGGAAAAATCAGGAAAATATTTCAATCTCTTTTTGGGAAAATACTTTTTCTTTATGTACACATAATGATAATGATTGAAACGGATTCTACAAATGTCATCTCAGAAGAAAGTGAAAAATTCTTCAGTCACCAAATCATACTTTGGTGTTTCTTACCTGAAGACAAATGGTAAAGTTTCATCAAATAAAATCACTGTCCTCTGGACAGCTCTAGTTTATTGTCAAATAAGAAGAGACCTGGTAGTAATGAAAATTTCCGTATGTCTTACACTTCTGGTTTAAGAACAGCTTACAAGTAACATCAGACAATTTACCAAAGCTTCATCAAATGAAGAAAGATAGATTTACTTACTGACTGGATTGTTGGCTTGTTTATGTTTGAAATGTTGTTCAGGTATTCTTTTTTTTGGAGCATATAGCTTTGACCTTACGACTACTCTTTTTGCTCCCATTTGCTAAATACTTGTCCCCAGTTTCATAGTCATTCACCATCTGTTCCCTTCACTACTGTGTCCTTTATACTATCATCTACTGTGACTTCCACCAATGCTTTCTCTTAAAGCACCAAAGAAGCACCCTCGTACCCTACCCAGTGATGCTCTCACAGGATCCTGAAGCCTTCTGTATTGACCTGTAGGCTTTTTTCCCTACACTTAATTGTTGAGATTGTTCTACATGTAGAGAGTAAATTCTGGAGGCAAGAGTCACATTCTTGCTATAAAAATCACTAATGAATTGCCAAAAAAGAAAACAGTTTAGCAAAAAAGGGTTAGTTCTGAACTTAGAAAAATTTACAAATGCAGACACCTAGCTTCAAATGTCTAAGTAATCTTCAAGTTCAGTGACATCACCTGTGCTTAGGCAAGCTCATGCACAACAATTTTTTGAGAATCTAGGCCTAGAAGAAAGCTGAACAATTCTGATTTCAAGTAAATAAAGTATTTTTAAGATGAAAGTATTTGTGTTTATGTTTGGGGGGTATGCTATCCCCCTGGTTGCAGGGTTGCACAAGGCTGACAGGGCTAGGGTATAGACAGCAGATGGATCTCTACTGGGCTGCTGATGGGTGCCCACCTCCTCCAGCACAAAGGACACATGTGGGAAGTCCCACTTGCCAACACAGGTACCATAACGCCTACAGGGAACCATACTGATTTACTAAATAAGATTTATCCAACCTACAGGATGTGCAAAACTGAACTATATTTACCAGAACTAGTCATTTATGAAAAAGAACAAATTGAAATATATTTGCAATTTGGAGCTCCAGTCCGAGCTGCACCACCACATCAGATGGCAAAAATCACATCATGGGGAACCTGTTTGGTGAATAGAAAACAGTCTTTTCAGAATCTCTGAAGAAAGCTTTGACAGACTGGTTTGAAAATGTTCCTGGAATATTTTGCCATGGCATTCAACCTTCCAGTGATGTTTCAGGCAAGCTGACTCTATTTCTACTAAATTAGTCAGTGAGATGTAAAGTAGCAGCAAAAATAATTTATAAACATAAAGCAGCTTTCACCTTTCCTGTATAAATAGTGTCTTTCCCTAATACAAGTCATGCCAAAAAATTGCAAAGCTGTTTGCATATTTATCTACATATGTAAAAAACTTCAAAGCAGAATTACAAGTTTAGAAGTTATTGACAGCAGACATCTGTTGCACCATCTGCACAAAAATTGAAGAAATAAACCCACCCTTTTGCAGCAGAACATTTTTTTCTTTTTGCTTTAAGGCTTGTAAATCGCTTAAATCTTAGTGCTAATTATAGTTCACCATAGATGAATATAATTTAAACCCAAATGTTAAAATCATATTTTAATGGAACTGTGAAAAGGCAGTTGGATCAGAATATAGTACTATTGATGTGAGAATATTCTCTGACAATAGATTCTATCAAAGATAAACCACAATGTAATAACTAGAAGCAGAAACAAAGCAAGGAATAAACAAGTGGATTACAGCAGTATCCTTAGGGCCTGGATTTTCTTTCTGGATTTTCATCTGTAGCCTCCCTGTAGAAATTTTTGAAGTCTCAGGAAAAAACTAGTCCTCAAACTCTAGAAAATAGCAACCCCAAAGTTGAATAAAATTAGAAGAGCAAAAGCTGGAATTCAAATAAATGTTGTGCTGAAACAAAGAAGGTATTTTACAGAAAACACTGGAAACAAGAAGGCTCTGTGAGGTCAATGTCTTCACAAAGGTTTATATTGTCAGTTAAGGAAGGTTACTGAGAAGCTAATTGGAAGAAATACATCCAGTTCATCAATGAAGAGAAGGGTTGTCCAGACAAACTGATATATGGATACACCATGCCAAATGGCATATACCCAAAGACTTCAAGAAGGTTGAGAGAGGTAATAAAAACTTTCAATGTCTCACTAGTTATGAGCAACTATTCATTACGGTTGCAAGACAGAAAATATTACTCTTCTAAGCATAGGGGAGCTTTCCAGGGAACTGAGAAAATAAAAATACAGAAGAGAATTCAGTAAATAGGCAA
Source organism: Elanoides forficatus (assembly GCA_025311575.1). Taxonomy (NCBI): domain Eukaryota; kingdom Metazoa; phylum Chordata; class Aves; order Accipitriformes; family Accipitridae; genus Elanoides; species Elanoides forficatus. Next base: position 44,144,258 of record JAOBAS010000072.1, read on the forward strand.
CATTGCTAAGCTGATCATTAAAAAATAACAAACATCTGTAAGTCTGTATGGAATTTCTGCAGCTGATGATAGATGTGCAAGAAAACAGATAAAATTTTGGTTATCAAATTGAATGCCAGAAGAACTCCCGGTCATATGTGCCCAGCAGCTCCCATGTCCAGTTTATAACTGAATTAGTATTAAAATCTTCAGCTAGAAAACACAGCAGACAGCAACAGATCATTCAAAATGTGCAGACCGCTGTGTTGCCATAGCCACCATCAAATTTCAGATAATCCCATGTCTTTTTTTTCTCTTAAAAAAAACCCCAAAACTTTTATGCATTGCTGCCTATCTAGTGAAACAGTCATACTACATCACATAAAGAAATGTGCCTGCTGAGGAAAAGCCACCAAGCAGTATTTTTCATTCTTGGTGGCTTCTCTGGCTGGTTATAAAAGCAAATGTATTACTAGATCCAGCTTCAGCATCTGATCTTTCAGCAGTCTTTATATCAGACCTGCTTTTGAGCTGGGAAGCCACAAGCTAGCAGCCACCATTTCCTAAAAATTTGGCAAAACACTGTTGATAGTCATGAAGTCACAAGAATCTTCAGCAATACAGTAAGATTGCTAATGAAGGACTGATGCTGAACAGAGTTGGCTAAGTTTATGATCAAGAAATTCATGTACGCAGCAGGAAAATTACTATTTCTCTCTAGAATATTCCCTGTTAGTGGAAGGAAATCTCACAGTGGAAAGTTGTGAGGTAACGAACATTTGAATTGCAAAAGAGAAATTATATCTCTTACATTTGGATTAGCATGTCCAAGTAGTACATACAAGAAAACAAGCTGATAGTATCTCTAAATTCACAAAGGGGGCCTTAATTTTGGTGGGTTTTTTTTTTTTGGTTTTGTTCCCCC
>JAOBAS010000072.1:44151707-44204544 GCA_025311575.1 Elanoides forficatus
AGTGTGATGTTATATGGCATAGGATATCTTGTAGGTCAGTTGGGATCAGCTGTCCCAGCTGTGTCCCCTTCCACCCTCTTGTCCACCATCAGTCTCCTTGCTTGAGGAGGCAGGGTGAGAAACAGAGAAGGCCTTGATGCTGTGCAAGAACAGTCCAGCAGTAGCTAAAATACAGGCTATCAACACTGTTTTTTTCACAAACCTAAACATAGCTCTATATGGGCTTGCCCATGTTCCTAAACCACCAGGACTAACACTAATACTTAAGTTTTTTATCACCTTAAATTCATGGCCACGAGCCTGCTTTGTTACAGACACATTCTGTACTTTGGCATTTTATCTTCCATTCCACATCTTCTGTTTCACAAGCTTTTGTATGAAAGTATATTATCAGTCACTATTTATCCCAATTCATGTTTTTCATCCAGACTGACACCAATGTATATCAGCTGGAGAGATCGCAGGTGCTTGATCAATCTCATTTTACTTAAAAATCTCCACATTAGAGCCCCATAATTTCTGTGCAATTAAAAAAAAAATGAAACAGAAAAATACCTTCTCAAAAATATTTTGCATCAATTCTACTGAAATCACAGCTAAGCAGAAATGAAAAACATTCTATGAATACAAGAGTGCAGATCTGGAGTTTCATGTTTAGACCTCCTTGGCAGGAAAAGCAGTCCATTGAACCTCCCAGAAATGGTTTGGGGGAATGCTTTTAGGGAAAAAAGATATTCATGCTTTCATGCAAGGAAGATACTGACAGATGCAAGGATCCTACGGTCATAAGGCAAAAAAGAGGAGCAATACAGTGATGTGCAGGCATGGATCATGGTCATGGATGGGTCTTTACCCATTCTGCATACACCATTTCTCATAGTGGATGACTGCTGTGACAACATTTTAAATAAATTAATATTTTATAACTCTGGGTCTCCACCATATTCCTACCTACTTTGAATTCTGAGTACAATTTCAATTGCACTGTGCAAAATATTTACTGTGCTTAATCCTAAATTTCATTTGATGTTGTTCTGCATTAAATGGATCTCCAATTTCTCTTTAGAGCTGCTTTTCAAAGACGAATGAGGAAATTGTTGAAATAAGTTCAACCCCTTCTCTTATCTGTGTTGATATGTGTTTTTTACTAAAACTTACATCATTGATTCAGCAAGAGCAAGGTTTGCTCCTAATTGGAAAAGGGGTTTCAGCGTAAGAAGTCTAATTCTCACACACTCACTACACTGCAGAACAGGGTAGTAGCTGTTCATCTGATATTTACGGAGTGTTAAGTAGTGCAGGGACGTAAGTTTGAGCTGAAAGGAGAAGTAACACATACCTTCTCATTACACTCTCTTTGGCACTCTGACACCTCTAGCCAATAGCCTCACCATCCCACATACTGGAGAAGTAAACAGGCCATAGTCTCTACCTCAGTTTGCTAAAATCAGAGATTTGATGATTGCTTTGGGATTCTATATCAACACAAGTAATTTTCAAAGCAGGTTAAACTTCTGTAGCATAGACCCCATCAGCGCAATCTACATCTGTGATGGATACCCATTGCTTTACTTCTGCAACTGGATTTCTCTACCTTGATTGCTTTCCTTCAGGAAAAAAAGATAACTTGTCTTCAAGAGAGCAATCTAACTTTGCTTAAAGCATCAAATGTAATAATTTGACTGTGTATCTTTAAGAAAAATTTAAAAATGACAGGAACGTAAAACAAGGCTAGAAAATATAAGGCTGCCTATAGCAATAAACCTATATAGAGGCATATTTTTTCATTTGTAAGAAAAAGCAACATCTGAGAGTTTTATCCTGAAAATGTCTTAGAAAAACACCTACAAATGCCATTAAGACATTTGCTTATAGCATAACTTTGCAGAGTTCAACTGTTAATAGCATGTTATTTAGAGAAAATGCTTCAATTACAAAGCTTTTGACACTGGATTCACAATTGCTTTATCAAACTTGTAATTAGAGGTCTGCTTTTGATGCCACAAGCATTAAAGGGGGAATCAATATTATACTTTGTGCATGTGTGTGCTGGCTGAGAAGTCTCAATGAACCACATTTTGCACTGCATTTGACTGAGCTGACTACTGTGAAATCAGCTGGCAAAACCAATTAACACATACACAGAGTGGATCCACCCTTTAGCTTTTCTCTAATACCTACAATGTCTGAAAAGGGGATGACACATAGAAATATATTTGTGCTCTCAAATTCTATTCAGCTGTAGACCTGTATGTATAAACATATAAACATAAACAACCTGAAACTGGTTTACCATTTTACCAAATCAAAACTTGCCTACTGTAGTTGTAGACTCTCCCTTCCTAATTTCAAAACCTGAAAATACAGATGCATACTTAAAGGAAATACCAACTCTAGGAAAAAGACCATCTGAAAAAACCCTTTCACTTCTAACTCTCCATAAAAAAGAATTCAGAAAAGTGAATGCCACAAATACCATTACTATCGAAGCTTATATCCCTCCTATTGTTGACTTTGAATTGGAAGGGAAGATCTGACTCATTGTTATCAATTATTTACATAAAAGAACTAGAAGCGGTTGCATAACGCTTCAGAATTTCATTTTATTTGTGAGCTCATTGTCTGGTACTTCAGTAATTAGAAACAGGAAAAAGGCTTTCCTGTAGTGTTGTCGTTAAATGTTTTAAGACCATGAGAGTCTTATACATTATAAAAAGGAAAAGCACTGCTCCTTAAACACCGGTTAGACAGTAAGAAATACCACTCAGTGACCAATACCAAGGAAGTGAAAAAGGATTTTCTTTTTCATCTTTGAGCAACTGGAAATCTGGCTCAACTTTGGTTTTGTTTATTCCTCTGTTTGACTTCTCTCACTTTCAATGACTACAAAAAAGAAATGTCTTTCCTTTGGCTCTCAAAAAATTATAAATCATACTACTTGTGGACTTCAGAGGGGATTATGTAATGCAGTGTGATGGTATAATGAGCAGATTAGAAGAGTTTACCAAAAAGGCAATTTTTGGCAGTTCGACAAAACTTTCATTAGGACATTTTCCACTATTGAAGCTGGAACCTGGATCAAAAGGCTACTGAATCAAGCCCTGTAGTGCAATGAATTTTTTATTGTCTTGTCAATATGAAATGCTCTCACAAGGGACTGACCATAGAGACCAGTGATGAGGGTGCTTGTCACGGGTGAGTGAATCAGCTTGACAAAGACTGCTTCTTCTCTAGCCCAGCTAATTGTCCTCAGTTACCAGCAATTCTGGGGTCCCACTTACTCTCAAAAAGCTTCAAATAAACGCACGTTTTACTCTGAAGCAGGAAAACATGAGAATTTCAAAACATCAACACTTAGCTTGTTTTCTGTTCTGCTTTAATGCAGACCTTATCTCTTCCCATAGGTTAAAAACCTGGTTTAGATTAAAAGAAAAACATTATCAAATACACTACATGGTGGGGATTCATGCTCTGTGTTTCTACAATATTTTTCTTTCAGGGAAAGAAAGTTTTCCTCTAAAAAATTTTAAACACATTCATCAAGTCCTTCAGTCCTTCCCTGAGAGAAACAAAGGATGTGTGATGGTTACCCCTGAGTTATGGCCATCTGAAGGACAGGCATGTTCATTGGGTAAGAGCAAACAGGGGCTCTAAGTAACAGTTAAAACAGAAAGTGAAGAAAAATATGCTCCAAACGAATCTGTCATATTATCCTAGTTCAGCACAGTACAATTCTGCAAGCTGCAATGTTTATCTCCCTTATTTTTGCATTTTTACACTGGGACCTTTAACTACAGCAACCGGCAAGCAACACAGATCTAATATCTCATGATCTCCATGCTGCATCACGCCCCTAGGCACTTAGCTGGGTTACTAGATCATAATTAACTTGGAGGCTAGCTGATGAATCACTAACACTGCTCCTTGTAAAATGTGGCAATCTCACTGTAAGCTGACACAGACCGAACCCTACTTCATTATTAACATCTGCTAAAATTGCAGCACAATAGGATAGGGCCATAAAGGCAATGAGTTTATAATCCAAATAGAACCAAAACACAAAAAATCAGGATTGCAGTCTCTGACTGCAGCTTCTATACCAATGACCTCTGACTGTTTGGTTCAGACCCTGGTTTTCATAAATGAACACTTTACCAGTTCAGAGAAAATAATCCAAAATCTGCAGTAACCTAACAATCCTAACCAAAGTCCATTAAATTTGCAGTGACACTGAGACACACTAGACACCTGACATTCAGTCATTGGTACCTGGAATTAACAGTACCACTCTCAGTGCAAGCATTTGATTAATTGATGTGAAATGCATATACATATTAAGTTAATTCTCTACTCAAATTTACCTTCCTGTTAAAGAAGATTTATCTGCTATCAGAGATGCTTTGCTGGCATCGGACAGACCACACTCTGCCAGATGACACCATCACTGAATCCTTTGGGTTTTAAGCCTCTAGAGGCTGGAGAAAATCAAGATGGAAAGTCAGAGTACAGAAAAAGAGCAGATACAATGGAGATTCCCCCTGAAAAAAGCCTTTTCCTGAGAGCTGATACCTTGCTCCAACTTATCTCCAGCTTCCTTCCACAGCTTAATCACTGGCTTTCCCAGGTCCTCCCTGCAGGTGTGAGCCTTAGGATCTGCAGTTCAGTCCTGTTTGAAAGCTCTGAGCAGGCACAAGCAAAAAAAAATTGTCACTAGTCAAAAAAATTGCCAAGCTCTTTTTCTGTTGTTGTGATTAGCTATCTGATGGCAGAATTGTTTTTTACACAAAAGATAAAGCACAGGATGGTACACCAGTGCTTCTCAGTACATCTTATCTTCCCTTCAGTTTTGTCTGCAGCACACGATACAGCCAATTTCAAAGCAATATCAACAGGTGCATACTGGCAATCAAAATGCATAAACTACATAGACAGATACACCCAATTGTCATCACTCCTTTCTATCACACTGCTGCAGTGGGAACCTTTTTGATATGATCTTTCAAGCCAGCAATGAGACACTTCAGGGTCCTCATTTTTGACTGTGCTCAGTTCTTCAGAAATGTGCTCTGAATAGTGTCACAGCAGTCAATGAAGCTTTTTAATTTTACTTTATTGACCATCCAGGAGGCAACAGAAGCTGATCTGCCTGTCAATATCTAACATCCATTCTGATTAAATGACTCAGAACATACTACAGGTCTTCAACTTAGGCAGACATTATAAAGTAGCAGCTTGTCGCTCTTCGAAGAAAATTAAGCCTTTGGCATTTTATTGAGCATCTACATTAATGTGACTGACAAAGGAAAGTAATAATGAATTGGAATGATTGACACAGAAAAACAATGTCAGTATGTTGGATCAAGCGGGACTGAAACTCATTAACTTTTTTGCTGTTGTGAGAAAAGATGTAAAGCTGTCCAGATATTGTAAAGTTTAGACATAAGTAGCTTGCGTTTATGATTTTTGAACAGCAAAAATTGTTGTCTTCCCAAAATCTTACATTCATTAAAAAATAATTTAGAAGGTTATTTAAATAAGTTATTTATGTAGTGGGATGTATCACTGAAAAATGTTGAAGAGATGTCCAAAGGGTGACTCAGTATCTCCAAAACAGAAACGACAGATTACTTTTACTTTGTCTTACATAAGTTTAATAAGAACGGCATTAAAGTCAAGGTCCTCTGTTTTATAAAAGTACCTGTCAGCAGAATAAGACCTAAGCTCTGAAATATCATCTCCAAGAAATTTCTCATGGAACAGAAAAACTCATTTTTGTTTGGTCAAGATAGCAAAATGTTTTAATACTATGAACATTTCTGTTTTATTTCTAAGTCTATATAATGGGTAGAGTACCATTTCAGTGATCTCATCTGCATTCTGTCTAAGGACCTGTGTCTAATAATGCCTAGTTGTTTCAACATAGATGTTCACAGGTAATGGTGGAATAACCGAAAAAGAATAAAGCAGCAGGACTCAGCCATAAACCAAAACAAGATGCTTTGCATAGCAGGAATTACTTAATCCACAGCTGACTGCTGTCTTAGCCTCTGAGCAAAAGGAAGCTCAAGCATAGGTCTGTACCGTTTACAAGCTTCATGATCTGCTGCCAATTTGCAGAAACCAAAGTAAACTTCTGGCAGGACTCCTACATACCATAGTAGTTAAAGAAACTATCGTCCCACCCTGATTTTGACTACAAGCCTTGAAAGATTAGCCTAGTGTTTTTTTCTACCCCCTTATTCTCCTTAGCTAATAGAAGATTTAACGTAAAACTTCAAAAATATAATTTTGGAAAGTGCCACTAGTTATCTACAGTCACTTCACAACCCCCCAGTAATTTTTTTCTCATTCCTTTTTCCTCACCCATAGGCCTCAGCAAAAGAAAGCCTTTACTACTAATTAAAAGTGAAAAGCTGGCAAACAGACCACGTACCCTGATGTTTCACAGTTGTGTGCAAAAGTGCCCAGAGACACCTGCTTAGTTTTACAGCAATTCTTTTTATCACTCCAACCCTTAAGGTTGAGTTATAAAATGAAGCAGAATAAACTAGATCATTACATGAAGCAATAGTGCATTTGTACATTCCACCTTCACTGGAAGACACAAATCACCATTACACAATGTTGTCCAGTTGCTATAGCAGGAAGCAGGAATCAACCAAACTAATCTTGTGCATTATGAAGTCTTTGTAAAGCATGGCTTTCGAAATGTTCCCTGGTTGTGGTTACCTCAACTTCCAGGCATAGCTTGAGTATCTAGTGCCAAATGACCACGTATGCTGGATAATCAGAATTCCTGCCCAAATTTCTGAAGATATTTTAGACATATAAAAATACAGACAGGCTACTAGCAGTGCTTTTCAGTACCTACATAGTAATTTAATTCTTGTTGAGCCCAGTGGGAACTAGGAAAGGAAGGGTGACAGCCCCCAAAGTTGAAGGTGCTTAAGTGGTACTTAGCTCAGTGTATCTGCTAACTGGAAATACCAAGCCTCTAAGCGGAGGTTAGGCTGCCAAGTAATCTTACACTGAAAGCATCCTTCATGTACCCTCTGTGTCCAAAAGCTGACTCTACACTGGTGCTATACCTCCTGATAACACTGATGAAGCTCAGTACAGCACAGTATTTGCCCTCCCACCACCACATCTCACAGCAGGACCTTATGGGTTGGGCAGTGAGAGTATTCACCAGGAAGGTAGGGTATGAAAACTCAAATCCCCCAGCCCTAGGAGACAAATGAACTGGTCCAGTTTTATATCCCACATAAAACTCTAACTAGGAACAAAACAGAAAGCAGCCTCCCTTCTCTGGACGTGCTTTGTAAGAAAGTGATGACTTCAGTACCCAGCCAAAGAAAAAGATTCAGCTGTGATTCAAAGACGAAGGTACATGGCTCCTTGCAGCACCAAAAAGGGTGCATCCCTGAAAGTGCACTTAAACTGGGAGGCCTCCAAGTGTACCCTCACCACGCCCCAACTCCAAGGACAGGAGCATCTTCACCCAGATAAGACTGGATGTGTACCCGAATTCTGTGTGGGGACAGGGGGTGGTGGACAGCAGGAGAGAGGGACATGCTGTGATGCAAACTGGCAGCTCAGCTAAGGAGTATTTGCAGAGGGTGAAGCTGACTGTCACAACTTTTCTCAAAACTCTTTGGAGGCCACTGCTGGCAACTGCCTGTCCATCACTCTCAGTTTTGTGGGCAACAGTTGTAGGCACTTGTGGCATTGTCATACAGTCACCTTAGTTCACTGAAACTGGCATTGCCAGTGAGAGGTTCAGGCCATGCTCCATCTTCCCTACTTGTGCCTATCTCGCTCTCCTCTGACCTCAGGCTGAGCTGAATGAGGTACCTGCCCAACCTGGCTGAAAATGCAATTTGTTATTGCTGTTGGCAGTGCAGTTTTCAGTGTAATTCACTCTGGAGAGCTGTGCAAAGGCTGGGAAAAGGTAAGGAGTGGGGTGACCACCCTTTTGTGGTGATCATGCAGCCACAGTTTTGCTCTTCCAACACCTTGTACAGAGCTATAGTATAGACACCTAGTTCAAAGCTAGAGCTGATGATGAAATGGTCAGTCATGCAAATTAGTTGTTGCAGCATGCTGAGTTGCAATGCCTACATAGTCTGGGCTGTAAACAATTTATGTTCCTATCTTCCTACTCTGTTTTCAGGTAACTAGCATGTTTATAAACCTTGCTTGTAGTCCTGAGACCTCTCATAAGCCAAACCAAAGATTTCTTTTATTAGCCACCAAAAATTTATAGCATATTTGCTGATTCTGATCTTTGTACACAATGACAGGACACTTCTAAAACTGAGATAACAATGGCACATGAAATTTCTCCATTGTAAGAAAAATAGAAGGCTTTGGAAAGAGTAAGAATTTATAGACTTTTATTCATTCTTCTGTTTCAATGAACGTGCATCATGAGGATATCTCCTAACAAGTTCAGTGTAGTATTAGCATTTTCCGTACAAGCATCTAGCTTTGAAATCCTCACCTTGTCACTAACTTAACTGAGGCAATGCAGCAACTGGGTCTATCTACCTTTTTCTTCACATCAGTGTTTTCTTCTTGCTTAAACCTAAAGTAGTCCGCACATGTAGAATGTCTACACATTTCAAAACAAAGGGTTTTACTAAATTTCTCTTTTTATTCTCTCACAGTACTCTTGCTTTAGGAGATTTCTAGTGAAAAAGATGCAGATAAGATTCAGTAAACTGAGCTTCTGTATGAAAATAGGATGAGAGAGATACGCCTAAGAGGCCAAAGGGAAAGAAACAGCTCTTGCATGTACTTGTTTCTAGATATTTGGCAGCATGTAAACAGTATCAAATAAGAACAATTGAATGAGAATATATGCCAAGATTGTGGTTCCAAATAAATAAACTACTATTATTATTCAAATTAAAACCAACATAATATGTTTCTATGTTAAACAGTATTTCTAGCCATCACAACCAAGATGTGGCTGTGTGTGTATGTACGTTTATTTATATAGCTTCTAAAAGCTAAATCCGTACATATTTCTGATCTTGTACTACCAGGCAGGATCAGGCTGACTGACCAAGCAAGTACTTGGCAGAATTCACCTCAGTTTTCACAATACTTTCACCCTATGGCTGAAAGTAGCTATGACAGCTCCTTGATAGTCACTGTAAGATGAATGGATCTATACATAACAGGCAGCTACGCATAATGAGGCCCTGTTCTTCAGCCTGTCCATACATGGTTCCCTGCTGTTATGAAGGTGTTGACCAGGAGAGCATTATCCCATCAAAATGTGATCCAGGGTTGCTCCAATTGGTTTCTCCAGTCAAACCAATGTTAAGTTTTGTCACTGACTCCCAGCTTGCACCTGCTACGCTCTTCTGGAGAAAGTTTGTGGGATTGTAGGGAAGAGACAACACAAAGCCAAAAGCATTTTGGTTGTGTAAAGGGCAAAGTTTCACCTCCTGTAGTCTCTCTTCTTCAGGCAAATACTAAATGTTTTCCACAATAAATAAAAAACCCTCTAGAAAACAAAATGCAGTCAGCATGTTGACAACTAGTAGGATTCTCCTTCCTCTAATTCATGCAATTCCACAGAAAGATATTTCTTTCTGCCAAGTACCTGGTTAAAAAAATGTTACCAACAAGTAACTGCCCTCAAATACCCATGGGGGCACAAAGATGGCCTGCTCCATGAGGTGAGGTGTCCCTCCCAGTGTGTCCTCCAGCCTTCAGCACAGCATATCCAAAGAGCAGTGTTGGAATGACAAATACCAGGAAGCAGAGCTCTGAAGGAGAAATAGGTCATTCATGGAGATATATCCAACCAGTCACATGACACAGATATTATAATCCAGCAGAATTGCCACTTTGGATCTATAAGGTTTCCATCAAACCTCTACATGTAAAGTCTCCATCACTTTAAAAGACCTTATTACAGAAAAAAAACCCCCAAACCTCCATTAACTTGTCTATTTCTTCAATACACAAAGTTTATAAAGTCCAAGTCAGAAGCCAAGACAGTTGTCACACATAATAACCCTCCAATAACTCAATGAGATGATATCTGAGAAAAGTAAGAGTCACCCCTTATATTCTGCATCCCAAAGGGACTGAAAATGGTTCATTTCACATGACCAGAACTCTCAAACTAATTTTTATGTATTTTCGGATGGCTCCAAATGCATTCAAAGAGTAAGTGTCGTGCAGTGGGCATGGGAGAGACGTAAATACGTATTTAACAAAGATTTAAATGCAAATCACGCTGCTTTATGAGTAACCAAGTTTCCTAGACTTTCACAGAAGAACTGGTACTTTCTGCTTGATGAACTAGATTGAAAATGTCATAAAAGTCATAGTGCCTTACTTGTTCTCGTTGCTGGCATCATATCGAGGCATAGGGTCAAAATCATTTCCATTGACATCAAAACTGGCCTGTGAATCCTGTAGTGAACAGGAGAAAGAAAACCAGCTTCTCATTAATTAGCCATTGACTCATGTGGCCTATACTTCTACATCATGTTCCTACAAGAGAGTAATTAGGTTAACTAACATTCCTGTGGTTTTATGATTGCATGTTTTAGGAAAGAGTTATATATTTAATAATTATGGGATTTACATATTTTATTTTATTTTTGGAAAAAGGAGAAGGATAACAAATGCTCTGAAAAAGCACAGTTCAAGTGTCAGAGAGGAAATAGAAAGTGGTGTTTCATTTAACCAGAAGACTAGATTTCTTCTAAGAAACTTATAGAAGTTAAGAAAGTTCATTCTCAAAATTGAGAATTTTCTAAATGTTTCAAGATTCAAGAAAATTATCTGCACAATGATGACTGAAATTTCAGCCATAGCTTCAAGGAATAAGAATAATATAATTTTCTTAAGAATATTGTTATAAAAATACAGCCTGAAATGCAACATAAACTGCATTCCCTTTTTCCCTGGGAGTGTAACTGTTTCAAATGTTTGCAAGATATGTCCCTATTTTTGTTCCATATTTTACATTTACCAGGATTCTTACAGCTGAAAATAGTTTTATAGAGTAAATAGCTGCTGGTTTGTATGGCTTCCATTAATCGATGTGGTAGCATGTGATGTGTTGACATGGCAAGCAGCTCTTTTTAATCTCTTCTTTGTTCAAAACCAGTTACCACATCCACCTCAAATATTCCTGTTTGTAGCCACACCAGCAATAATCTGACATATAGAAGGCATTTGTCATCAAACAAGCAATGTGTATTGCTTTGGGGGAACTCCTTGTTGGTGTGAGGAAAGGGATAGAGGAGGTGGTAAGGGAATAAATAGCTGCTTTAAATTCAGTGGAAGGACAGTACTGGGATGAGGTGACATATGATACAATCCAGGTCATTCATTGAGGAGGTAGAATTATATTTGGTTTGTTTAAATAACTTAAGAGATTAAAATGAAAGATGTGGCATGCATTAGGATCAAGCATACATTGACAAATAGAGCAACTGCCTGTCACTTGTGCTTGTGCAGTCCTCCTCATGTATTTCAAAGCTGAGTTCCTGGTTTGGGTCTTTATGGTGGGTTTTTGGTAATGGGGGGAGGGGCTGCAGGGGTGGCTCCTGTGAGAAGCTGCCAGAAGCTTCCCCAGCTCCAAGTCGAATCCGCCTCTGGCCCAGGCCGAGCCCATCAGCGATGGTGGCAGCACCTCTGGGAGAACAGATTTAAGAAGGGGAACCTGCAGTGAGTAGTGGGATTGTAATGTGAGAGGAACCCCTCTGCAGACACCGAGGTCAGTGAGGAAGGAGGGGGAGGAGGAGCGGGGCAGGAGGGGATGCCCCTGCAGCCCGTGGTGAGACAGCAGGCTGTCCCCCCCAGCCCATGGAGGGGAGCAGGGGAGCAGGTGCCCACCCGCAGCCTGGGGAGGACCCCACGCCAGAGCAGGGGGATGCCCAAGCCCACGCAGGGCAGTCTGTCCCTGCATGATCGGCCCGTGGAAAGGACTCATGCCGGAGAATTTTGCGAAGGACTGCAGCCTGTGGGAGGGACTCATGTTGGAGAAGTTTGTGGAGAACCGTCTCCTGTGGGAGGGACCCCACGCTGGAGCAGGGGAAGAGTGTGATGAGTCCTGCCCCTGAGGAGGAAGGAGCGGCAGAGACAACGTGTGGTGAACTGACCCCAACCCCCATTCCCCATGCCCCTGCGCTGCTGGGGGGAGGAGGGAGAGAGAACTGGGAGTGGAGTTGAGCCGGGAAGAAGGGAGGGGCAGGGGGGAAGGTGTCCCAAGGTTTGGGTTTAATTCTCGTTATTCTTGGTTTGATTGGATTGGGAGTAAAATAAATTGATTTTGTTTCTTCCCCAAGTTGAGACTGTCCTTTGCCTATGACCATAAGTGGTGAGTGATCCCTCCCTGTCCTTGTCTCTGCCCACAAGCTTTACTTTGTATTTTCTCCTCTTCCCACCAGGGCCGAGGGAGAGGAGTGAGCGAGTGGCCTTATGGTGCTTTGTTACCGGCTGGGCTTAAACCACAACAAATACTAAAGTTATGCAGTACAGAGAAAACCACAAATTTTCAAATGCCTCTAGGAAACATTTTCATCTTTTTTTTCAGTTAAATCCAGGTTTGTACTAGCTGGAAACAATAGCACATCACCAATGAACTGAATTTTACTATAATATAGTCAGACTTTATTTTGAGAACCAGATAATAAAGTGAGCTCATGTATCTCTGGTAGGCAACAGTGTGCAGAAGAAAGTGGATTATTTCTTTTGTATTTGAAAGTTTTTTTCTTATAATAATTAGAGAATATTTCTTAAATTAAGTGGGATCACCACTTAATGCTAATGTCTGACTAGTTAATTCAAGGGAATTATTCTAGTGCACTAGTGACTAATTCAGAGTATTAACTTACTAACAGATGACCAGTACTTATCTATGCTCTTCATTTGTCTATCACTAATCTTTATTACTAGCACAATATTCAATGTTAAACTTTACAAATATAACAACAAAGATTTTAGCTAATTAGAGAAAAAGTAAAAGGAATCAAATTCTGTTCATGATTGTCTTTATTTAAGACTACATGACCCAAAACCAACCCAAAAGCCTTCACAACAGGAGCAGACTTTCCAATCTTAACCCTTTTGTTTAATTACAGCACTACCAAATAATCATGTCCAGAGAGCAATGTAAGACAAAATCTAGTGCATAACAAATAAGAACTTTTTAAAGCATATCAGTGTTGTTAAAAAAACAATACCCCATCCCACAAAACTTACAGAAATATTTTCTTAAATAAAATTATTTGTTAAACACTTAGCTTAGGGATGATTATCCTCTCGTGGGATGACACAGCTGAACAAAGATGATGTCCTCAAAGGCAGTAAAATCACCACATATTTCACATACCATGTCCATTTAAAAGCAGCATTAAAAGTATAGCCTGCTTATAGGACATAGTGGGGCAAAGATCACTCTTAAAGAAACAAGAGTTTCACAGAACTAATGTATATTTATATGTCCACTGCTTCTTGGAGAAGAAGCAGCAGAACCAGAAAAAAAAAAATTAATTGTCTAAAGGATTTAACAATATAAGGGGAGTTACATAATGTCTGCTAGTAAAAGGAAAGTCAAGTCAGTTCTCATGTCTGAGAATCCCTTACACTTAGAGCACAAACACTTAAAATATTTCTCTTACTGCATTCTAAAACACAGCTATTGCTGTGAAACTGTCAGAATAAGTCTTTCCCAGCCATTGTTAGACAGCATGCAAAGGGATCCCATTACTTGATGTATGTCTTCAAAGACAGCTATGAAGTCTGTGCTGACTCAGCTTTGATATCTGTGGTAAATTTTTCATCCATATATGTAGAAGGCAAGCTAACATATTTTCACTTTTCACTGGAAATTATTGCATTATTGTTGAAATGTATATTGAAGCATGTTATATAAGAAAATCTAAATTATTAGTAAGAAAACCTGACACTAACTCTTTCAGGCATCTTGCCCTAAGATTTTCAAACAAAGGGATTCTAACATAGTGTTTATATTCTTTTTATATCTGCCTGGCAAATGCTCACTTGCAAGTAAGAATACAGAGAAATAAATCGCATGTGCATTAAGAGTAATAAGGGTTTCTACAGGTATGCTGGCCAGAAAAGGAAGACTAAAGAAAATGTTATCCCCGCTGACAAGTAAGACAGTAAATCTGGTGACAACTGACATGGAGAAGGCTGAGGTACTCAACAATCTTCTTGCCTCAGTTTTCATTTGCAATCTCTCCCCACATCTCTCAAGTCCCTGTACCTCAAGGCGGGGAGTGGGAGAATGAAGTCCCCCTCATCACAGGAGAAGATCAGGTTCAAGACCTGAAGAACCTGAACATACATAGGTCCATAGGACTTGATCAGATGCATCCTAGGCTCCTGAGTGAACTGGCAGATTTAGTTGCTAAGCGACTCTCTATTGTATTTGAAAAGACATAGCAGTCAGACAAAGTCCCAAGTGGCTGGAGAAAAAGGAGTATTGCACCTGTTTTTAAAAAGGGTAAAAAGGAGAATCCTGGGAACTACTGACTAGTCAGACTCTCCTCAAGGCCTGGTAAGATGATGGAACAGATCCTGCTGTAAGATATGTTGAAACATATGGAAGATGGAGGTGATTAGAGAAAGTCAACATGGCTTCACCAAGGGCAAACTGTGCCTGACTAACCTAATGGCCTTCTACAATCGAGTGACTGCATCAGTGGACAAGGGATGAGCAACTGCTATCATCTACCTGGACTTCTGTAGGGACTCTACCATGGTCCCACACTACATTCTTGCTGCTACATTGGAGAGATATGGATATGATGGACAGACTATTAGATGCGTAAGGAACTGGCTGGGTAGCAGCATCCAAAGAGTTACAGTCAATGGCTCAATGTGCAAACGGAAAGCAGTAATGAGTGGCATTCCTCAAGGGTCCATACTGGGACAAATACTTTTTAATATCTTCATCAGTTACATTGACAATGGGATTGAGTGCACATTCAGCAAGTTTGCAGATGACGTCAAGCTGAGTGGTGCAGTTTATACGCTTGAGGAAAGGGATGCCATTGGAGGGACTTTGACAGGCTTGAAAACAGGGCCCGTGTGACCTTCATGAAGTTCAACAAAGCTAAGTGCAAGGTCCTGCACCTGGGTCAGAGTAATCACCAGTATCCATACAGACTGGGGACTGAATGGATTGAGAGTGGCTCTGCAGAAAAGGACTTGGGGGTACTGGTAGATGAAAAATTAGATATGAGCCAGCAATGTGCGTTTGCAGCCCAGAAAGCTAGTTGTATCCTGGGCTTCACAAAAAAAAAAAAAATTCTCCCCTTCTACTCTGCTGTCATGAGACCCCCACCTGGAATATTGCATCCAGCTCTGGGGTCCCTAGTGGAAGAAAGACATGGACCTGTTAGAGCAGGTCCAGAGGAGGGCTATGAAAATGATCAGAAAGCTGGAACACCTCTCCCACGATGAAAGGCTGAGAGAGTTGGGGTTGTTTAGCCTCGAGAAGAGAAAGCTCTGAGGAGACATACAGTGGCCTATCAGTATATAATGGTGGCTTAAAAGAAAGACAAAGACATTTACCAAGGCCTGTAGTGACAGGACAAGGGGAAACAGCTTTAAACTGAGGGGTGGCAGATTTAGACTGGACATATGGATGACTTTTTTATGATGAGGGTGGTGAGACACTGGAATAGGTTGCCCAGAAAAGTTGTGGATGCCCCGTCCCTGGAAGTGCTCAAGGTCAGGCTGGATGGGCCTTTGAGCAACCCAACCTAGTGAAAGATGGATGTCCCTGCCCATGGCAGGGGAGTTGGACTAGATGAGCTTTAAAGGTCCCTTCCCACCCAAACCATTCTATAATTCTATGATTCTAATTACCCCACAGACCTTATGCAAATCAGCAACTCTTTAACTCCACACCTGGGGAAAAAAGGCAGCTAGATGTTAGCAATTATGCAATATTCTACCATCCTTCTAGAAAACATTATTACCTTCAGATCTGTAATAGAGAAAACTGAAAACTCTTCTGTCCGTATCCTAATAAAAAGTTGCTCTAGTTAAGTAGAAACACTTGCTACAGTGAGGTGACGTTTATTGATAGATATCTAATACCTGGAAACACATATTCTGTTAAGAAAAGCATACTGCATTTCCACACCCAAAATGCAAATAAACATGAAGAGCTTGATTAAGGTCAAGCACCCCATGCGATTTCTCTCCTGATATTGTAGGTGTTCAGACCATTGGCTAGGTTTCACCTGAAATTTTAATAAGATGTCTTCTTTAAGATATCCTCTGCCATTGTTGCCTGGGAATACATAATTCAAAATGCTGGAATACTAACTGCCTAGTCATTTATCAAGCTTTTCTTATACTCTAGATATTTGCTGTGTAACACGTAATTATGTTTTCATCAGAAAGCAAACAGATGCACAGCATCTGCACACAATATTCAAGGAAATAAAAACAGAACTGTAATAACATATCATCTAGATTCAATTGATAATGAAAATATTTACTAATGAGCAACAAGCTTCTAGCCAATAAGCACCTCTTACACATCATAGTATAAATCTCATAGCACATTAGTAATCTGTCATGTCATTAAAAACAAAATCCTTTATTTGATGGCTGTAGATCAAATAGCTTTTGCACTACATATATGTCCAATCTAAAAATTTCAGTAAAATTCCTCTTTATTTCAGCTAAGGCTTTAACTGAGGTTAGGTGTCATGCTCTAGCTTTGACTGCAAGCTAATTTACTTCAGCAACCAAAGGAACAGAGTTCTTTGACACTAATGGTATTGCTGTGCTCTGCGAATGGAACTAACAAGTGACAAGTGAGGCACAAAAAGGGCCAAAAACAATATAGCAAAGTTTCAATTTAAAAAATCCACTGAGATTAAGCAGGAAGGGGCAATAAGGTTTCACATCGTGGTGAGATAATTGATTCCTTGGGATCTGAAGTCCAGTCAACCATTTCTGTTTATCTTAAGATATCCCCAGGAAAGAGTTTTTCCTAATTTCCATTACAACGTGTTTTCAAGGAATGGGTGAAGATAAGTTCTTTGCACTGAAATCTGTGGTTACAGAGTCTTACTTTGCCTGTGCCATAAACACTGACCAAGCCACTCAGCCAAAAGTTAAAGTCAATCATGTACTGCTTATCTGCTCTAACATACCAAACCCCACAGAACTTTGTTGTTTTAAATAAGTCACTTTGAAAACTGTTGTCTTACTAATTGCTAACTTCCAATAGAATTGCTTATGGATATATATATATACACACAGAGTAAGGCTAAGGTTGAACACATTCATAATGCTTTTGTTATCCCTGACTACTGTTTACGGGAGTTTTACGGGAGGCATGCAGCATAAAGCAACTGCATGTTTTTCCCCCTTTTCTTGCTCGCAGTACACACCAGTGCCTGCAGTGTCTTGACTTTACTTATGCTTTTTAGACTAGATGCTCTTGGACAGGTGGAAATTAACTTAAGAAGTGTGGTTGTTGTTATACTGTGCTGTTCTCTGAAATGCATGAAGAAATAAACTGAAAAAAAGTAGGGAAATAAACATCTTTCAGTCATAGTGACAGTAATTACTTATACAAGTCATAAATACAAAATTGTCAAAGGAAAATGCATCCATGTACCTTCAGGCAGCTGGCTAAGAAGTACATACATTAGATAACATGCTTTCTCCCTCACTTGATTGTAATATACATCATCACCATTTTTCACCCTTAGAGGACACAGTCCCATAGAAAATGGTACTACTTCACTCTGAGATTTTCCCAGACAACTAAAATTATCATTTATGACAAAATCAGTACATCTACAGCATTATAAATTTCATTTTGCCGAAGTATGCATGCCTAAAGCATATCTGTAGATGGGGCCCATAAACAACAGATTTTGGACTGATTCTGCTTTAATATCTGAAGACGTAGAAATCTGGGTTACATAGGTTACCAAATTTCCAAATCCGGGCAACAAAAGAAACGGTCAACACCCCCAACACTGATAGGCAGAATAATGTTTAAATCTTTGTGCATTCACCACTCTCTAAGCCACCCAGTACCTGTGTGACCCACACAGCTACGAGAGTAGAGTGCTGACTTGTCCCACTTTTTCATTACATTTGCCTGTAAAAAGCAGTAGAGACAGAAGTCTGAGTACCAGAGAGACTTGTTGGGACACAATGAAGGATACTCACATCCCGTCAAATTTTGGGCCCTAAATTACATGCCCAGGCTCCTTATGCCTGAATATGAAATGGAAAAGATTTTGCATTTTATTTCATAGACCTTCATGGACCACTGTGTCAAGCAACTGTTCTTAGCCTTCAAGATGGCGGATGATAACAAGCCATTAAAGAAATTAAGCTAGTTTCAGTGCAGGTGAAATGTTCTTTTGCTGTTTCCTACTAGTGCAGTTACTGAGGAGTTATATGGCCAATTGGGCTTTAAGGCAAACCAGCATCTGTCAGAAGTCTGGTGTTACATAAGTTGCAGAACACCTAAATAAAGCTGTAAGATGTCAGTAAATGTCATTTGTGATAACACAGATTTTGGATGCAATTTGCAACACATACTTCTTTTTTGAGATAAAATTCAGTTTAAAAATGCCAGTTTATCCACATATTCTAAGCCGAGGGTTTGTATTTTCCCACTTTTATTTATCTGCTGCTTTTACAATAATCTAGTATGGAAGGAAAAAGTAGAGTGTAGACAAAATAAGAATCATATTAATTAACTTATCAGTTGAAGACAGAACTATTATTACAGGCTTTGAACCAATTCAAATATTCTTCCTAACCAAGACTTCAATCTAGTATTTCCAGTGTAAGATGAGTCCATTACTTGTGTTTGAAAAGCGTCAATTGTTCTTCCAAGAAATGCACCCATTTACTGAAGTTGGTTTCTCTCCTAGGTAAGAGCCATCAGTTCCCATACTCTTGCTGAGTTTGACCATGCTAGTTCAGGGTAGAAAGAACCATATTACTGCAGATATCCATGGTTCTGAACTCAAACCCATCTCAGTGAAGCCCATGCTAAAACGGGGTGTTCATCTGACATAGGTGGCAGGAAATGCTGTCCTGTTTAACAACCAGTAGACTCCAAGTTGATCACTTATGTCAATCCTTTATCTTCTCCATGTAAATTCATCCAGGCAACTCAATCCCACAATTGCTCTGCGAATATTTAGACTCAGTGTTGCACAGTTTCAATTTATTTATGGTATTAACAGTGGAAATTATTCATTTAATTAAGACTCTCTTGTGTTCATATATGGCTGTAACTATGACATATATGGCTGTAACGTAGCCCACTGCTACGTAGTTTCAAAACCAGAAAGCAAAACCAGTGACACCATTGGGGTCACAGGAATACTAATTCAGATCATTTGCAAGTCTGAAATAACAAGAGGAGATGAAAATAGTATGGTATATGTGTGCACAGGTCTCAGAGGAAAACACTTGAGAGCACTGTTAGGCACATTTAGACTGCTGTGCCTGCTGGTTGCTCTAAACAGTGACTGCACATTCCCTGATATTGAAACATAACAAATCCTACTTTCTAGTTTACATTAGAAACTAGTGTGAGTGACAGATGAGTGACAGATGAGCTCAGTGAGTGACAGATGCTTCACCAAGTGGAATAGATGGTGCATGTGGCTGTGTAAATGTCTCAGGTTAATGCAAATAGCTGGGAGTCACACCAGAGGCTAGCACGTCTTCAAGACAAAAACATAGTAAAGCAGCATCTTCAACTTAGTAATTAGTATCTTGATGTTTGGCAATTTTAACTAAAAAATTTAGGTCTTGAAGGTAAATATTACAACATCATCTCTATTTTCCCTTCAAGTAATAAAAATTACATTATTGTTTGGTAAAATTACTCTTTCTTGTTTTGTTATCTCTTTTCATGCTACCTCAATCCAGACAGTACTATGCAATATGTAAGAAGAAATTCCTCCTCTCATTTGCTAAGAAAATTTAGCACTCATGTTCCCAAACTATGTCGCTCAGAGAATAATAAATAAATAAATAAATAAATAAATATCCATATAAGATTGCTGAAAATTTTGTTCATCATTCAAAATGTTTGTGGAGTGCTATTCTTGGAAGAGAAGCTGTGACACGTTAGAAAGGCTTTTCTGTTTCTATGTAAGTTTCCACCTGTGAGTGTACTTCTAATAATTAGTTCCTCATAATTTCTATTAATATATGAAATACAGCAGCTGTAGCTCTCAAGATGCAATTATAATTAAACTCCATCAAATGCAGCCATATTGTAAAACTGCCATATTGTGGTTAGTTCAAATTTATTAGCTTAAAACAATTAATTTGCTAAAAGATCACCTAAATCTATCTAAGTGCACAAATCTTCAGAGTGGATTACATTGTCAGCACTGCAGAATTCATCACAAGCAAAAAAAAAAAAAAACAAAAAAGGAAAAGGGGAATGATGACAGAGATAAGTCCTAGGAATATGAATAGCTAAGTTGTTTTGATTCACAAGCTTTTTTCTTTTGCTTATATACAAAGAATGACTTTATTTGAGGACAGTAGGAAAGAGCACAGTTCTCCAAACCTCTGATCTGGGCTGGAAGGGTTCTGGTACCTCTTCCAAAATATGTCTGCCTGCACTTGACTGTTCTGTCCAATAAATCCTTAATTCTTCCAATTCTGCCACGTAGAGGTGGAAAATCATATCTGCCTCCACGGTGACTATATAATAATCACCCAAAGACTTTCTTCTTTTTAATATTTAGCAAGTTTAATTTGTTTGCTAAAAGATTCTCTCTAGATGTAAAATTCCTAAATAATGCTATCTATGTTTCAAGAGCTAAATGAATGAGGTTACTGCTCTCAGAGTTATTCTGTTAGGGTGTCTGTAAGCTCACAAAGAGAATAATGGGTTAATTTATAATTAAAGCATGATTTTTTATGACTAGAAATACTGTAAGGTTTTTTGTGTTTGTTTCTAGATATCTATTTCCTCCCTGTTAATTATTAGTCCATATGTAGCTAATGAATCCTCTGCCTCAAATAGGGCTTGGTTATTTATCTCGAGACAAAGGTTTATAGGTCTAGCTTTGGTGGTCCCAAATGAAAATTTAACTGGTGTGTATATCCCAATCCTACATGCTGGGTAATAACTCTTGCTATACTAATATATTTACAAGAATCTACCTTAAGGAAATAATTCTTCTGTTTTACAAATTATCTCCACGTTTTGTTTCCTTCAGCTATTCAATACTAGACAGAAATCAGCTCAAAACCCACTTTTTTTAATTTTTCATGAAGGCTTTCTACAAACTCTGTAACATGTAATTGGAGAAAAATGATGCTGCAGCATACATTTCAGGATGTTTAATTCTATTACATATTGATAAAAGTGTTTGGATTTTCTCTTCTTTTAGTACTCGTGCAGTTTTAATATACCTGTAACTCCTCAGCTCCACTAGCTTCAGACTTTGTGGATGATACTTAAACCAGCAAATCCCATCCAGGAACTAGAGTGAGCTCTTTGAAACAAGATTATTTTCTGCTCATTCAGCACCTCTCCTGCCCTTGCACAATTTGTTTTCCCTAACCCCTCTTCAGGCTGTAATACCTAGTTGTCATCAATGTGGAACTTAATCTGACACCTCAAGAAGCAAACCCAGCTAAAAGTTTTGAATTTGTTAGCTCAAAGGAGACAAGAGGGAAGGGCATTACACTCCTTAAAATCATAGCTGGATTTTCCCAGATCATCAACAGCAATTATTGACTGAGGAATAGATATGGATAAGCCTATGTTCTAGGAGAAACTACTTATAGCACATCAGAAGTATCAAATGCATAAAACGTAATCATACCATATCAGCTAAATAGCCCTATCTTAGGCTAGAAGTACAAGGTAAGATGAGTTTTTTCTTTTGTTCCTGATAAGAGTAAAGCTTACTGAAAAACAACATACTTCCTTAGTAAATCTATTTAGGAAACAAGTACATTTTATGTTACAAAACCAAAATTTGTATCACAGCCCATCTAAATTCCCTTTTCTGGTTTGGAAATCTTTTAAAGTTCTCAAAGATGTTGAGCAATTCTAAACAGAAATTATTTAAATCTCTCATTTCCATTCTGATATGTATGTGAACTCTCAAATGTTTATGATGCAGGACAACGGCGGAGCAGATCTACATCATCTGGATGCATTTTTGTTTTTAAATCACTCACTTTAACACAACAGTTATTTCACGGATTATTGCACACTCTGTGCAACTGGCAGCAGGGGAAGCATTGTGTGGCTAGTTCTGATTGACTCAGTAGAGATGAGCTGCCTAAAAAAGAGACAGGATTTCAACTGACTGCAAAATTTAACAGCCATGTGCTCTATGAATCCAGTTCCCTCGGTTACAACACAGTGGGGAACAGTTAAAAACCTGCCAAGGTCCCAAGCGTGTGATCTACAAACCTCCTCAATATGTCAGCATTGGAAAGAAACACCATAGGAAAAAATTATTTTGAAGGGCATTTGTCATGGTCATAAAATGGCATACAAATGAACCTACCCTCAATACCAGCCTGGAACTGGCCATGAGCTGATCTGCTCTAAACCACAGTGGAGAGAAATGCTCATCCCAGTGGAGCTGAAACTGTATTGCTATGTGACGGCACAAGGGGACAGGAAAATCAATGGGACCTGAACCTATGTCAGAAGCACCTTTTCTGTCTAGAAACCTCTGGAGGGGGCACTGTGAAAACCCCACTGAAGCTGTTGTACCCTGCAAAGTAGGTGGGTGTCAATACAGGTGGTGTGGCTCACAGGGAAATGCAGATACTTGAATTTAAGTACCTCACTCAACGACTTCTTTTTAAGATAAAAGAGAAATATATTAGCTAGACCCTGTATCTTCTAAGTGGGTGCATTTCAGCACCAAGCCAAAGATACATTTTTCTTCCAATTTTCAGTCTATATAGCCTATTCATTTAAATATATAACACATTTTCCCCCTAAGATTACATTATCATCTTATATCATCATATATCAAGAGAAATGGCAACTTAATAATAAAATATTAACACATATAAAAATATCAGGCTAACTCTGAGTGTATACATCATTCGTACCAAATTATTAGCATTCAATCATTTAAGTTTTTACCACCTGTAGAAAAATATACTAGACATAGGTAAGTTGACTACAAAGATTTTTATAAGCGTTTTATTGCAAACATCTTGAAATCTAAATTTTTTTTTCAAAGGATTATAAACTGAAAAAATTATGTTGACTAATTTCTTATTTTAAAGCAGTACACAACATGTAAAGAAGACAATAGGACTTATTCAAGAAAGCAAGATATTAGCACAAACAGACTTTCAGAAATCTAACAGGATGATGAACCAGTGGACCAAGACACCTAACTGCACCTTGCATGATGGCTCAGCTCAGAGGAATGAATTAATTTCTATTCAAATTCTCCACCTGAAAGAAAGGCCCTTAAGATTGGAAATGTTCCCAGTTGGAAATGTATAAATAAATATATAATTTTACAGTTGCATTTTACAGTAAAATGGCATGGTATAGGTAAAACAGAAATTAAAGTTAAAAAAAAAAAAAGTCTAAACAGAGAGAGGATTGTATTAAAATGAATCTCTGAGATGCTCAGCATGAAAAAAGACCAAATAAAAATTTTTTTTTCAAGATTTCAAGAAAAGGGCACATATATGCTCATTACATAATCTTGAAGGATTACGCATTGAAACAAGGTGTGGGAAGGAGATACAATACAGTCACTGCAATAGTAAAAGCAAGAACAGTGTCCACAAGCATGCCAAGAACAGATGCATATGGAGGTTACTAGATCCTGAACCACAAGATGCAATGCTTCACAGCAGCATAAGGAATGGCTAGGACTTAAGGGGGTTGCTTTAGTATTTAACATGCTCATCAAGCCTCTGAAGTACTTAAAATTTGCACCACTAATCAGCCAAAAGAAAAACATTCCCAAAGCATAAATAATTTTCATATACCAAGATTTACAAAAGACTTTATACAAATTGCTGGAGTTAAGAAAGTTGTATCTCTTTTTGAAAAGGAAAAGTTAGTTATATGATCCTGACACTTTGCAATAGTTAATCTCTGAGCTCTCCAACAACTTTTATAACAAGAATTTGCCACATTACCTAATGATAGCAATAATCATTGTGCAATTTATGAGACTGACCTCTCCTTGTCACTATGTGAGATATCAGGTGGACAGAGAGAAGCTGTCCAAAATGAGATTTCCTATCCTTTCCTAAGTACATCTACCAAGTGTCAGTTTTTTTCCCAGTTTCCAGAGGAATGTAACAGCTTAGTTCCTTCATATTTTATTTCCTTCCAAAGAAAAAGGGCCACTCATATGCTGCCTTTCCTCTTATACCTGATTAGTTTAAAGTCAGAAGGAAGACAGAGACTCTGGGAGCTCAAAAATACATTCTGTGGAAAGACAGGTCTGGTTCCTCTGTGTGTAAACACAAACCATCTCTGTGTAAGTCACCAGGGCACGAAAGCATTTCATTTTTTCCTTAGATACATTAGATACTATATGTATAATTTCATGTATAATTTAGTTAAGGTCATCATAGGTCCATGATAGAAGACATATGTAAACAGTAATCTCTAGTCTGAGTATGCATGTGTAGGGGCACTCAGTATTAAGATGACAGAACATCCCTGGACTCAATCCATTTTGCTCAGCATTACAAACTAGATGCAACAAAAGAAAGTTTTGGCATCAGCAATAGATATAATGTGGTGGCACTTCATCCAACCTTTACTGAGTTTCAATGTGTAGAACTATTATGTGAGGACTGCATATATAGAAAATTAACCAGAATAAAACATTCTGTAAAAAAGAGAAGCATTAGCACACTCTCTGTTTTGGCTATTTCTTATTAAAATTGTGGGGATGGGACAGTATAGTTTAGAATTACAGTCGCTTTAGGTGACAGCTTGTAGCGGTGATAATGTGAAGACTCAGGAAAGGCCAGCATCTTTTACCCAACTATTTTTATCCACAGGATGACAGCATTTGGCTCCAGCACACCCTGGTGCACCTTCACATGGTGATACATCTTCTACTATTTAAATCTTTGGTATTTAACTTCAGGATAAACTCTCAGGTTACTAACATAGTAATATTACGATCAACTAAAGTAAGCAGAGATGTCAGGCCAAATACATGCTGATGTTTCTACTGTCAACAATTAAAGGTGTGTGTATATACATCTCTGCACATCAGAATTTCATGCGTCAAGTTTGATCAAACATGATCTAGAATGATACTAGAAACCAGTAAAACACAATCCCCAAATTTACACCCACTAATCGTCTAACTAAATGACAATTAGAAGATTAGATAATTGCACTTTCAGTGTAAAATTATCTCAGTAATTTGGATTTCATTACAATGTGGATTATGTATATAAAACCATGTCTTTAGTAGTACATATTACACAGGAAAATAAATTGAATCAGCCTATGAATGGATAGCCTGGCTATCAGGAAAAGTTGTTTTGGGGGTAGCAGGGTTGTTTGGTTTTTATTTATGGACTGTAAGAGTCTACATCCCTAAGGGCAGATAGTCACGGAATATATGTACATTGTCAAAGCATTCTACGAGATTAACTAAGGAATACATTACCAGAATGATTAAGAGGGGAAATCTTCAATCTAAAAGATGCTTTGTAGGGAAAATATTGCATCTACAGGAACTACTGCTTAAAGTTTTC
The DNA here is from genome assembly GCA_025311575.1 of Elanoides forficatus. NCBI lineage: Eukaryota > Metazoa > Chordata > Aves > Accipitriformes > Accipitridae > Elanoides > Elanoides forficatus. Next base: position 44,177,472 of record JAOBAS010000072.1, read on the forward strand.
AGCTAAAACTACTAAAAAACATTGCTGTAAAAAGTACTCTCTCGAGTACCGGTAATTTGTGATTCAAAGCCTAATTATTCAGTACATGATAAAATTGTCAATCCACAACAACGGCAATGAATGTAATGAAGGCACACATCAGTTATATTAGTAGAAATTAAAATTCTCCAAATTAAAATTTTACAGCAATTTACCAAAGAGATACACACATTCGCACTTTTCACTATGTAATCTCTAGTTTGAAATTTGTATCAAAGAATTACTCAAATACGAGAAATCTACACTTTAGGTTATACTCCTTTAGAGCAGGGTTTTTACTTTCTTTGGAATTATATGAATTATGTAATTTGGAGTCAAGGGAGAATTTAAAATCATAAATACTTAGAAAATCAGTCTCTTTCTCCTTTGAAAACATTGAATTCTGCAAAATAACCACACGAGCAAACAGTAAGGAAGAAAAAATTTGAAGCCAACTCAAAACACAGTAAAAGTTTGGTATCTGTATAAATATTGCATTAAATAAGAACTTCTAACAAATTAATGGCTTCTCATGTTCAAGATTTTCTATATTGTGGAAAAATCCATTTCAAACATCATTCAAAACTTTACTTTCATTTTTCTTGATGTATAGAATTAATATTGATATTGTTGCCTTTTTGCCTGACTCGAGCACTTCAATCTGATCATTGTATCATCTCTTTGCTGAAGTGTAAGGAAAAATCAAAACCGCAAGCTGGAAAGTATGTGGACTATTACTCTAGGTAGGACAGAAAAACTGTACTCAAAACACATGAAATTCATATACCTGGAAAACTTGTAAATATTTATTTTAAGCTCTAGAACCTATCCCATCAACACTATTCCCACTTTGGGACAGGCCCACAAGTTACAGTAAAATAGAGGTAAAAAAATGTTTGCAAGGACAACAGTCTCTTCTCTAGTCTGTGAGTGAGAGTCCAACAATACATTGGATCTTAATAATTTAATTTCTCAAATCCTACTCTATTCCCAGCTCTAAACATTGCACCAAGTGCAGTAAGGGTCCCCTTTTTTCCAGCTGTAAGACGGAGCATGCAGTGTGTCATGGCACCATGGCCTAGTGGCACTTACCTCACTCTACCAGTCTTACAGAATACAGCAATATAGTGGGATCTGCCCCAGACCTAACTTTAAATGCAGCTCAAAAGAACATTAACAGCATTATCAGCATATTTACCACAAAATAGAAGTTTTCTAAAGTTTGTAAGACTCTAATCACACTGGCATTTGTTTACCAGATGACAAATGCACCATCTGTAGTACGACACCAAGCATTTATGTATGAGATTAAAAAGGTAATTTTCCAGCTGCTTTTAGCTTGCAGATATTTGCATACAAAATTTACATGGATGATAAAGAAATGAGGTTTCTCAAGAAAGACTAATTTGTTTATTTACAAAGACTGGAGACTTAAATTATAGCAAATTATCACCCTGGAGTTAATGTTCCTTCATGATTGTTTATATGCTGTAATTCAGTATTAACTACCATCAGGAAATGTTTTGCTTGAATGTTATGCAGCTATATGGACTTTACAAGAAATTCACTTTTTAAATAAACTTAAAGACCTCAGTGGCTCTAGGGTAGCAAAGTGCAATCTGGTGTGCTTCCAAAGAAGCTGAAGACTCATTTTGTTGAAATAGTTCCCAGGCTCCTTGATTTAGTCTTCACAGCTAGACATCAACCCTTCAGCAGCCACAGGCTGTGAACAATACGAATTCACTGTAAATACAGCACACTGATTTTTAACTCAGATAGTTAATTAGGTCTTTTGCATTTTTTAAAGAACAACTGAAACAGTCAGGTTTTGTGTGTTTTAGAATGCTTATCATCATAGCAATGAATATCCTAAAGGCTTACCTCTATGCTATGGGCATATACTATGTGGGCACATTAATTTTCACAGCTCTTCAGCTCACTTTTGAATTATTAGTCTTCAGTATTCTGTACTGTGCGGCACTTCACAGGTGTCAAAAGCATCCATTTTTAACATTTCCTGCTTCATAACCCATTTCTGAAATACTAATTGATTTCAGAATGTCCCACTACATGCTTTTCATACAATTCTAATTAACCTGGCATCTCAAAAAAAAGATTCTGGAGAAAGAATTCAAAACAGTGCTTAGGTGAGCATCTATCTCTTCCTCAACTGACCTCCCACAAGGTATTAATTGTTATCCGTTATTGACCTCAGATGAAGACAAATTCTGCATTTTCCTCAGACTTAACTTGCACATCATGGGACTACATTATTTCTTTTAGAAAATGAAAAGAAGAAAGTGAATTCAGCAGGAAGTGAGTAAAATCATGTAAGTATGGATAGATAACAGATGGATAGATAATAGTCACATTCGTGACTGCTTTGGACAAAGTATGAGACAAAATATGGTGAAGGTAACAGATTTCACAGGTCTGTCATTGACCCCTGAATTGCCTGAGAGTTGAGTGGGGAAGTACAAACAGTATGCCTTCCATTTACCAGAAATCCTTTATTTAACCCAAAATGAAAAATTTTCCTTCATTTGGGGGGTTATGTGATATTTTTTTAAAAGCCATATGAAAACAAAACAAAAAAATGTTTAGAGGCTGTCAGAATTAAGTGTTTCTGTAATTTAAGAGTCTGAATGATAAATTTAATTTGAACTGAACTTTCAATTCAGTTCAGTGGGGGGAGGATTTCTGCATATGTGTCTGAATCTACATCAAAAAATCTAGCACAAAACATTTACGATATCACTACCAGCTGCTATAGAAACAGCTGTCATCCAGAAAACAAAACATTTTGGACTTCAAAGTAATCATTACACTACACAACCAAGAAGACTGAGAAGAAAACCCCAGACACATTTTTCTTCCAGCACAGACAAGTGTTTCACTGCACAAAAGAAACTTTTTGTCTATTTATCAGCATGTAACACATAATCTTAGCTAATAAGACAACACCTTGCTGTAAAGTTGCTCTTTTAAAGATGAATCTGCTAGACCGCCCTGGAATAAGCCAATACAATAAGATTTTACTGTTGACAGATAGGTCTCATCCTTCATAAGACCTCACTGCCTCTTTTGCAGACATATAATTCTGCTGTAATAAAGCATGTTAACTTGGTTTGTCTTTCTCCCACAGGTGTCACTGTCTACACTGAACTACAGCAGGACTTCAATAAACTCCAGTAGGAGTTGGAAAATTCTTCCATGTGTAGGCCTTCATCTTCCAGGCAGTCTATGTGAAACTGGTGTGCTAGCACTTTGCTTTGAAATTTTAACAGATTTCATAAAAACATTTTCAAAATTATGTCTTCTAATTCAGTGGAGAAAAATGAGTAGAAGATAGAGGCACAATTTATTCAAGTACTGGGGCGTGACATATATGCATATACATTCCACATTTCAAATGCACTCATTTGTTTTCAAAATAGCATAAAATGATAAAGAATTTCCAACATCCCAAGATATTTCAGTAGGCTTCTATGGAAGATCTTCTTTTGAAACATTGTGGGAACTTGGTTATTGATCTGCATAGACGTGCTGTGGAACTGATGAATCAGATCTATGCTTTTTATTATTCTGTTTAGCTGTGTTTAAAGGGAATAACAAGCACATCTAAACAGAATGTTAAGTATATCCACTACACATTGAGACACATCCCTAGCTGTCTAAGAAGGAGAGAGGGAAGAGGAGGAAAAACAGCATAAGGAGAAAAAAAGCAAGATGGCTAAATGTTTCCACTTACACATTTGTGGAGGTTGCTTCTCAGACAACAGTAGGGAAGTGGGTGGGTACAAATGTCAATCAAAGGCCCAGGATAAAGTATAGAACAGCATAATCAACAGAGAGCAAGGGTATTAGGAGCCTTTGACTTCTAGCAGGAAGAGGTAGAGAAACAAAAGGTGAGTATTTAATCACGCTCATTAAAACTTGGTAGGGCAACGGACCTGTGGGTGAGCCACAAGCAAGTGCATCTGGTGAGCTTCTTGTACGCCTACCCGACAGCTGCCAAGCTTGAAAGACTGGCAGAATGGGCAGGACAGAGACATCATAAAGCTGGACAAGGAGAGTAGGTCGTAGTAAGGGGCAGGGATTTAAATGTTAATTACTCTGAAAGGTCCTGACTCCAAGAGCCATCACAATTGTGCACAGGAGTGGGTGGGAAGAAGGTCAGAAAGAGGCGAAATACAGGAATGTAAAGAAAAAGACAACAAAATGGAAATGAGACCTGAGAAGAACAAGGTGCTTCTTGATATAGAACAGAAAGTAAATTACTCTAAATCCCATACACAAGCCTCTCCCCCAAATTCTGCAAGAATTTAGAATAAGATCTATATCCTTTTGTCTTGTTCTAGGATGGGAGGATGTGGATACTTCAAAGGTTCACACAAAGCATCCCTGTATCCCTTTCCCTTCCTCCTAATACATTGAACGCTTCCACCCATATATCACCTCTTCCCTCCACTGCAGAGCATGAGAAGCATCTTGAGACACAGGATAAAGAAATTGGTTGTGGTAATTTCTTGCAAACATGCAAATAGTTTTTGTGATATCAAAAAAAATATTTATCCATGAAGTATTACTGTTCGGGTTTTTTCATAATAATTCAGCACTCCCATATAACTACTCTATTCGTTCCATGTCCAAGAGGCCTTCAGCAAGGGAGAGCTCCTGTCCAGAGAGAGCAGAATAGCAGCTTGACTCTGTGGAGTGTATAAATCTCTATTTATAAAAGCCTCGGGCACTTGTTTTTCACTCACTTGCTGATTTGCACATTGAAAGCAATTGAACTTCATCTTATTCAGATCTGAATGAGTTTATATCAACCTTTTTTGCTTTTTACATGATAATTTATAATACACACAACAGGAGATTATACAGTTTACACACACACACACACACTCTGAACTGCCTGAAAATTAGCTGATTTTAAAACAAATCATCATTATAGCCTCTTTTTTGCATTTAATGTGCAATTAAGCACGTGAGTTCAGTAAGTTTGGACCTCAAACTAAAGAGAATAGAAGGTTTCATGATCCCATATATCCCAGCATTTGTCTATAAAACACAAGCTTCAACAAGATGCCAAGACAACCACCTTTCTGCCAAAATAAAGACACAGACAATATTAAGATGAATTCGGTTGGTTAAACTGGCTGGCTAGTTGGTTCATTGATTAAGACCAATTCCTATCCTACAGGACTTTACTTATAGTTCCTATGCAGCCAGGTACTCTACATGGGACCTGTCTGCTGGAAGTTCACACCGGTCAATTGAACTTGCTGTTCTGCTCAGCAGTTGAGTCCATACTACAAAACAGTACAACGGAAGCACATAAAATTGTGCTAGAAGTGACAAGTTGTAGTTATGACACTCTAGAGCTAAGAATAGACCAGTGAGGTACCAGCACGGGGAGTTCAGGACTTCTGACCTGGAACAGGAGAAGGAGGTCAAGTCAAGGAGGTCCATTGGTTTCCTTACCTGAGTGAAGTCTGGAGCACAGACAGGCCCTCAAACATCTCTTTTCCTGTAGATATATCCCCTGAGCTTCAGCCAGTCTCTTGCCTACTCCACCTAAAGTTGTAGATGTACCTACCTAAAGATAAACTTCATCTCAAAAAAAAAAAAGGCAGAACCAAGAAATAGAACTGATAGAAATAGTTACTACGTGACTGTCCTACATTTCCAGAATACTAAGACAAGAAAGCAAGGCATGTATTGAACAAATAATCAACTGTACCCAGAGGGAAAAACCCCTATTTTATCCCAGAAAGACAATGTGAAAGTTTAGCTACTGCAATTGCTGCTAATAGAATAAGTTCATGGCAAGTGTACTTAGAGTCCAAAGCCATCCAAATTCAGTTCTTCAGATGATATTAGATTGTATCTATCTGTCTATTTGACTAGACAAACTTCTAGAACAGTCAGTCTTTAGGTAAGATATTGATACTTAGATGAACAGATCACAGTTGAAATAATTAACAGAATGTGATAGACCAAATACATCTCTTAATGTTTTAACATTTAATACTGATCAAGCACTTAATTATAAATTTACAAAGAGTTAACAGTCTAGCTCTCATTTAGTCCAAACAAATTATATTTTTATAAGCCAAATTCTATTAGAGAGAGCTATCAAAGTATTAATACTTACTTACATAAACAATGACTGCTCCAAGTCACTGTAACACAGGCAAATATTAGCAGGAGGAGTTTCCTCTCTCTGGGCAAGCCACAAGATAATATAAGCAAAACTAGCATGATACAATATCAGGAATTCACTCCTGTCTTACATACATATAATACAAGAGCATACTGAAAGTAACTCTGGAGCTAGAAATTGAACACACACACACACATGCACACATGGACACATACACTCGCCAGCTTGTTTTGTATATGAGCTTCTCCAGCTGTGGGCTTTACAAAACTCCTTTGCAACTTTATATCAGATGACTGGATTTCACTTTCTTCTTCTGGTGAATTCAGAAACAAATTCTAAAGTGCTGTTAAGATCCAAGTACTTGCTTCTTCTTGTATGCAGAACACAATTTTGGACAGCCTGACCTCTTTCAAATTACTTAGTTATATGGCTTATGGAATGATATAGCCCATATTTCATTTAGGTTTGAAGACGCTGGCCACCCAGTCCAATCTCCCACTCAAAGCAAGGCTAGCTTTAAGGCTAGATCAGGTTCCCCAGGGACTTGCATAGTCAAGTTTCTTCTACCTAGAAATCCACAAAATTACTGAGGAAGAATTAAACCCTGTGTTTTTAATTCCTTACATCACAGCTATGACAAAGGACGGAAAGGTATGTAAGCATGAGAGCTGCAATGAAACAGCCAACACTTGTCTAAAACCTTAAGGGGCATTCCTAAGACAAATACAGATGGTCTTGGGAGAGACAGGGGTGCTTCTTAACAAGCACTGCTAGCTGCGGGCAGTGTCAGGCCATGGCATCTTTCAGAACTGAGTGACAATCAGAAGACACCACTGCCGTAACTATGACCACCACTTTCATGCTTGTTTCCTGCAGTTTTATGTTTTCTTTGGGAAGCCACACTTCCCCCTTTTCCTGCACAGGCCTTTAATTCCCCTGGCTTGCCATGATTGTTTCCTATTCATGCTGGTTCTTTACGACACATGCCAAGAAACAGACATGAAGTCCTAGGGCAGCACATCCTGTATCACCCCTCCCACTCTATCAGCCGCACTAAGAAAACCAACAGGCAATTCAAGATAGTCAAGTCACTAAAAGTCTCAAACAATGACTAAAATGTTACAAAAACTTACTTTTAGCATCAATAAACATGTGCCACCTCACAGGTCTATTAGTCTCAATAAATTTACAGGTCTATTAGTCTCAATAAATTTATATATGCTTACAAGGGTTAAACAGTTCTTTCCAGTAAGTTGCATGCTTTAGAATAAAGCTCAACTCCTTGTTATAAGGAGCGTGCAAGTGATGAAATACAGATTTCTTAGTCCACACATTTGTGGCATAAGGTATCTCCCAGAAAAATCTAAGTTTGGAGTTCTTTTGGGTTTTTTTAAAATCTCTGATAAGAAAATAATACAATGATTAAAACATTACCAAAATTCCTTCTGAGCTCTTGTTTTCACCAAAATTCTTAAAAAGAAAAAACCCTATATACTAGAACAGTATTTTCAGGATGCAAAATGTAGGCAATACTGCCACTCTATCTTCACAATCCATCACCAATAGGTTTGCTGTCTTAATTTGTATCCTAAATTGGCTATTTTTGCTCATTTTTCTTTTCAATATGCTTTTTTTTCTCTAAAATTCAATCACTATTCCCTCTTACTGTGATAAGCCCCCAGCATGTTCTGCATAGTATAAAATAGGAGTAGACCACTCGATTAAAAGATTTTTCACAGATGTGAATCATTTTAAGCTTCGTATTTAAAACCAGTATTTATCTGTTCAAAAAATGCCTCATACTTGACTTGCAGAAAGATCACAGTATCAGCGAGTGGTGTCATATTTCATTTGAGAAATCTTTTGGAGAAAAAACCCAGCAGTGTAGAACACAATTAAATGTTGGAAAAAACCAATGAATTTGAAGTTTAAATGTTAGTGAAACGCAGAGTGAATTTCACATAAACCTAATATAATTCCATAATAACATATATTGTATTATGAGAGTATTTCTAGAAATCAGACTATAGAAATTCAAGTTTATCTCTTTCACTAAAAATGTACTTCCATCAATTCTACTTGCAATGTAGAAAAAGCAAAGATAATTCTAAGCCCTTTTAAATCACATTTTAGTATGCTGTACACAATAGCTTTTAGTATACAACTGTATTCAGTTGTGGGCTCAGTGCCCTAAAATCAGCCCTCACCTTCTGGAGCTCCACCATGCTTATAAAGAAACAGATGAAGACATTTAGAGACCAAGAAAAGAGTATTTTGCTTTTTTTGTAAAACAAGATTTTAAAGTACAGATATTACAGGCACTGAATGACAGAGTTCAGTAAAGTTAGAGATTTCTCCCACTCTCCTGCAAACACATGAACTGCTCTGCTAGCTGAGACATGCTTTTACTGAGACAACTGAAATAGCAGGTAATTTTGTAGTTTTCATTTTCATTTCTTCTGGGCAATATTGGGCCTGATGAAATAGAACTTTTTTTTCCATGGAGACACACATCCCTCACTGAGCCAATAATTTCACTCTTCTTTCAGGGGCTTTTCTTTAAAAAAAAAATAGAATTACATGCCCCACAAAAAGAAGGAATGTTTATCACCCCGTCTGAGGTGGAGGTAGAACCAACCTTTGATAGTGGCTCTTACTAAAAATATTGTTAATGACTTTCACCAATAGAAATACAAATGAGACCTTCAGCTGGTCAGAACAGCTGACCAGAACAGAAATGAAACATTGTTTTTGTCACTAAAAAAACACACTTTGCTCTTATCTTGAGTACTGCATGCAATTCCAGTCTTCGAATCTCAAGAAGAGTGATAGCAGAGTCAGAAAAGGTCCAGAAAAAAGCGACTGATCAAGGGGACAGAATTGCTGTCTTATTAGGAGAGATGGAAGAGGGTCAGACTGCTCAGTTTAGAAAGGAGAAAGCTAAGGAGACCACACCTCGGGCTTACAAAATCGTGACAGCTATGGGCTTACAAAATCGTGACAGCTATGGATGCAAAAGATACACTTGATGACACTGGAGAGTACAGCTATGCTTGTGGTTTCTCTCTAACCAGCCATTTCCACTGCCACTGACAGAAACAGGCTACTGAGACAGAGGGACCACTGCTCTGACACATCAGACTGTTCCTTATTATAGAAAAGATCTGAGCCACAAAAGAACCCAAATATTATGAGATTTCATTTTTACAGTATATCTTTTAGATGTCTGTGTAATTGTGCATTTGTTTGTTCATGCGAAAACAAATAAAATGGAGATACACAAATAAGGCAGACATCTGCTAACGGATTATTTTTGTGGGGGAAAAAAAAAGCTTGTGATCAGCTGTATATCAGGAATAACTTACTCAATAACTAAGAGTGAGTATAAAAAACACCAGAGAAAGCCAAAGACATTCCCAAGATGCCAAATACAGCCCATTTTACCTATCTTTTGTTACATAAACCCCCATTACATGGGAAGGAGGAAAAATATATGTATTAGTTTCAGTGTTTAGGCTCTACTTGTACCTGAGACTGTCATGGTCAGAAGTTTTCAAATAGTTATTTTTACTCACCAAAGAAACTAAGGGAAGAAAGGGAGAAGTGAATTAAATTCCTGTGACTTCAAAATCCAACTTCATTGATACAGCTCCCTTTGCTGTTTTCCCCTTGACCAAAACAGTGCATCCAGCTCTTTTTGCTGGTAGTAACAAAATTAAATTTTTATTCTTTCAGCTTCAAAGTTTAGATTAGCATGTAAAATCTCTTCCCTCAAAAATTCTAACTTCAGCAGTGTTGGTTTACGTCTTAACAGTAATGTCACCTACTTTTGACAAGTTTTGCACAGAAAGAGAAAAATGTCAGCTGTTTGCCACCACCAAGTGAAGCTGGAGACTGGTGACAGATTACAGGAGGAAGTACACAGAAGCCTGAAGCAGTCAGGAAAGTCCACAGCCATCCGGCTCAGTTAAGCAAGGAATGACATACCCCTTCCACGTTACACATATCTGAAGCAGCGAACATCCACCAAGTTTCAGATACTGCAAAGTCACTGCTGAGAAGAGCACTGTCTCCACAAACTTCTACTGTCCTGCAAGCATGTGTCATATAAGAGAGGAAAAAAACAGATCAACTGCATAGGTTATCTCAGTCTACATAGGTCAGCGTTTTCTTTCAGAAGGCCTTCACAACAATTTTTAATAGAGCTAATTAAGAGCATGCTAGCCTAATCTGCAGCATAGTACGTCCTTTGTTTACATAATTCCTCACTTTCGTTCTCTTCTGCCTGTGATGAAAGACCATTTTAAGAATTCACTAAGTCAAAAGTACCATTCACTGGTACATCAAAAGCAACATATTTGAGAAGAAACAGCAATCAAAAGGATAACTATCTTCAATTTTTTAAAAGTTATAGAGATTTTTATGTAACTAAGACTAGACATATCAGAAACATAGCAAAGATGGCAGGAACACAAGTAATTTTTTAGAAGTAGGGAAAGTAGGGATAGCAGATTCTAAGTAGATGCTTGTAATTGCAATTAAAATTATGGTATCACCTGAGAAGTAAACAAATAACAAAACTGAGTTGTTGCATAGAGATTGATTAAAAACTTGGACATGCAGAAGACACAATATCTGTAAGACAGTTGTGTAACATGAGTTTAGTCAACAGTCACAATTTTTCCTTTTAAATAGTCTTAATTAATCAGGACTTTGAATATGCTGCTGCAATCCACTACACCTTCATAACACTTCAGCCAGAGGAAAAAAAAGGTTCTTAAACATACATGAAAGGTTAAACCTTCCAATAACTCTGGGATGATACTCATATACTGGTAAACCAGCGTGGACTCTCACAATCGTCTTGACTGACCTCCTGCATAAGTGGTTGTTCAGTGAAGGTTCCCCTCTGCTGTGCCAGAGGCGTGCTAGATGAGTGAGAACAGGAAAAGTGCTTCTTCACAGTAACAGAGGCCTCTTGCAGATTTACAAAATTTCGCTAAAATCTGCATTAACAGGGGAGGGGTGCTTGCACTGATCTATTGGAAAGATTAACTCTGGAAATACTTAGAGAGTGAGAATTCAAGTGGCAGAAGAGTTAAGTCTCTCTTTTATTTCTTACAGCAGAATGTTATATGACTCACCAATTAATGCTAATTATTGCTCCTAGAGCTAAGAACAGACACTGCTCTTGCCTTTAAGGAGGGGAAGCAACAAGACCATCAGCCAAGCAGTGACATTTAAACAGTAGGTTAAATACCCATCAATGCCTAAGGGAGCACTTCCTAGCATATTTCCTATGCTAGACATGATGAGAAAGTTCATAGAAATGATCTTTCTTTCACTCCTATCTTCATCTTACAGTTAGCTCCACATTAGCTTTCAAAAAGCTCATGACTTACTGAACACTCTTTTAATCAAAGAATATGCACATCACCTGAATGTATTTATTAAAGTCACCACTGATTTTCACAAATGTGTTGATAAGCAGTACAAAACCCAACACGTTTATTGATTGCAACTTATCTGTTCATATTTTAGGGCTAAAAGATCAAAATCAAAACTGTTTTTTTTTCCCCTATTAGAAGATGCTACTTGTTTTTACCTTAACTACGGAACAGTATTCAGTCCTGTTCTAGTAATTAGATGGCTTATTCTCAACTATGTCCTACCTTTGCAAAAACATCACTGAAAACAGGTGCTTCCCTTTCACTGGCTTAATCCCTTAAACATGCACCACACAGATGTCTGTATTAAAATTATCTTTTTTTTTTCCTATGCATCAGCTTTTTTCTCCTACATTTGTTCCTCTGAGTTTCGGGGTTTTTTTCTGATTATTATTACATTCAGGGGCTATTGGAGCAGAAATGACTAAAAGCTAACAAAAGAGCATCAGGAAGTTCTCTTTCTGCTCCTTTCATTGAGATGTGGCAACTTGTGTTATATAGGAATGAAAACTACTGTCGACTTTCAAGATATTTAATAGATATTTTTGCTCCAACTGTTTTCGAGTTGTGAATATTTGCTGTGTCAATATTTCCAATTGAAATGACATATGACACAAGAATGAAGATTCATTAGGGAATTCAGGTACTCTGCTCCTGCTAAAAAGCAAAGGATATTAAAAGAAAAAGATAAATTTGAAATATGAAATGATATCGTGTAATCTTTGAGAATTAATTTTTAAACACTCCAGAGTGTGGCCTTTGAAATACTAAATTTCCCTGTCTGTTCATAAAGTCCACTTCATCTTAGCTTTTCTGTGCTTGGCCCACCATTGGCAGGAGTTGACAACATACTTCATGAACCTAGGTGAACCCAAGACAGCATCTGCATTGTCTCTTGATCTTGAATCCTGTTGACCATATCCCAGTGTACTGCTTTGATGGAAGAACATGAGCTGCAGCCTCTGACAGACAGAGCAGGGATTTCCTCTCCTACAAGGGAGTTCTTAACTTCTTTTAGTATTACAAAGATGCTGGAAATTAATTAAAAGGTCCCATCCTCAGTATTGTCTATTTTTCTCAGACCAAAGTACCTTCCCCAAAGTAGGAACTAATCTAGAAATCAATAAAATATTCTACATGTAGCATTCATATTAGAATATCTGCTCCTACATGCCCAAAATACAATTTGAAAGTGAAATCAGGAAAGCTAAAAAACAAAAATAAAATATTCACCCATTTCAGCTTTTTTGATTCAACAGTGATCTCTGTTAGACAGCTATAACAACTCCTTGGATTACTCTCGTAGTTTTAATGGATGTACTCAAGATTTTCAACCAGAATTTTATGACAAGAAACTGTCTTTGTAAAAGTATTATTTTAAACACATGTCTGTTACAACACTTGTTTGAGGGCAGCATTGCTAACTTAGTGATTGTCAGTATTATATCCTGACTGTATTACTTCCATTTTTATATGCCTCATGTCCCTGTATACTTTAGTGCAAAATAAAAAATGCATTTAATCAAACTGTAGGTGCTTGGCACCAGATTTCTCTCGTATGTGCGGGCACTGCCAAACACGTATTTATTTTTGAAACTCCAGAGTACCAAATATTGTACAAATACTAGAGGGGTAATTTGTCCTTCCCCACAGAACATATGCTCAGAGAAAAATCTGAGAAATGGTAGAATAAAAGAAAGAGCCACTTTCTAAACTAAAATCAATAAAAGTTATTGCTTTTAACTAAATCAATAAAAGTAGGCATTGATCTGTCTATGTATTTAAAAGAATCCAGATGGAGAAAAGATTACAGTTAAGTCTGAAAGCTTGAAGACTATCCTGCTAAACTAACTTAGGAAGAGCATTTAACATATTGTGGTCATAGACAGAGGCAGGGAAACATTTGTGGGGAAAACGGAAACAGCTTGTTAAATCCTCATTAATGATGTAAAGAGGCCAGAGTAAGGATGATAGAAAGTAACCAAGTGAGACAGTAAGTTAGAAAAATTTGTGCATGACATCGAAGGTGCTTAATTTAATTAAAAAGGAGTAGTGACAAATATTATCAGACAAAACTATTTAAGCAGTTAAACTACATTTGAACAGAAAACCAGGAATGATCTGCAATCTGAGCAAGTCAGAAGGTGTGAGGGTAACGAAAAACAGAAGATGAACTGCTGAAAGCAACAAATAGGCAAAAATTTTGGCAGTATTTCTGAGGAAAAGACCAGGATTAACATGTGCAATAAGTAAACTTCTCATGTTACAGACCTGAGAAACAAGCTAATGACATGATGCACGAAGCCTCCCCAGAATGTCAGATTGCCACAATAAAGAATTAACCTGTTACTTTAACCTAAGCAGACTGCACTGGGGCAAATAAATAGAATGAACAGTTTTTACTGATGAGCAGTAGGAACAATTTCCCAGTTGCAAGTATTCTTAAATAAAACACCAAATGCCGCTGAGAATTAAACACTGTAATTACTACATTTATAATTAAACTGAATATATATTTTCAGAAGAATGTGACATTTTTCTCTGAAGATGCAAATAAAAAGAAAAAACTAGCTTAAGCAATTTAAATATGCAGGAAAGTGTGTGTGATTTTAGTAAATATATATTGTGTGTATGTATATTTTTATATAATTGTACTGTATTACACAAGCACTATTTACCAGAAAAATACTTCTGTATATTCTGACTATACAATTAATGATGCCTTTTAATGGAAAATTTTCAGAGAGCAATTAGAACAACTTCCTGGTATGGCTGCACAGGGGAGACACTCCTCCATGCATATATACTTATCAACAGACAACGAAGCAACTTGGACTTGTCATCTGACATGAAAGTATCTTGCATATAGAGGATTTGTAGCAGCTGGCAAAGCAATCATTAAGCAAAGTAATTTTTCATATTTTCCTCATACAGTGTTGAGCTCTCAGTAGCTTTGAATTATACTATAGTCATTTAATCATATATGATTATATTTCTGATTATACCATAATCTCACACAAATTAGTTTACAGAGTCATTACTATCTGAGCACATATAAACATTACAGTCAATGAGCACTTTGGGGTTCCATCCCTCCCTCAAAAAACAAAGGAAAGAAATGGTCTTTTCACCTCTCCTTCAAGTTGCCAAAAGGATATGCTGTTTTCAACCACCTCAATATTATTTATATTATTTTCAACCACCTGTAGCATTAAACATTAAAGTGCAATCCAGTTTTACAAAATTTACCCACTGGAGGTTGAATATGCTCAGCACTTCTTAAGAGGGTATTTCTTCCACATTCCTCAGCCTGTATGTGTTTAATGTCACTTATAAATGGCTTTCCATATGGGTTTCACACTGCAAAAATGATATATATGTATATATGTACACATATACACAACATCATCTCTTACTGAAGCTGATCCTAAGCAAACATCAGGAGGTACTCAGCACTTTACAAGACAAACAATTTTTCTGTGCTAATGATATGTTTCTTCTGCAAATTGACAGAATTTATATTTTAAAAGTGACCTCAGCCATCCTGGTGTTCTCTTGAGAATATTAAATTATAACTGAGGGTTGGTTGAGGATTTTTTAATTACTAGTTTCACTGAATTTTGCTCAACCATAGATGACATCTGAACTTTTCTTCTCTGTATTCAGCATACCAGTAATAAGTTTTATTTTCTACTTCTCCATGTTTCAAATTAGAAGAGCAATTTTTTTTCCCCATGTATTTAAACTGGAAGTGTTTTTATCCAATGCCTTACTTAATTTTAACATCATTGCATAATACAATCTTTCAGGAATAACAGTAACACCTGAAGAAAAAACACCTTTTGAGAAAGTGACAAATAAATAAGAACACAGTTTTAAATTAAATAATATTAGGTGCATTTAACTTTCATTCAGCACCTTACAGCTGAATCAGCCTACGTTACAGGAGATGATACAGTGTCACCAAACTACGTGTAGTTGAGCTGTGTTACTGGGACTTTTAGGCTTTTATTAACAATGAACATGGGGGGTTTCAGCTATACTGCTCTATGCAACCGTTAACATATGTTGAGAAGACCAGATTAAGGACAGGGTACCCACACAGTATTCTAGGGGGAAAAAAGATATGCCACTGTGCTTAGAAAGGTGATTAGCAACAACTATCTTCACATTACCAGTCGGATACTAGCCTATTACAAAAATAAAAGAGTAATTGTGGGATCCCTGCTATAACTTGTGTAAGATATTCTGGCCCATATTTAAATAGCTTTCTAGTAACTAACACAGTACAGCAGTATCCTACCACAGCAACACTGAAGGGAAGACAGCAAGCAGACAACTGATTTTTCTCTGCTACATATTAATTTGAAATAGAAAAAAAACCCAACCAAACAAACCCAAACCCACACAAGCATCTAGGAGGCTAATGCTCTCTAGAAAAAAAACATGCGTCCTTCTATTATTTTACTTCGGTATTTACCATTGGGTGCATTTTTGTGCAGCACTTGCCCATAAACCAAAATAAACATTCTCTGCTGGTTACCATGTTCTGCAGTTGCATTGTCCCTTGTCATTCTGTACCTCCTCTAAAAGACAAGCACAGTAGCTTCCCCATCAAGACCCTAAGGTCTGCCTCTCAAAACCACTGTGAGAAGTGATGATAGATAGGATCATTAAATTGTAAGAAAGCAGTAACTTTGAAAAGTTAGGCTTAATTAAACAGTGAAGCCTGAAATAAGACTAGAAAATTACTAGTCTTCCACTCTGATTGTAAAAAGCCCAAGACTTTGAGCCACATTCTCTACAGTCTTTCTCTGTTGTTTTGTGGTGTTTGTTTTGCTTTGTTTTCTAAACCCTTTTATGCAAGTAGCAGGCCCGAATTACAGAAGTTACATGACCCTGTTACAAAAGGTTCACAACTGTACTGTGCAGACAAGCTCCCTCTCAGCTGTCAAAGAAGTGACGGAATGAAAGAAAGATGAATAAACTGCAGCATTTAAATATGGATCAGGGCATGTTTTTTTAAAGGAAAATGTGGCATCATTTCACTTGAACAAATGACCAAGGATACAGTCAAGCAAATGCGCAGCTGTCCAACAGCAGCGAAAGCAGAACGTGCCAGGAACGACAAAACCTGCCGGTGATCTCGCAGAGCAGAAGGGGTCCTGGTCCCATATGGCTTTTCACGCACACACTTCTACACGCCAACAGCTCTACGGCTAGGCTGCTCCCGGGAAAACTAGCCTAGGCCTCTGCTCTGGCACCACAGCACTGATATACGCACAAAGGAAAAATTAAGAACCCCAGGCATTTAGTGTAAAATGTTACATAACTTACACCAGATTGTTTTGTGTGAAAAAGAGATGAATACTTCTAGATATCTTGAGTCAGGGCTGCCAAAAATGGAAAACCAGCAGCAGAAAAGCACCCTAAATGTCCCAGATAGAGCAAGTGCTACTGAGCTGCACAATGTCTTCTCTCCATGCTTTGTAGCTAATATATTTTTTCTTTGAAAAGTCCTGAATTGCATTTAAAACCCCCACATTTTTCAGTCTAGATTCCTAGGTGCTCTGAATTATCTCCAGAAGATGGCACCAGCCACCTTTACTGTATTACGGAAGAACACATTTGCCACTTTTTACCTTCTCCACTTCATTAACACACACAAAACCTGTCCATTATTTTCACTGACCCATTTGCTTAATTTTGAGAGAAAATTTGGTAGGCTGCAAATGGTTCTTTCAATTTACATCCACTTTGGAATGATTTACATGTTCTGCAGCATTAGGCTTATTTCATTAAAATGTATAACATCTTCACTGACATTGTAATTTTGTCTTGCAATAATGTCTTTATAAAAGTAGAATAAAACAGGTACCTCCTACAGGTAAGTGTATGTGGTCTACAGGGTATAAAAAAGCTATCTTAAACATCATAATACAACTGTAGCACTACCAGAAAAATATTTGCTTTTACCTTTATGAAAAAATATGCTGCATAAAACAGCAATGGATTTGAAAATTATTCTTCTCCCCCCACTCCCTGCAGATTCTAGTGAATTGCTTGTAATTCTGAGTACTACTACTAAAGCCAGAGATGTAATTTCATGACTGACTTCACGACAATAATGTTCTTTGGGGGATTATAATACAAATATCTTGACCCTTTTGATAGACAGAAAGGGCACTACAATGATTATTTTGGAATCACATTTGCAATTCTAACTTATCTCAAGTCAGGATCATGCATGACCATGGAGTCCATGCATACCTCAGATCTTCCCACTAAAAAAATCTTTGTAACAACAAAAAGTCAAACTACAATACTTAAATTTGTCCTAAATACGGGGCTAAATATTTGAAGTCACAAGTTGCCAATACTTGCTGATAAACAGAAGGCTTCAAGAAATACTTGCAGTTTAGTACATTTTGTTTGGGCTCATTATGACATTTTGTTTATTTTTGCATTCCCCAGATTCCTCAGGAGTTGCATAGCGATGCTCCTTACGAAGATGAGATGTTTCCTCAAAGATGTCTGAAGAGCAGGAGAACACAGGGAAGGGGTGAAGGTTGCGGTGCTCCCTTGGGCGTCCCCCTTGGAGGGGGCTGCTGCTATCCAGCAGTAGAGTTACACTGGCCTTCAGCTAGATTGGAACTTCAGTAACAGCCTTCACTGCAGACTGGCTGCAGCACTGATGGCCGGAGATCAGATGGGCCTGCTTTGTTGGAAAGCTAACATCAGTTCTGCAATACTGGTTATATGTAAAATCCTACTTCATTTTATAGTGAATTTGCAAAGTGTCTGTAACTAAAATGCCATGCTGTGTAGGCAGGCAAACTCTGATCATAAAAGCAGCTGGAATTTTTCAGGCATTTTTGTTTAGCTTTGAAAGAATCCTGCAATCAAAGATCAACACAACAAAAAGATAATTTAAATAGCAGGATTTACTTTAAAATTGCCTAGACTAATTTCACATACACTTGTGTAAAATAATGTTATTCAACCCAGTCTATTATTTTCTCTTCCTCACCAGGAATTAGAATCACCAAGTGTCAGAATCTCACTTTGATTTTCAAAGAATGAAAACTCATAATACAATAGTTCTCATCTTGAACAGAAAGGAAGGATGTAACCTAAAGACTGCCTGAAGCACATCCCAAGCATTTCCAATAGCATTTCACTACAAGTTAGTTGAATTGGTTTAGAATTGCTTATTTGAAATGAAGAGGTGCAGACTTTGACTCCTAAGAAGAAACAGAAATAAAGGCCACTAAGAAACATTTTATTAAAAACTTCTCAAATTGAATTCCAACATACTCTTCTAGTGTAAACTACTGCAAGATATGTTTTACTCATTTTTCCTCATTTCCTCTTGCATGAGCAATATAAAAAACTCAGACTATCCATTATGCAAAATCACATATTTGAATACATTTAAAGATATACCACAAGTAAATGTTCTCTCCCTTTTTTATTTCATTTTATTGTGTATCTTACAGATGATTAAGGGTTGTTCCACTGTTTACTTAAAAAAAAAAAAGTATACAAATCACATTCATATCAAATGTTTTCATTCCATGTAATTGTGAATTAAGACCTGCTTCAAGGAAAATGAAGTCTAGCTATTCCATACAGCGTGATACATTTTAACAAGCAAGCAAATCCCAGAAGGCAACACACTGGCATGCTACTGACCACAGAGGTCAGACTTCCTTCCTAGCCTGTAACCTATAGTCTCTGAGAGCTCAGTTATGAGGCAGATCCGATACCAGGCAGATCTGATCAGATAATCAGTCTCCTGGATCCTCCAAATACCATTAGCAATTTCAGATGTTAATTGACCGATTCAATTATATATTCAAAGACTTCTTAGCTGAGAGTGGAAGAAGGATTTGTCCTTCTCAGCATGGAATTCAATAGCATCCAACAGCCAGAGCTGAAGATACTGACAAAATCAATTCGCAGAATCACATTAGCAACATCATGAACAGAAAAGTTTTGAAGCATTTTGAAAAAGGAAACAAAGTTGTCTTCATACAGTAATTTCCAGCAAGACAAATAGGTTTTTCTGCATAGACCTGTTTGTCATTAGATTTGCAGATGACACAAACATGGGAGCAGCAGCTGACAGACCAAATGGGTGTGCTGCCATTCAGAGGGACCTTGACAGGCTGGAGAAATGGGTTGACAGGAACCTCATTTAGCTCAACAAAGGCAAATGCCAAGTCCCATCCCCGGGGAGGAGTAACTCCAGGCCCCAGCACAGGCTGGGGCCTGACCAACTCAAATGTGTCTTGTCAGAAAAGGCCCTGGGGGGGTCACAGTGGACAACAAAGCTGACCAACAGCCAGCAACATGCTGTTGCAGCAAAGACCAAGGGCATCCTGAGTGCATTAGGAAGACCATTGCCAGCAAGTGGAGGGAGGTGATCCTTTGCCTCTACTCAGCACTGGAGAGGCCACATCTAGAGTGCTGTGTCCAATACTGGGCTCTCCCCTACAGGAGAAACACGGAGCCACTGGAGAGAGTCCAGCGAAGGGCCATGAAGATAGTGAAGGGCTTGAAACATCTGTCATATGAGGAAAGGCTGAGAAGGCTGGGAGAGAGAGCTCAGGGGGATCTTATCCACGTATATAAATACCTGATGGGGAAAGAAAAGAATATGGAGCAAGGCTCTTCTCAGCGGTTCTCAGTGACAGGACAAGAGGCAATGGGCACACATTGAAATACAGGAAATTTCACTTAAAAAGAAGGAAAAATCTTTTCAGTTGTGATGGTGGTTATGCACTGGCACAACTTGCCCAGAGAAGTACTGTGGTGTGTCTGTCCTTGGAGATATTCAGAATTAAATGGGCATGGTTCTAAGCAACTTGCTGCAGCTGACCCTGCTCTGAGCCAAGGGTCGGACTGAGCAATCCCCAGAGCTGCCTGCCAGTTTCAACACCACTGGGGCTGTGGGATCTCTCACGACGACCTTGTTGCCATTTGATCATTACTTTTTGATGAAAAGGAACCAAAATTGTTTCCTTAGCCATTTCACTAAATCAGCTTCCACAAACTAAGTCAGGGGCTGGTTTTGGTCAAAGAGTTCTAGAATAAGATGAAACTTTGGCCCAGGGAAATGCTGACTTCTTTTGAGAGCAAGCTGGCCCCATAGTATTCAGTAAGAATACTGAAATTCAAGAGCTACAATAAGCGCAAGATGGTACCCAGCCATTGTTTCTTGTCAGCTCCCATTTTATACTTTATATAAAGGTAGAAAGAGATTTCTCCATTTCACACCTATGTACATTGTAAGAAAGGCTAACTTGGTATAAATTGATGTTTCTAGATGTATCTAAAGTTTCTAGATAAATCTTGTGAGGGTCCTTCTGCAAACTCTTAATATGGAGCATATTAGAAAGAGAGGTTCACTATTCTGAAAGCTTAGGTCACAGTGAAGTTGACTGGGGCCCCAACAGCAGCCCAATTTATTCAAGGAGATTATATAGACTCCACAAGATTAAAAATTCTGGCTTTAAAATGATAAAATTTCTCACACCAAGTCTAGGGAATGCTTTCAAAATCCAATTTCCATTATGTAGAGTCTATAAAAAACAGTCAATGAACAGAGATCTTCTTCATGCAAGAAAACAGCTCTAGTCTAGTTGTGTTAGCCCAAAACAACACCTGTCTTCCCCACCCTTATTGCGAGTCCTGTAGTTTAAGATGCGACACAGCAGAAAAGACCGGGAACAGAATCTCATTATGCCATAAGTAGAACGAGTTCATCAAAAATGCTCAAAGGGGCCTGTTATCTCCGTTAATACCTTCTGAGATTCCTGAGCTGTCAGCAGCGGAAGCCCATGCTCAAGCACAGGTCACTGCGGCACAGCTCAGAGTAACCCTTCAACAAACTCTTCATGTGGAAAACAGCATGTCCATTTATGAAGAAGGGTTTGGCTTCTGGAATGCCACCTTGCAGAACGAAGTGCAGAAACTTTTTCAGGGGCCAAATCTGTTCACATACAGTACAAATGACAGACAGGACTGTCTAAACACATCTGTGATTGTGAGCTATAGTGCTGAAAATCATGCTGTCATTTCCCTCTTGCCATGTGCTGAGTGGAGGACTAACGGTCCCAAGGACTCTGGCTGATCTGATCCAGCTGAGGAAATCACAAGGAAGAATGCACAATGCAGAAAATGCAAATAACTAAGCCTCTTCTCCTTGGCTTCGATATGGTTAAGTAATCCATTTCATATATGCAAACTATGAATATATTGCTAAAATGGAATTTTCATTTTTGGAATGAGTGGATACGTGTGTGCATTATTGATATCCCTTTATAGATATAAAGATCAAGCCCTGGAAAAGAACAAACCCACAGACCTGTAAGATATATGCCAAATCACCACTACTGCCAAACTGTATAATGTTCAAAACCAACATCAAACAATGAAGTCTACAATTTTGTAGGAAAAAATTAATCAAGGCATCTGCTCCATGTCAGGATTCTCATCTTTTCCTGGAAGGGTGTCAGCCTTTCAAATCTTTCGAATTTTTGTCCACTCTGTTACATAAATAATGCATACTCTCATACTCCAGAAAGCAAAAGTTGGTATTTAATAACAGGGGGAGAGACAAGAAAACCCCACGTCCTCTACCATATTCTTCAAAATAGCTGCACTATTACTTCAACATTGTTACAACAACAGCACTTCGCTCCTTGGAGAAACTGCCCACACAAGGTGGCCTAGTCTATACTTCTTTCTATACTATAGCTTTAACTGTCAGCTATGTTTTTTAATTGTTTTGGTTCATTGGGTTTTTTTTCTGCAAATACATATGTGCAACTAGTTTTCAGAAGTTATTTTCAAAGGATTGTGTAGTAGGAGTAACTGGATCATTTTTAAAAAACAATACTTGAATTGCCTTTGATATTTTCCAGTGTTGGAATATCAACTTTATTTTGTGACAGGATTGGAAGAATGTTTTCCCAGACTTTGCTCTTCATTCCTTATCTAGAGGATTATTTTGCATTCCTACTATCTGATTACTTTAAACTTTGCATCTTGGCAGCTCAGCTTCCTGAAATCGGCTGTAAAGTCAGATAAACATTACTTCTAATGCCAAGGTAATACAGATGGTTAAATTAAACCACATAATGCACTGATGAGCTTTCTCCTTGTGATTAGCCCTCAGCAGGGACCTTCTGCTCTGGAGAACAGTGCTACCGTATTGTTTATAAGCAGTTTAGCAACACTGCTTCTAAACACTCTTGCACAAAACACTGTGCAACAGATTTACTTTCTAGCACAAACATAAAAGCTAAGTATGCATCAATACTTTATTATATAGTAATTTTTTATTGACTACATTTTATGACTGTAAGTAGGTGGAGAGAGGAAGCTTAGGAAACATTAGGAGCGCCCTAACCTTTGAAATCTTTACTCCAAATTATACAGTAGCTTGATGTGTATAACAAAACACAATGCACATGCATCACAATTACAATTATAATACAAATTTTTAAAAGCTCCTGTACAGCAAGCAGGCCTTTAGTAAGCACAGAAGGTTTTGAAACAAGAAGCTTAGACTTTTCTCAGCTTGATTAGATTACACTTTCATGCACTACTTCATACTGTCTCAGCCCTTTGCTCATTCCACCCATTAAATCAGTTCAATTCTATTTACTGTTTCATTAAAAGTATGAAATGCCCTTTGGAAGAGCAAATTGTTAGGCTAAGGAAAAGATGTAAGAGGGAGAAAGGTTGTAAGAAAAATAGTTTTGGTTAGATATTTTTCTGAAAGAATTTTGCTCACCAGTCTTGCACAAATGATACAGTGGTAACAATGCAGTGAAAAAGTCAGACAGAGAGAATAACTTCTGACAAGAAGCTTTTCTGCTAAAGCCTGCTTAGTTTAAAAATCCTCATGTAGAAGTTTTGTAGAAGTGTTTCTACACAGTGGTCAAAATCATTACTGTACTCTTGGTTAGAAAAGAGAACTTGAGCCCTAACGAGGAGATTTATGACAGCAGCATAAGGGCAAACATCCGCAAGAAACAGGGAAAATAATGCAATCGTACAAACTGTAGTTTTTATCTGTGATTGTTATCAGTATGGCTGAGGTGACCATGAGGAAGCAAAGATCTAGACTATATTCCACTTAGGGAATAGAACCTGGAAAAAAGTTTGGTTTAACTTCAGCAAGCACTCAACTAGGCAATTTCCTGAAATGGAAGTTCCTACCACCAGCTGCAACAGCTGCATGGGTATGTGCAATGTCCTGCCCAGTCAACAGCAGTGAAGTTGTTCCTTTGCTTTCTCCCCTCTGGCAATACGAGGTAGTTTTAACGAGGGAAAACCCTGCAAATTATACTGTTTGCCATGCACATATGGAGTACAAACAGACTAACTGATTTTTATACTTGTCATTTGGACATTCCTTGCCTTTTTATGGAGACTTTGAATCATTGCATAAAAATAAAATATAAGATACCTTCAAATGGTTATCACTCTTCAGTAAGGAAGAGGAACTATGGCTAAAATAGATTGCATCTGGCTACACAATTCTGATGTGCCCAACCTTCTTATCAGGACACAGAGAAAAAAAAAAAAAAAATTACACACCTCTGGTAAGTCTAGGGCTCCTGGTTAGCACTAAAACTTTAAAAAAAAATTACTGTCAGCTGTGAGTGACTGATCTGTGGAAATGGCTTTAGGGATATACAGTGGTCCCTCAAAAGTATCACACAGTGTTCTCTGCAGCATCTAAATCACATCACACAATTCATTTCAAGGTGGGTCCATGTCGTTCCAGATCAATATATCAAGGCCTTGGCCATATACTTACATTTGATGTTATTCATGTATTGTCATAATCCTCTTGCAAGACTCCTCTGTTTACCTCGTGCACATAGACCTCCTTTGCCACAAGAAAGGTTCAGCTCTTCCAATTTGGGCTATTTCATCTTCTTCCATTACAAACTTCTTTCTCTGTCTCACTGACCAGAATGGCACTGGTATCTCTCCAGGAGCCCTCACATACACAGAAAGGAGAAGAGAAAACAAGATCTTCCCAGAAGACAAATTCTGCTAGCAGAATTTATTTGTCAACTATATTCAGTACTTACTGCCTTTGTTTCAGTACGAAGATTCAACTAAGTTGTCAAACTTGTATCACAAATGACAGTGTCTGCTTTTACAAAAAGTCTGGCATTTTATGTAATGGCACTGTTTATTCAAGCCAAATATATGTCAGGTTTCAAGACTACTTTTTAATTATAACTTGTTTCAGTGGAAGCAGAAGACTTAAGAGAAAAGATACACATATGTGGGAGTCTGTAGACACTTTAATGCAAATGGCAATCAAAAGGCTGCTTGAAGAACATAAATGCCACACTTCATTCTTGTTTTGGTCTCCCTGGTTCTTTTCTTTAATAAAGTTACACTTCTCATCCTCTAAAGTGCAGGACCAAACTCCATCAGCAGTGCTCTTAGCTGTTAGTGTATTAGTCCACATATTTGCTTTCCTGAGCCTCCTAAACCCTCCTCCCCAAAACCAAGAAGAAAAAAAAAAAACAAGAAGAAACCTCCCTGCCTTTTTTATACAGTTGCACAGGTTTTTCCATTATGTTTAGGACCAAAAAATTGAGGAAATTTGGCAAAAAGAAATCATGTCAGATGGACCAAACAGCCTCCTTAGATAAAAAGAGCCAGATTTCTGAACGAAGGGGAAGTGTAGTAAATTTTATCTCTTTTGACTGTAATAAAACATTTGATATGCTGCCACATAGCAAGAGATTAGATAAGCTACAGGAGAATGAAATTGTTAAAGAAAGTCAAAACAACCACATGAAAGGGTGGTTAAGAATAAAAATGCATCAGACAAGAGGGAGGTTACCAGCATATTTCCTCTGCTATCATTCTGGAGGCCAGTCTTATTCCACAGCTTCATTATTTGCCATTATTTTGCAAAAAACTGTTCCAGTAACAGCAGTCACATTTGTCAATGACAGAATTTTTGGAAAGCACCACCAGTCACATACACAAATACCTGGATGACTTATCCACGTCAGCCAACAAAAGAAAGATCATTTCATAGTACAAAAGGCAACATCATACACTCAACAGTTGTTAAATGACAAGGGGGATTACATGGTAAGACTACATGCAAACAAGTCCTAGGATGTATCAGGAAATACACTTCCAGGAGATAAAGTAATTTTGGAATTCTGTAGCAGTAACCTGTAGTCTTTAACCATTTATGTTTAACAAAAAAGGAAAAAAAGATTTGCTTCTTGTAGAGTAAGCACAGAGAAAGGCTGTTGAGGGAGAAAGATGTTTGAAGAGGAGAGCTAGATTAACTTCCAGCTGTCAGTTACTAATAACACCAACAGGATAAACCCTATCTCATCTAAAGGCTGACATCAAAACAAGAACAAATAGGTCAACAAGGCCATGAATAAATTTAGACTAGAACTGAGGATAATAATTGCTAACCACTTCAAGCAAAATACTGAGCTGCTTTTAAAGTGATTATCAATACAGTTAAGGAAGGGTCATAATGTAGTACTTAAAATAAGGAGGAAGTAGATAGAGCAATGCAGAAGACACCTTCCATGCTTTCAATGAATGCTGGTCCCCTGTTGGTTTCAAGGCAGACCACTGGGCCAACAAGCATAAGGGCATAAACAGCCTTCAGAATGAAAGCCGGTCCCCTGTGATTTCATATTTGAAATGTGGAACTTAAGTTTTGACAAGAAAAGAGGCAATGCCAGTCTCAAATGTTAAAAAACAGGAAAAAACCCACATTGTTTAAAATTTTTGTTCTCACAGGAACTGAAATCAAGTCAGCAATATTTCTGTTAACACTTTCATAAAACTATAGTTTTTTCTCATACAAGTCAACCCTGGAATTAGTTGAAGTTTTGTCCACATTAAATAAGCTATCAGTAGCTGATGTCCTCTAGCAGGCTTCTGAAGGACATCTCTAATTGTAACAGGCATTCACTTAAGCTTCCAAACAGGCTGAAACATGCTTGTTCAAGTGAGCTTTTGAGCCTAAGTTGAATCACAGGGTAGCTGTTAAAAGGACAAACAGCTACAAATTTGCTGAAGCTTGATTGCACAGTTATATGTGAACTGGGAAATGATAAGAATTTTTCTAAGTCACCTCTAGATTGTTACTGGATGCACCCAAGACCAAGTGAGAAGTCTTAGACTGCATTTCTCTCACACTCCTGTACATCAGCCCTCATTCTCTTGGGACATCTAGAACAGCTCCTGGCATTCAAGGATACACATGCCTAACAAGATGCCAGGATTAGTATATATGACAAAGGGAAGTTTTACACTGTATAGTCACATAGTATAACTGTGGGATATTTAGAAAGCAATGGACACATAGTGAACAATCCAGACACCATGGGACTGTTCAATCTGTGAGCCAGAG
>JAOBAS010000072.1:44204644-44217600 GCA_025311575.1 Elanoides forficatus
AAACCGAGCTATTTGGGCAATAAAATGGCATTTGCTTAATCATATTGATTGTGTGCAGTGTCCGTGACTTCTGCATCAACATACAACTATATTAGAAAATAAAGTATAACCAAATCCAGAAATGGCAAGTAATTTTTCGATTTCTGTCTTCTGAGTGTTTAGGTCATATTATGAATTGCCTGGTAACCAACATACCAGTCTTACACTTCACTTCCATATACCATCCTGGTTGAGCAAAAGCAAGCAACTAACTTGTAGTTTCACACTAAGTATGCAACTAAAGAGGAATCAGGATTCTTCAAGTGTCATGACAGGAAGACTTTGTGGAGATGACAGCATGCAAACAATAGCCCATGCTATTCATGTTAAATCAAAAGTTGCTGTGGCCACACAGAGAACTTCATGAAATCAGTCATTATCATCTGAGAAAACAACCTTGAGCCTAGTAGAAAACATAATGAAGCTCTGTGGAACTCCAGCACCTGTCAAGTAATCTTAAGAGCAAACCATTCAGAAAAAATGATAGGCAAAAGGCTTTGAAATCATATTCTGCACATGGGGTCCCCTGAAACCCAGAAGACTAATACTTGTTCCACGATTCAGATAACCCAGACCATCTTCAGCTTCTGTCCTCTTTCTGAGGGCTCTGTTCAAGACTTACTTGCAGGCAGAATGTTTTCTCCAACAAGGCTGAAACAAAATGATTTATTACTACAGGCTTATCTTGGTTTCAGCTGCAATGGAATTCATTTTCTTCCTAGTAGCTGGTATAATGTTATGTTTTGGGTTCAGTATGAGAAGAATGTTGATAACACAGTGATGTTTTCAGTTGTTGCTAAGTAGTGTTTATACTAAGTCAAGGATTTTTCAGCTTCTCATGCCCAGCCAGCAAGAAGGCTGGAGGGGCAAAAGAAGCTGGGATGGGACACAGCCAAGGCAGCTGACCCAAACTGGCCAAAGGGGTATTCCATAACATGTGATGTCATGTTGAGTATATAAACTGGGGGAGTTGGCCTGAGGGGGGGCGGGACAGATTGCTGCTCGGGAACTAACTGGGCGTTGGTCAGCGGGTGGTGAGCAATTGCATTGCGCATCACTTGTTTTGCATATTCCAATCCTTTTATTATTATTATTGTCATTTTGTTATTGTTATTACTATCATTATTAGTTTCTTCCTTTCTCTTCTATTAAACTGTTCTTATCTCAACCCACAGGTTTAACTTTTTTTCCGATTCTCTCCCCCATCCCACTGGGTGGGGGGAGAGTGAGTGAGTGGCTGCGTGGTGCTTAGTTCCTGGCTGGGGTTAAACCATGACAAGGCTGTAACCTAACCTTGTATGTCTATGCTTGTTAATCAGTTCTCATGTGATACTGTCAAACGGAATTACGCTTGAATGGAGATTTCTATGTGATATGCAAAAGCAATCAGATTTACACTTTTGCACTGCACATGCTCAAGTAAGATTCATTCTAACATAAAGAACTCTGATTCAGAATTGAAAAGTCTAAATATTTGACTTAAAGCATTGAGTCCTTTTTTTATTACAAAATTTTTGTTTCTAAGTCCACTTGCTGCAATAGGTAGACTGTAGGCTGTACACATTTATACATGCCCAAGCTGTGTGCTTCTCTACAACAGTAATGAAGGTTTTCAATATTTTATTGCTAATGTTCTCCAGACACATCCCCACAATAAGTCAAGCCTAAGCATGATTATGTTAAACAACAATTTCAGTCCTTTTTGTTCAGAGAAAAAAGAATGGTGATGAGACATGCCCTTCAAAAAGATTAATTTTTTATGTTTCTTTTCTCTCCCAAAAGCTATAGTACTTTTTTTTAAAGGGCAGACCTAACTGTATGTTCAGAACAGATTTATCGGATTTTTTTTCCTTCTGTTGGTGGCATTTGCTGAGAGCTTCCAGGCATTTGCTGATGGAGAATTCTGTAATAAATACTCCTAAGGCTACAAATAAAATACCAACAACAGTATATATCAAGAGAGACTTTTTATTTAAGCACTTCTTTTTAATGAAGTCCTATATACTTCTGTAACATTGTCCTGGTTTCAACTGGGATAGTGTTAATTGTCTTCCTAGTAGTTGGTATAGTGTTATGTTGTGGATTTAGTATGAGAGTAATATTGATAACACTGATGTTTTCAGTTGTTGCTAAGTAGTGTTTATACTAAGTCAAGGATGTTTTAGCTTCTCATGCCCAGCCAGCAAGAAGGCTGGAGGGGCACAAGAAGTTGGGAGGGGACACAGTGAGGACAGCTGACCCAAACTGGCTAAAGGGGTATTCCATACCGTGTGACATCATGCCCAGTATATAAACTGGGAGGAGCTGGCCAGGAGGGGCAGATCACTGCTTGGGAACTAACTAGGTGGTTGGTGAGTGGTGAGCAATTGCATTGTGCATCACTTGTTTTGTATATTCTAATTCTTTTATTGTTGTTGTTGTATTGCTATTATCATCATCATCATCATCATTATTGTCTTCATTTCTCTCCTATTAAACTGTCTTTATCTCAATCCACAACTTTTACTTTTTTTTTTACTTTCTCTCCCATCCCACTGGCTGGGGGGAAGTGTGTGAGTGAGCAGCTGTGTGGTGCTTAGCTGCCAGCTGGGGTTAAACCACAGCAAACATCTATACACTTCAAATATACTGACAGTTTAAGAACTCCACAAAAATCCTCTTTGGATTTTTATGTTTTAAAATATACTCCAATGATTATTCCCTTTCCCAATTTCATCTTACTGCTGTGGAGGTAACAATTTAGCAATTCAATTCTGACTTCTCTTGCACAGAAACAAGACAAATGATTAGGCCAGAACTTTGGACCTCTCACATTCCTGGTACCATGTTGAAGCAAACAAAGAAAAAGCACATGGTCATCTGCACAAAACATTCTAAAAGCATCTTGAAAATAGTGAATGGTGCTTGTCTTGATCTTTAAACTAACTGAAATTATGACTATAACCCTTATCTCTCAGTGCAAGTCTTAAGAAATCAAAAGAGAAGGCTCAGGTTGCCTACATCACTGCAACAGGGCTTAAAAAACCTCTTGTTTTTTGGAAGAGACTTTTAAAATGTCCTATTTCTTCCATATCACCATCAACCCTCCAGGAGTTTGAGAGTAAACAATAGTATGTATTTCTTAATATACCAAGTCACTACTTAAAATTCAGTTTGGGAAAGAACAAACGGTTCCTTCTTCAGTGATAACTCTATCTTTCCAGACTCCAGCACTGTTGATCCTTAAACATAATCAGTCATTACAGAGGTTTATTAGTGGCATAATTCTGACATAAACAAGATGTTAAATTTTGAAAGACTGTGTGTGAAGAAAGAATTTCTTACTACCAGGACACAATTTGACCTCTATATATTTCTTAATTATTTGCAAATCACTGCTATGCCAGGTTACTTAGTATATTGTCTTAAAACAGTTTCAAACACATACCTTTGTGACATTACCATTTATCTGTATTTCAGGCATTTTGAGTATTTCTCCAATATCCTGGGAAGTGTATGCACTTGGTTTTCTTTATGTAAGAAGATGGACAATATCAGTGTCTAAAAGTATGCTGATAACTGCACAAAGATTTTATTTAAATGTGAAAAGCAATTGTATACATCAGTGGTGAAAAAGTCAAGAATGAAACACAGTAAGTTTTTCAATAAAGTTTAATTTTTTCTTGCTTTTTCCTTTGAATTCCACATAAATATACTACTATCTTGTCCAAGTATGCTTAGAAATTCACTAGGTCCCCTACTGCACCTGTGAAAACATTTTACTTCATTGCTTGCATGTATGAAAAAGTCACAGTAGCACTTTTTTCAACTGTGTGATACTCATATTTTATCAAATGCAGAGGTCATATAGTTATCTAAAATAAAATTTTAAAAAAGAATTGTATTTGTACACAACAAGCTCATCTCAAAATGAAGTCTTGTTCTTTTACCTCTACAGCTTCATTTTGAAAAAAAATCCACCCAAACTGACAAGTAACTCTGGATAATCTATAAAGACCATATTCCATTTCTTAAAGCAGTAAGGCTTTGCCAATGCCACACCATGATAGAAGAGTCTGCTTTAAAACCACAGTAATATGGGAGACTGTGTTTAGGACAAAATCTTCTATGTAGAAATGTGGGAATCCTCTAGGTGGATTATTCCCTTAGTTAATTCATTAATTCAGCTACAGCTTTTGTGACAAAGTCCTATCCTGGACTGTGAATTTTTCAGAAGAAAACAGCTGATTCATTATATACTGCATGTGTGCAAGCCCAGAGCAGTCCAAGGGCATCAGAAGCCAGACATACCACACGTGCACAAGCCAGCTTTGCAAACTCTTTTTTTCTAGACATATCAGATCTGCTGTATATGTGCTAGATTTCTCACCTGCCCATGTACACCAGACATACCTGGATTTCTGAACACTCAACAGTGCATTTGGAAATACAGCTGTGGGATTTCTAGAAAATACCAGAGAAATCAACAAAGCCCATTGAACAAGGGCAGGTGGAGGCAAGCGGAGGACTTATTTACAATGCCCAGATACATGTTAGCTATACTTTCCATATCCACTTCACTAGGCACTGAATCAGTGCTGTGTATCTATTGCCAGCCCTTAACACCAATGTTAAGAGTGTTGTGTGCATGAATACACATGTACCACACTAGCAGTACAACAATTGATTCCAGCAGAATCAACATTTTAACAGCTGATTTTCCTTATAAAATTTGAGACTTATCACGTCCTTCCCTATCTGACAGCAAAACAGTGATTTCTAGTTAAGGCGAACATCAAAATCCAGAGGCCTGGCAATTATAGCAGCTGAAGTTCTGGCATTAATAAATTGAATTAAGAAAATGCTTATGGATCTTCACACAATGAATTTGAGACCCTATTCCCAGTGTACTAGATCTGATTATAAAGGTATAAGCATCTCATCTAGTCAGACTACTGGAAAAGTGAAATATCCTCAACTTTCTTAATTTGACTTGAAGCATTCCTTCCATCAGGACACATTCTGCAATGAGATATGCAGCTGTTAGTGGAACACACACCCCAACCGCTAGCAATAAACTGTGATATCCCTAGCTGCCTATGATGACAACATCATACTTAGCAAGGTCATTAGCACAAGAGCCACAATTAGCTATAGCTTTCTAGTGCCATATTATTAAGTGAAGAAAAATACTCTTATAAGAGGGCATGATTTCATTTTTTTAGAGTCACTGCCTCCAGGAAATTAAAAATATTTTAACATTCATGCAAGTGACATACACCTGATATTTGAAGCATGAGACTAAAGATTACCCTCAAAATCATAACATTAAATAAAATGAGCTTTGAGACTAATTCTATCAAAGACTATCTCAGTCTCTGCCCAGGTATCAGAAAATGGTCTAGGAAATGTCCTTATACAAATTTGCCATGACATCCTTTTAACCTTTCCCAAAAGTTTAAAGAAAAAAAGAAAAAGCCAAACAGACACTCATATTTGGACAGGCACCTTTGTTAAGCCTTGCCTCTAGTTTCAACATTAAATGCTTTGGTTTATGTCACAAGACCCCTGACTATCTAGAGGAGTACCAGATATTTTTACTAGCCCTTTCAACTGTAGCAGGCTGGGTCTGAGACAACTCTAAGGTCCAGCCCATGCTCCAACTTGCCTGACTCAGAAAGAGCCAGGTAACAGTCTGGGCATCATAATATTAACTACTGCTGTTTCTAGGAAGACAAAACAAAGGAGGAAAGGCTGTGGGAACCAAAAGAAAAATAGTGGGTAGGAGATATGGAATCAACTATGGTGCAGAATCATTGCCTCAAGCATCCTGTATTTGTCTGTAGATCTAAAACCCAATGAAAAGGTGGGATGAGCCCATCAACGCTTTTCAGTATAATAATACTTCTGCTCATTCTCCAAAAATAGTGCAATATAAACACATCCCTATGACTCAACTTTCAAAAAGACTTTACATACACACACACACACACATATATATTTATATATATAAATTGGAGTGGGAAGAGAAAAATATGCACAGAGATGGTAGTCTCTGTGTTGCAGAAAGTCTGTGAGGGAAAGAACAGAGCAGTTAACACATGCAAAAAGGATAGTCCAGGGAAGACACACACAGATAAACTGCTGACTTCCAAGAAAAATCTGACATCTTTAGATACAATTAACTCCTAAAAAGGGAGAGTGCACTGGAGGAGGTTCAGACAGTCCCACACCTGATGAAACAGAAAAAGTGGGACAAAGAGGTGCTTATGATGGGCAAAGAGAAGCATAAGGATATTTTGGTGAGTGCAAAGAGCAATCTACAGAAGCTGGGTGAACTGCATTTTTTCTTAAGCCAAATTAAGTCACAGCACATAGGGATCTTTAAAGGGTTCTAAGTTTCTCTTCAAATGAGAAACCCCTCCAACAGTACGTACCAGTGAGGATGTTGCTTGTTACCCTTTTCCCCTTTTAAAAAACAGAAGAAATAGCTAAGGCAAATTTCTGCTTTAACAGACATTTTTGTACAGTTGCCACTTTGCCATGGCTTTCCCATTGAGGTACCACAACCAGACTGCAATGCAGCAGTCATTAGATCACAGAAACGCAAGTAGAGACATATGCTTAGTTTATATCTCACAGCCATTGTTTATTTGGTCTGCAGTGATGAACTTGCATCTGTACTGAAACAAAATCCAAACCAGCATCTCTGTAGCCTAGAAGCACCTTGTTCATAACAATGACAAAACCACTTGATGAACCAAAATAATAAGTGTGTTTCTTTACTGACTCAAAATTAATCCCTTATTTGAGAAACTATTAATACTAACAGAAGGATATTCATTGATTAGGTTTTGAGTAATATCCTTCTGTGAGTAATTTTGGTATTTTGGTGTTTGTACCCTCTGTTAACTACAGCAGAAAAATCATGTGATCAACAGCACTGTGTCTCAGTTAATGAAGCCACTGCTTTCTACTGCACCATCATTTAAGAACGTTGTACATTACAATCCACATATTGTATTCTGCATTTACTTAATTACTCAGCTTAGATTTTCACCAACTCATTCTGCAGGCTGAGTAGTGCCACCCTATTTGGAACATGAACTGGCATCTATACAGTCACACTCCAGCACTGACACAGGGACAAATCATTACTGCTCTGCTTGCATCATAATTCGATTGATGCAACAGTATGAAATAGGACATCTCTGAAGCCTGCTCAGTACCTCAGAGAAAGAACCATCAGGGAGTTTTAGTAAGGTTGTCAAATCTACTGACAGAGAACAATCATAACTAAGGGGCTTGCCTTCTTAATGATTTGTATGAATTAATTTTAAGACTGTGACCTTTTAAAAGCTTTCTAGTATCCCTTTACTTTTACATTCTTATATTTAATGGTTTTATATGCTCAGCATGAGGGCACGCTCCACCAACTTCAAATGCATTGTGTCAGGAATGAATTTGAGCCTTTGTAGCTCAGGCTGAAAGCTTGATTTCTGATTAAATTGTGTTTTCATGCAACACAATATCTGTGTTTGTTCCTTGTCAATGTAAATGATTGACAACTGTCTTTTAATATTAGCTTTTTTAGGTATTAAAATAACTCTAATACCTAAACATTAAATATTTTCTTCAAACCAAGATGCACATCTAAAATCCAAAGGTCATCATCTCCAGAACAGTTACATTGAATCAAATCCAGCCCACAATTTTGATAATTGAGTCAGAGAACAAATATGCTCACCTTTTTGAGGTGGACCTCACTGCATCTACCTTCACTGCTAAGCTCATTAAAACCTCTCTCTCATGCCTGCCTTGTGGCCTCATAGCTTTCTGCTTGTCTCCAAGCTTCACTCGCAACTTCTGATATTAGTACAGACTTACTCATTGACTATGACAACTTTTTGACAACATTTTGAGACCCAAAGCTTCCCACTAGATCCTTTGGAAATTTTAAGTCATCCAGTCACGCACAGTGGCCACATTTCCTTTTCTGTTTCATTCCCTTTTTTTGTATCCCCTTCTCTTGACAAACCACTAATGTAATTCCCTAGAGAACACCTGACCGTGAAGAACTTCTGGTGCCTGGGAATCCTTTAACAACAAATGTTGGCTTACGTTGAAGAATTAGTTACTGCAGATTTGGGTTCTCCATAATAACTGTCTTCAAAATAAAAAGAAAAAACTGAGAGCAAATAGTGAAACCCATTATAGCCTGCTTCAGCTTTTCCAACAAAAAAGTAATTTCAACATTCCAGGCTAGATTCTCCTTAGTTCTACTCTTAAAACAGAGAGATCTTACTAGCATCTTCAGCAAACCACCTAGTCCTGTGAAGAAGGCATCAGGGTGGGTACAAGGACCTATCTTCACCTTCCCAAATAACCTTATTCACTCAAAAGAATAACAGCTCAACATGAACCTAAGAGCCCTGTGCCAGAATATCTTGTAAGTTGGCATAAGGACACATTCTGGAGGAGAAAGGAATACTAATGGGCATCTATGCTTGGAGTCAGAAAATGGAAATACTAGGCTATTAGGTCCACAGAATTATTACAGTCACTTCTGCTTGTTCATAAAGAAGGTCCACCTTTAGTCTTTAGTTTTCACAGCTTTGAAAGCAACTCCCCCCAAAAGAGCATGAAGTTCACAGACTTTATTGTTCCACAACTAAATTTTCACAGCATGTACATGGATGTGTAAGACCTGTCAGTCAATGCAAATTGGGTCTTTAGTTTCTAAAACAGGTAGATGATGATACCTACAAAGAAGGAGCTTGTGCGATTCAACTCTTAGTTAACACTGCTAACGCTCCTTCTACGGATAGAACAATATTTCAACATTAATGTCATGAGTGACTTGAAACAGGGTACCGTTTGTAAAGCCTAACAGAAGCATCTGCTCCCAGGAACTTCCTCTGCCTTTCTTGGTTTTAGATTTGGAAATTATTTTCCAGTAAGTTGAGAAACATATATACATATAAATATATACATACATATCTCTCCACTAATTTATTCTTGATCTTAAATCTATAATAGGATTAAGCATAAATACTCTGACATCACCGAAGCTTCACCTATCTTCATGAGATCTAAATTTTTCCTGAGCTGGTCTATAAACCAGCTCAGCTCAGCCACTAAATACAAAAACTATCATCTGATGTGTGTTCATAACAAGATAATTACATATATGAGTAAAATGCTGAAAAAACAGTGACAGTACATAACATGTTATTACCATTCAGGGGGAATAATGAGAACTAAAAACAGAATAAATAGCTGTGATAAATTAGCACATTACCATCAGATACTTTTTCTCATTGCACTTTATTTCCAGAGAGCAAGCACTTAAAGTCTGCCAATAAGTACAGAAAGTTTTAATTTGCTTGTTTACTTAGAAATTATCTTTTTTTTTTCTCCTTGCCCCTCTGCAGTCACTGTGATTCACAGGGTTTTCTAACAAGACAGTTTCTCTGCAATTCACTGCAAACTTCAAAACGTTGCAACAGGACATTGCCTACTTGGTATATTCTTTACATAACAATTCCATTATGTCATTAAAGCAAATACGTTACCTAAAAGCCAAAAGAACATAAGAACAGAAAAGAACTACTGGTGCTCAAAAAGAATAAGACTTTTTTTTCAATATTTTCATTTTGAAATGTGACAGGATTGTTGAAGTGAAGTAGTTACTTCCTATGGTGAAAAAAGAAATATTAAAAAGAAAATACCACACAGATCAAAAAACCAAAGAGATGTCACCTGCAAAAGACACTGTGGAAGGTAAAAGTGCCTCCTGATCTAAATACAAGTTTTCACGCTTCTAGTCAGAGGTCTAGGGATTTCTTATCTCCCCACACCACTTGGTTTCCTTTTCCTTACTCCTAAATTACTGTTTGTAATTTAAAACTTTTTTGTCTTTTTAATGAAATCCAGTATTTTCAGCCAAGACCTGAGCAAGTTTACAGAATGGATAATAGATAAAAGGTCCTATAGGAAAGCAAGCCTTCAGGGCCTGTTTTGGCTTTTTGCGGGATGGTCAGGGACAACAGTATCTCTACATCACGCACTCACAGACTACCAGTTTATCCACAGCATACAATTAGAAGTGCTCAAGATTTTAAAAGATTTCTGTTGATTCTGGATATTCAGTTTGAAATCAATCTTTTATTAAAAAGGAAGGCCAGCCACCACTTAAAAATTATCAGGCCCCAAAGAAGTAAATGAGATAAAGTCAGAAATCCCCAATTATTAATAATTTTTAAATTCTGCCCATTGTTTGACACTATCATTCTAATTAAACTTGCACCTCCTTTTGAAATGCATGTACTTTGATTTCAGATATAGAATAGGCTGTACATTAATAAATAATAATTATTATCTCCACAAGAAAGAAAGAAAAACAGCAAGGTAACTTCAGTCCTTGGTATTTTCTTAGACACAATCTCTTCAATATAATAACCCCTGACACCTTTTCATGGGAGACAAGCAGATGAGAATTGTGGAAATGGAACTATTGTTCTATTTTATCATTTTAATGAGAATTTGTTTCCCCTCTTTGGTTGGGTTTAGGGGTTTTGTTTTCCTGTTTTCCTCATCTTCTGTGCTAAAAATCACATCCTAGCTCTGCAGTGACTTGCATCACATATAACTGCAGTCAGTTATGCCAAACTCTGCCCTACCAGGTACAGAGTACTACTCTCAAAAGCTACAGTCATAGAATAATTTACATGGAAGGGACTTCTGAGGATTGCCTAATATAAGCATCTTCCAGAATTATTTAAATGCAAAATCTGAAACTTTCCCTTCAGCACAAAATTTAGCAATTTCAATGTCACTTCATACTAATAATGGAAGATTATGGATGTTTTTCCAGTATCAGACAGAACTCAGTCCACCCAACAGAGAACTCCCTCACAAGAATGGTAACAGGCAGGCAAAAACATTCTCCTCAGGACAGTTATGATAAAAACATGATCCCTAAAATCATAATGAATTATTAACTTTTAAAAATCCAGCTGTCACACTACTTAACAGACTAATCCACACATGCACCAAAGAAGTAGTGCACAGAATATAATTATTTTTTTTACCACTGGTAAAAGAGCAAACTCAAGATAGGTGTCCAGACAAGTTTAAAGGACTGGTCTATTACAAGAAGTTTCTTGACAGGTTTCCTCACTGGAAGCCCGCTGCAGGGAGACATGAGGCAATACATTCAGGACAGATTCTTAACAAAGCAACCTCATGTTTTGGTGCAGGAAACTGCATTTAATCTGAAGTATAACTAGCCATTGTTCTTGGCTTTGTTACTAATCCATCCAAATAAGCAGTCAGAAAAAGTGTTGCTCATCCACAGAAACAAACCAAAAAAAACCCCAAAACACTCCATTTTGTAATAGTTTAAAAATCCATTTTATAGATGCCAAAATGAAGAAAAAAGAGCAGTTAAATAAAAGCTAGACAAAAGGTCTGATTTGTCATACATGACAAAGTATTTGTGCAGAGAATTAGTTATGCTCTCTTCAACTACCAAGAACTTTAAAAAACTCATGATAAAAACAAATATTTTACTCAAAGATGGTAAAAACAGATTGGAAGTAAAATTCATTACAACTCATCTGATAATGAGAGTCCTACAGCAGCACAACGTCTCACTTGCAGCTTGCGCAAGTACCTCTCATAGGCTTCATCCACCCAAGCCCTCGCCTCAGCTGCCAGTCACACTGCTGACAGAGATTTCTAGTTTCCATTTTTACTGGATCTTTTATTGCTACACTTTCCGGACAATGAAATCATCAGAGAAGTATTACATTCAAATGTAACAGACACCTTCTTATAGCTAGCTCCTGTGAGCTAACTGCTCTAGCCAGAGGAGGCAGCAAGGAGCTGGGGCTGGGCAGGGGGTCAGCAGGGGAGAGGGGTGCGCCCTCCCTGCAGGAGGGAGAACAGCCAGGCAAAGTGTTAAAAAAACTTTGTGTAAAAGTGTAAAAAAAAATCAGATTATTTTACCAGTCCCTGCCCTGGGCTAGAACTACTATTTTTGTTTTTCTTAAGAAGTATGTTTTCACTTTTGATAACCAATGTTGGTAGACTTCTAAGTTTTCAAGATGTTATTAAGACTATAGACAAGAGTTACTAGATGTGCTATTGTGCATCTTGTAAATTAATTCTCAAGGAACTTTTTAATGTTGATTTACACAATCCCAGGGTAACTCAGGCTGGCAAGGACCTAGGGAGGTCTCCAGTCCCAGCCCCTATCCAGAGTAGGCTGAGCTGGGGGGTCAGACCAGGCTGCTGAGGGCTTCATCCAGTCAGGGCATGAAACCCTCAAGGATGGAGATGGTGCACCTCCCCAGGTCCCGGTTCCATCGCTGGGCTGTCCCCCTAGGGAGAAGGCTTCTTATCTCCAGCCTGAGTCTCCCATGTTTCACTTGTGTTGCTGCCTCTCACCCTCCCACCACACACCACTGTGAAGACCCCGGCTCCATCTCCTCCATGCCCTTCCATCAGTGCCGGGGATGCTGTTGGGTGCCCCCCAAAGCCATTGCTTCTCCCAGCTGAACCAGCACTGGATCTGCAGCCTCTCCTTGCAAGGCAAGTGCTCCAGCCCTACCATCTCGGTCGCCTCCCCTCACCTCCCACCAGTTTGTCAGTGTTGTTTGTGTGTTGGGGACCCAAACGGGAGGGTCCAGACAGGGTGTGACAAGGACCAAGCAGAGGGCGTGGTCCCTGCCCTCCCCTGGCTCTCGGACCATGTCCTGCCTACACCACCACAGACACCGCTGGCCCTCATTGCTGCCCGGGCACACAGGTGGCCCTCGGTCAGCTCACTGCCCACCAGTGCCCAGGGCCATGTCCCAGAGCTGCCTCTCACCAGGGCTGCACTTGTCCTCCATCCCCTCCTCTGGCTCACTGGTGGAGATGCTGAACAGACT
>JAOBAS010000072.1:44235015-44248844 GCA_025311575.1 Elanoides forficatus
TGACTTGGGCGGTGTGGCTGGAGCACTTGCCGGTGAAGACTGAGGCAAAACAGTCAAAGAGTACCTCAGCCTTCTCCATTTCTTGGGTAACAAGGTCTCCTGTTTCCTTCTGGAGAGGACCTACATTTTCCCTAGTCTTCCCTTTATCACTTTTTATCATCCTTTTATCTACCTATAGAAGCTTTTCTTGTTGCCCTTGATGTCCCTGGCCAAATGTAATTCTATCAGGGCTTTAGCTTTCCTAACCTCATCCCTGGCTGCTCAGGCAATTTCTCTGTATTCCTCCCAGGCTACCTGTCCTTGCTTCTAACCTCTGTAGGCATGGATCCCTCTGTCATGATCAAAGGCCTGAGAATGAAGGCCTTGTGCATATTTCACCGTTGTGATGTACTTGGGATGTAAGAAATAAAAAAGAAAAGCAATCATAAACAGTGTGTAAATATGTACTATTCCTTGCTGTGTTTTTGAGAAGAGTTTTTGGTGTCCCTTTACTTTTAGTGAAGAACAGATTTGTGTTTATTTATATACATATATCTGCTTTAGGCAGAGTCAGATTGCTATCACAGCATGGTGTCGCCAGAGGTATTGAGAGTCTTCCT
Organism: Elanoides forficatus; assembly: GCA_025311575.1. Classification (NCBI taxonomy): domain Eukaryota; kingdom Metazoa; phylum Chordata; class Aves; order Accipitriformes; family Accipitridae; genus Elanoides; species Elanoides forficatus. The sequence goes on from JAOBAS010000072.1 coordinate 44,235,615, forward strand.
TGGGACTGTCATCTTTGAAGGTCTATCATTGCTATGAAGTTGTAGGGCACAGGTGACTGACTTTTGGGACAGGGGCTTGAAATTAGTTCTGCTTTTCCCTCAGACTCATGAGAGAAAAGAGCATGCTGTTGCTTCTGGTGAGTGCTTATGAGTCTGCTGGAGGGCAGAGGAATGCAATTTGCCCGGATGTTATCCTGGGAGCTACATGTATGGGAGTTTCTCAGTTGATCGTGCCTGCCATGAGGCAGTCTTGCCTTCCTTCTGGAAGCAGCTGAGGAGCAAGAGGCCCCAAAGAGCAGGCTTTCCCCTCCATGTTCTTCTCTGACAGAAAATGAAGCCACGAGGCAGCAGTGAGCAGCACCAAGATAACATGAATATAACATAGATGCAGGCTATGGTGCCACTGCTGAAATAGCATCCTAGGTCCATGGAGAGGGAAGTAGAAACTGGAAAGAGACTAAGACTGGGAGATAGGAGAGGTGGGCTTTTCCCAGTGAATGGCAAATGCTTCATCTGGTCTTTGATGTTAATGGGAAAAAAAGTCTGGGATGAGTTTGGTCCCTTCATTTATCCTCAGAATCTGTACACTTAGAAAACACTTGTAAACAATTATTCTATATATGTGTATGAATTATGAAAGCAACTGTGAAAAGACACTCACTTTTGAAGATATGAGAGGATTTTAATCTTTCAGTGGAGCAATATTCCAAAACACAGCATTTGTATACTTTGCTACCTCTTAAAACCAACTCTTTATGACATACAGTCATTGGAAATTATTTGGGTATTGATTGTGCTTACCCTAGGATGTAATGTCTATTTTTCAGCTGCTTCAGTTTGGAAGTTTCTGCTAGTCATCATCAGACATAATTGGCTGTCCTAGTTTCAGCCTATTACCTGGGGTCTGGTATACAACGTGTTGTGTGCTACAACCAAGCAAGCAGAAACTTGAGCAGATCAAAGGTTAGCACAGACCTAAACTACCACAAACAAATGCAAAAGAGTGGAAAAATAAAGTCCATACGGAACATAGTGCTGGGCAGTTTGGGGCAAAAGTCTATAGAAAGTTTAATTTTGTTCTTATGATATTAGGAAAGAACAAAGAGGACCAAATTTGTTAGTATCTATTAAGTTACTCTGTGTTCAGGTGAAGTGACAAAACTATTATTAGCTACTCTAATAATTCCTGCGGCAGTCTCCTTGTGCAATGAACAACATGTTTCGACTTACCTGCAGCTAGGTGAACACCGATAGCTTGTCAGCACCCAGCTGGCCAACGTAAAACCTCTGATTTCTTACTGCTTATTTGTATCTCTTTACTTAATACAAGCACAAATTTTTGTTTGTTTTGTGAAGTTTATGGGAATTTAACTAACTATCAGACTTTTGCCATATTTTTTTTCCAATCAGGTAAAACTGGTTAATAGGTTCAAAAGCCAGGTGGTGAAACCAGAGGAGGACAGATGGCCTGTTTTCTTTGGCTACCTTCCTTAAAATGAAGGAAAGATGCCAGTTAAAGTGTCTAGTTCTACTTCATAGTAATTTCCTCAGTTGTGCTTTCCCTCTAAAACCTAACTATAAACAAGGTTAATATTATAAATATTGAAATTAAAAGTTATTGTCAGAAACATTTGGGAAATAATTTAGCTGAAATAGCTTTGTTGAACTAAAAATGCACTAGAGATTAATAATTAAGAATATATGGTGACATTCATACATTTGGAAGTGGAGAAAACTCTTTGCTTATTTGTTCTTGTTTTCTGTCTTTCATTGCAGAAATACAGAAGTTAAGATGCACGTTAATTCACTGGACACACACGAGTCCATGGGACTTCATGGGGTGCATCCAAGGGTGCTGGGAGAGCTGGCTGATGTCAATATGTGAGGCCACTCTCAATCACCTTTGAAGTGTCATGGCAATCAGGGGAGGCTTCTGATGACTGGGGGAAAAAAAGACAAACATCAAACCCATATTCAGGAGACGCAAAGAAGACCTGAGGTACTGCAGACTAGTCAATCTAACCTCAATCCCTGGGAAAGTGTGCAGCAAATACTCCTCAAAGCCATTTCCAGGATCACGAAGAACAAGATGGTGATTAGGAATAGCTAGCATACTTTTACCATAGAGGAATCAAGCCTCACTGACCTGATTGCCTTTTGTGATGAGATAACTGACTCTGGGGATAATGGAAGAGCCATGAATGTTGCATAGCTTGACTACAGGAGAGCCTTTTATATGGTTTCCCATATCACCCTTCCAGCAAAACTGCTAAGATATGGACTGTATTAGTGGATAATAAGATGGACGACAAACTGCTGAACCATTAGGCCCAAAGGGTTATGATCAGCATAAAATACAGTACAAAGTCCAACTGGTGGCTGATTACTAGTAGCATCCTTCCAGGATCAATATTATCAATACTGTTTAATCTCTTTAATGACAGAGATGGAGTCTGGTCTCAGCAAGTTCATAAATGATACCACATTGGGGGAAAGCAGTAGATACCTGAGGGGAAGGCAATGCGGCTATTCATAGGGATCTGGACGGGTTGGAGAAATAAGCTGGTAGAAACGTCATAAAGTTTGACAAAGGAAAATCCTTTTTTTATTTTACAGTACAAACATTTTGTAAGATCTTACATCACAAGTAGATCACAAGTATGAAATATCTGCAGGGCTTTCATTCCCAGGCCTTTCATGACTACCTCAAGCTCCACAAAATTATGCAACTATTTCATAAACTCTGCCAACTCTATGAAAAGACATAAACAAAGTTTATATGTTTTCTTTGATTAGCTTTTCATGGAAGTAATTACTTCAAGGATATTACAAAATTGCAGAAGGGCAGAAAGGTTGTCTGTGAATTCTCCTTTTCAAAGTGTGGGTCATAACATAAAAATACAGGTTTTCAAAGGGAAAGTTCTCTGCCAAACACTTTTTTTTTTTTTAGAAAAAAGCCATTCCTCACAAAGTCTCCTCCTTCTTCAGAAAAAGAAAAAATAATATCCAAGAGCTGATGTAAATTATTAACTTCTCTTAAAATGGGAACAATATTATAGTTTCTTTCATGTAACTGCTGCTAGGAGTGGGTCATACACGTCTGCTTTTTATCACCTGCATTATGGAAGACTTTTTCCATTCTCCTGTTTATAGAGCTTTGATTAGGAAAGTTAAATACACCAGAATCAAAGTCTGCAGGAGTCTTTTTCAGAAATTCTGTACTACAGTTGCTGCTTATTGTTTGTATTGCCTAACACAGTTATTTTTTTTCTTTTTTTATACCTTCCAATTTTGTAGAGACAGATAAATCAAAGCCAATACCAATATTCTTTGGTGGATACTTACAAATGCTTGTTTAGTTCAGCCATAACACCCTCTGAGAGAGGTAGGACTCCAGCAGCACACAGCTTTGATTTTGAAAGAAAAAGAGTGACCAGTCTTAACTGCTTGCACAATGAATGAAGATGATCATTCACTTTTCCACAGGTAAGGCAACAAAACCAGACCTGAAACTCACTTAGAATTCATACTCTGACTGGGCCACCAAAATGTCTGAAATATTAGATTTTAAGTGATAAAGATACCTCTGTTGAAATGCTTGGTAATTACCACAGTAAAATTTATTTTCTAAAGCACAAAGCTACAGCAGTCTCTGTGTTTTGAAGGTTACAGATGACATCTTTTACCTTGAATACTGCTTGTGTCATTGACAGAAAAGAAAAGCTATAACCTCAATAAGAACAGGCATCTTATTTCAAAACAAACTAAACATTGGTTTAAAACAGTTTTGTTTGGTTTTTTTTTTTTTTTTTCTTCCATGCAATATGAAAGATGTGAAGGTAGAGCTTTGTTACACTGGATCATTAGAAAATTAACTTTATATCCTTATGTTTACCTGAGTCATCATCATAGGATAATGGACTAAAGAGAAAAGAACTGTTGGCAATTTATGTCTGAAAAACAGAGTTAAAGTGACCTCCTGTTTGTCATGCCAACTTTAAAAATGAACCAGGTGATGTTAACTTGTATCCTCTTAATTCTGTCTAATGCCCTAGCCACCTGATCATTCTGGCCTTGGAGTGTTTGGACAGGGGAACACTACAAAGAGATAGTTTGTTTTCTGGCTCACTACTGGAAGAATCAGTATAGAAAAATACTGGCAATTATAATGATATCTCTTTCTAAAACATGCCTGGACACCTCATTAAAATATGATAGGACAAACAAAGGCAAAATTTTTATGGTTTCTTATAAGCCCTTAGTGTAGTGTTTATTCAAGCTGAACTTCCACTACAGACGGAAGTCATTTTGAGCACAGGCTGGAAGATCAAACTTTCAACATTTAAGTTTTAATTATGTTCAGTTTTTCTTTCTCCTATCTGTTCACTGCAAAAGGTCACAGTCTCCACGACAACATTGTCAGAAACATTTGTAATACCTTAGAGAGCAGACAGCAAGAACAAATACCGTACAGTATTTTTGCTAAGGCTGTTGTTTATCTTATGCAAAACACAGACAGCAAATTTAGAACGAAACAAAGAATTGCTCAACTTGGAATTTAGCCTATTTTTTACAGAAATGTTAAACTGAATATTCATTTCAAGGCACAATTAGCACTTGGTAATACAGCATAAAGAGAACATTTGACGACACAACATATTTGTGCCTAGACTGTGAAACTTGCCTGTAATGTGAGAAGTGAACAATGTTTTGTAAAGTTACTCTACAGAGGAGGCACAGATGCTTGTTCTGCCTTCAGGAGAGGGGGCCTAACAGTTCAAGATATGTAAAGGTTTGGAAGCAATGTTCCTCTTGGGACCCATGGTGTCAAAATATCAAGTGCTTAAGAAACATCATGTCATTCTCACAATATTTATACTTTTGTTAAAAATATGCAACTGTCAATTAGTAGAGACAAATAAAAAAATCCGTATAGCAAGTGATGAAACAAAGAAGACACTGATAAAAGCATTCCATTAGCAGTTATAAAGACCTGGTTACAAATATCTGCTAAGTACCCTGGCCTGCATCACAGGTTGGGCCATACTGTTGGATACAGCTATCAGTGACTTTTTTTCACCCATGTAAAACTTGAAGAGAATAAGGGGAGTTATAGTTTCAAAAACTGCACTTACTTTGAGAACTACAATTTATCTTTACACAGTCATTTTATTAAATCACATTTTCACAATCCAGCATGAATGATAATGCTAGCCTTAAACAGCAATTTTGTGCTAATACAAGTCCACAGTATTTAATCCTTCAGTCACCAAATAAGGCACAACAATATAGTTAGAATAATCTATTATTGTAAATAATCTATTATGTAAACTGTTACATGCCTTTAAAATCTTAGGTCAGTATTTAAAAATGGAATGTTTTTCCTCAGCATATATTTTAATGGCTCCTTATTGTTCACTAAAAAACAGGTATACTAGTTTAGCATATGCCCAACATGAAAGATGGAAAAAAAATAGCTTCTGCATCTGTCAGTAGTAGTTTTCATCCTACTGCTACATGCAATCTTTCAATTAATTCCTCTCAATTAAAAAATTATAGCAAACTAAGACATTCTTATGCAAGTTTATCTCTTTTGCTTTTACACCCCACTAGAGTAATTACAAATTAGTAAATATATGCAAAGTTTTGGGACACATATGAGCCTTAAACAAGTGACAACACTGGACTCCATCCTGTGACGATTTTGGATTGCTGAAGTATTTGTGATTAAATTGCAAGTAAAGGAGCTTCATTGACTATGTAGTTGGCTGTCAGGGATAAAACACTGAAATACCAAGGGGAATAGAAGGGATGTCAAGATTAATCCATTCAGATCAGAAAAAATTGAGTCCTTGCTCTGATTTTGCATCTCTATTTCCCTGTTAGACTATTAATGTCCCAAGTCATAACTAATTCACTGATCTGTTCTCTCTATAGGAATCTGTCATACAAATGCTTGAATAGCAGGGGATGAACCCCACACAACCCAGAAAAGAATTTGCAAGTAAAGAAAAAAAGCTTCCAGGGAAAGAGAAAGGGACAATATTTTTTAATTAATTTATCAGATTTTCCTGTACAGTGGACAGCAGCTCTATGGCCCCTGAAATGCCCTTTTTATTTATTTAAGGAAAGAGTATAGGCGTTCAGTGCAAAAGTTCTGGAAAGCTTGGTAAACCTGTAAGATTTTTTTCCTCACTTTTCTTTATTTCTAAGAGATAATTCCTTGTGAGAGCCACCATACTGCCCTTTTTCACAGAAAACCTCCTAACACTGATGGGTCTGCAGCTTGAATGATGTCTATGTTTATCTGATAGATACAACTGGTCTGTCTCACCCACAAAAGTTATTAATTCCCCTTTCTAGATAAAATCATCATAATCTTTATCCATCACTGTAGGTTTGCCTTCATTCTTCCAGCCCTTCTGCCAGACTTAAGGCCAAGATGGAATGGCAGTGACCCCAGAACTGCTTCATCTTGCTACCATGCATCAGTCCTTACAGAAGAGAAGCTGTGAAGAGGATCAATATTGAAATGGTCCATCCAGCATTAGCCATTAAATTTATATAAGAGGAATTTTGTGATCTTTTAATCTAATTTTTACTTCTGACACCTGGCAGATGGGAGCTTAATAATTTATGTATTACTCACATACATAAAGACTATGACTTTTATTGAGTTGAACATCATAATACTTTCTTCCAAATAAAATTAAGATCTTAATGCAGCAAAGCACTTGGACCCATACTGAACTTCGCAGTCAGTAGAACTGCCAGTGATTTTTGTTGAAGCTACATGTTTGCTTCATGAAGTGCTGCTGAATATGTAAGTACTGCCACAGGAAGTATGTAAGTGTGAGCTATTAAAGGTTTGATTTTCACATCACCAACATTTTAGATGAGCAAGCTAGTCCTATACAGTGCGTTCTGTAGTAGTGTTATTAGATACAGTCCCAGAATACAAAAATAATTTGCTGGGCATGAATGACTTTGCCTCTGGAGCATATACATGTGTAAACTATATAAACTACATTTATGTATATAAACTATATACATGTGTAAACAGATTAGCACTTGAACCCTTACAAACTTTTGCAAAATAGAACCACTAACATTATTGTATTAATTCCTCTGCTTATAGCACTTTGAGGGTATTTAACTAATGAGTAGAAGAAAACAGTATTTTATGCACACTTCCAAGTGGGGAAAGGACCTACAGGGGCCATTTCCAATTAATGTTCTATATGTAGGCCTTAAACTATGAAGCGTTAACACTGCAGTCAAAAGTTGTTATCTTTCAACACAGTTAAAAGTAAAAAGACTTTTCTTAGTCTTAAACATGTAGATAGAAGATTTCTTAGGACTGGGATGAAAAAATAAAACAATGGACTTCTTATGCATTATCTTATTACCCTATACAAGATATTTTCCACAACTGGTGATAGACATCTTTTTAACTCCAACTGTAACTTTTGAATTCTGGAAATATTAGTTACCATGGTACCCCAAGTTCTTTTAGGAGATTAATTCTTTCGCAGATTTGGTATTGCTATGTCATTTAATGTGATACTCAAAATGACTGATGATTTATATCAACAAGAGAATGATTGCTATCACCTTCTTTTCTACTGAAGTGGCTTTGATTTTACAGCAGACATATTTGTTACACTGAAATGCAGATGTATGATTTTTTTTACCTATTTTTAAGACATAGACTATACAAAAGAAAGACAGTTAAGCGAAGTATTCCAGATTTTTTTTCCAAATACTTCACCATTTGGTGCTGTAGAGGTTTTTAACAGAAATACTAAAGTTGGTGTATGAATGTAGTAGGTATGAATGGAAACATCTGCATGTTCACTTGGATACATATGTCTTGGTGCTTGCGAGTATGTGCATGTGTGAGTGAATGAGTGAGTGTATGAAGACCATGAAAGAACAAGTGTGAATGCATAAAACCAACTTGCTTAAAGATTTTATAGACAAGTATCACATTTTCCTTCCAAAGGCTTTCATGCTGAGTTATATTGCACTACTTTTCCTGCAACATGTATGCATAAATCTTAAAGATTGGTTGATAATGAGAAAGTATTGCTCAGAGTCCAAAAGTCCCCGGAGCCAGCTGGAGATTTGGATTAGAAGCAACAAGATAGAGGACACAGAATCTGTGCCACAGTCCTTCACTTTAGAGACTAAAAAAAGAGTCATCTTTATTTATGCTGTAACTTACCTCACTCAGCCAAGGAATTTCAGTGTTTAAAATGAGATGTCCATACCAGTGTAAGGATCTGGTTCAATGTACATACAATGAAGCTGGAGCAAGAGCTTCTGGTAGAGGATGGATTAATGGGAGCATGGCCACACTTCGTAGCAATTCATTGCTTTTAAAGATATGGAGCTTTAAATGTACAGTGTGAGGGTTTTCTTCCAGAGAATATCAGAGTAAAAAATATAGCAAATAAAATTCATTACTTAGGTTATTCTTTTTCAAAAAAGACTCCAGAACCAGTAACATCTCAGGAAAAGTTATTATAAACATTCAGATGTTATAAACAGGTGCTGATCATTTAAAGGGATGACAGCGAGGTTGATTTCTTTTAGGTCTGATCTTGTATTAAGTCTACTGTAACAAGGGCTGCTTGTGTGTGGTGGGGTGGGGGCAGGTGTGACAAAATTCAGGAAGACAATACTATTTTAGCTTAGTTTTTTGGAAAATAGCGAGCCTGGGGGGATGAGGGAAAAGATGGGGAGATAAAAGAAAGAAAGGATGATAAACCAAAAGAAAAAAGATGACAAGCCAAAAGGATCTTACATGAGACAAGGAGAAAAATGGTATGCCAGAAAAGAGCTGTCATAAAGACATGGTGTGTAGGGGTGAGGAAAATTATCTTTTTTTAGACTTTAAGAAGTCTTGTATTTCCCAGAATTCCCATCATAAAAAAGGGGAAGTGAAATGGATACTTGTTCTGAAAGGGATATTAGAGGTTTCTGAAATTATTCACAACCAAAAAGATTGTGTATATATGCATCAACAGATAAAAGTGAAAATTAGTTAGAGGTATTGATGATTAATACTGTGTTGCTGGTACTTTAGTAGCCCTACACACCTGGTGCATGGCCAGTATACCAGTCCATTGTAATTACAGAGATTGTGGGGATATACAGGGCATAATTCCTACAATTTCTTGCCAAAACAAGGAGGAGAGGTTGTGGTCAGGCCATGCCAACATGCGCTGATGCTGGAATACATATAGCAGATGTTATTTTTGAAAAATCCCTTGTTCCAGGGTCATAAGCTTGATTTTAATTTTACTGAATGATCCTTCTAAGTAGAAATAAAAAATTACCAATAAAAAGTATGCATTAATTTGACACCAGGCAAAAAAAAAAAAAAAAAATTAACAGATTCTTAATACTGCATTGATTTGCATAGCTCCCTAACACCTTCTACAGTATTTTTTTAATTAGCCACCTGCTTTTGGTACATGTAACATCTATTTATGAATCTGCAGATGAGCAATTCCAGGAAGTAATGGTAGCATGAAAAGCAAATAGCTTAGTTTGACCTCTTCTGATCCCCAGCACTCCCCATATAACAAATTATGATGATGATCTGAGAGCCTGCTGAAGGCCTCAAAAGGTAAAAAAAAACGAAAAACCAAAAAACAAAAAACAACCCCAAAAAACTAAACCCACAAAAAACTAGGTTATTTTCTGTGAACACATTTATTCTATATACTTAAGCAAAACAAAGTCATTCAAACACATTATTTTTCTGGTTGTGCTGCTGCAGCAGACTCAGTATCCAGAAATCCTTAGCTATTTAAAGAGTATGCATAAAACAGGTTTTGTTTATAACTTTCAGAAAAAATAATTTTAAAATCTAATTCAGATATATTACAGTAATAAATCAAAACCTTTTGACATGCTTCTAGACTAAAGTTCAGGAGATGTTTTCCTAGACACATTGGAAAACCTACTTCCTAAATTCTCTGTCAATGTGTCAAGCACTACATAATTCATTTAATGTAAAACCCACAGTCTAGCAATATTTTCTTAACTTAATGGCTCCCACTACATTTTGGAAGTTAAAGAAAAAAATCTAAATTGCTTACACCAAAATTCTCATTTATCTTGAAAATGAATATGTTCCATTTTTGTTTTGAAGAAGGAGGGAGTTTTGAAGAGGTTTCCATAAACTTTTCCAAACCAAGAAACCTCAGAAGAGTTATACTGGAAAAAGAAAAGGAAGGGAGGGAGGAGGCGGGGGTGGTGTAGAAAATTTAAAAAAGACGGTAGTACATTCTGCATCCCTAGATGTTTTAAACAGAAAGGAACAAGTGAACTGAAGTAGGGACAGAGTCACTGTGCCCCAGTGGAGGGCATGAAGAGGTTTGCACCAAGAACATTTGAACATCATCTCTCCCAAGAATAACTTTACCAGGAGTCAAGGCAAAAAATATTTTTTCACTCCAGGGAAAGAAGAAGGTGCCTTACATCAGAGAAGCCTGGGATCTCAGGTAAAACAACAGTAAAATAAAAGTACTGAGAACAAGGCTGCCATTTCACAAAAAGCAACATGTACGATGTTGATATGCTGGATGTGTGGAAGACACTCTATTCATGCAGACTGCAATGATTCCTTGTGTCATCCTTAAGTATGCTGAAGGAGTAATGCAAAAAATTTTGTACTCTATATATTTATTGGTATCAGTTGAGGGTGGCTTACTAATATGAGGCATTTTTTAAAAGTACGTAAACCTGGTTGGAATTGCAAGACATGCAAAAAATAGAAGAAATTTAAGCCTTTTATGACTAAGTGTTATGGGAGGTTTCTGTATTATTGAATGTACTTGAGATCTTGATATGTACCAGAGTATATCTGAACCAATGTTTGTTGTGCAGGTAAAGATATTTCAAAATTGATTTCAAAATTGACGAATCTCCAGATGTCTTCTACAGCTGTTCAATGTGCAGAAGGTATGTAGGGATGAAGTACCAGCCACTCTCAGGAGTGTTAAGATTGGATTTATGAGCTTTTTTAATAAATTCAAGACTGTTGCGTTCCTCCTTGTTCTGCAACAAATACAATCTTTTTATTTTTATTAGTTAGTTCAGTAGAAAATTAACTTCACCAGTATAGCGTGAAGACAGTTTACTGACTTCAGTCCAAAAGGAAAGAAAAAAAGTAGGAAGATACACACACAAAAGGAAATACAGGATGACAGAGTATTCAAGAAGTTCTGTGTAATATAACCACCCATGCAAAGACTCACACTAGCATTCTCCAGAACTAACAAATTTCATATGGAATAAAGACACCAAAAGAAATGTATTTTTCCTTTGTGTTTGCACAGATTGATTCCAATTAGAGTCCTGCCTTCTTACTTTTACTGTTTCTAACTGAGATTATCCTTTGCACGAGTACAGAAAGAGAGAAAAAAAAAAGAATGATCAAAAGAGCTAAACTAAACAGAAATTGCATATGTATTGGCATCTTTAGGCTCACAGCTGAAAAACAAGTGGTGAAAAAAATCCAGCCCTGATGACTTGTGCTATGTTTCCTCTGCAGAGCCTGTTTACTGGTGCAAAATGAAGCAGTGTGGCTGCTAAGATTAACTCACTCTGGTAAATGTGAAAATTTCCCACAACTTTCCCAAAGCCACTTTAGAGGTCAAATGCCACAGTAAGAGGCACCATGTCATGTCTTCTAGTCAGACTGACTTCTGGCTTCTCTTTTCAGCAAGTTTAATAAAAAGGATATAATACCTGCAATCCCTTGCTGAAGCGAAGAGAGGTTGACTAGGACATCCTGCACACAAATTTGCTTGTCTGGAAAGCAGGTTATTTACATAGAAGTATTTTGTTGCTTAAACTCTCCGGGACCTGTTCTGAAATGACAAGCTGCCCACAAGAACAAATTATGAGATTTTATGGCCCAGATCCCTTTTAATCTCATGTTTCTGTGACTACAGGAGGTTTCTCCAGTGCAGGGTCTTCATTTCTACATCAGGGGCTGGTTGAAGTTAAGCCTCTAGTGGGAGTGCAGGGTGGGACTGACAACAGCAAGGGGCATTTTCTAGGGTGGTAAGAATGGGCCTCAAAAGGACAACTTTTCAGGCCAGGCTTAAATTGTACTTAACATGGAAACTGTTTTGCAATGACTGAGCTATTCTAATTTAAGACATGGGTACTTAATCCTTCTCATTTGGAAGCCTTCAGCACAGGTCCAGTCAATATGTTTTGTTCATTACTCAAATATTTTTTTAGACACATAGGACACAAAATCTCCATTTCCTATTTGAATCTCCCCAGCTTTTGCATACTTAATGGTTTTCTCTCGTAAGATATCTGCCCTCATTTGCAAGGACTTAAACAGGAAAGGGGGTGAAATAGATCTTGTCTTGATTTAAAGCAGAAAGTAACATTTATGTCACCAGTGCCCTCCGTACCTATCATCCAGGGTTAGGAGCCTGAGGACAGAAATCCTTCCTGGAAGCTTTTACCCACCAAGAAACACAGAGGCAAGGGGTAATCTTTGTATGACTAAGATTTCCTAAGAAACTCCCCTAGCATCTTCAGGAAAATACAGTATGACAATGCCAGTTGCCACAGAGATGAACACCACATTTAAGGAAAAAATCCACTGTGTCCACTTTGGTATCTCCTGATTGAGAGAAAAGTTTCTCACAGGGTTGCTTTGAGTGTTGCTGCCTTCCTTGGGTCACCTTCTGTAGGGGACATTTATACCTGGATCAGCCTTCAGGGGAATGAAACTGTTTCAGGCTGGTCTCTTTCCAGACCTGTTGCTTTTAAAGATTAACTTTCCATGTTGCAAATCTTGAAAATTTAATGGCCTTCTGGTGAACTGTTTTCCTCATGGTGGTGCATAAGACATGAAAAGCTACATCCCATCTCTCTTGTCAGTGAGTACCTTTCAGCAAAAAATAAGGCTGAAAAAGATGTGTCGTGGAAACTGAGCAGCAGCCGTACTGAGTTTACTAAGACAGTTCTCCCTCCATTGGCATGAAAACAAGGATGTTGAAAAATGTAGGTGAGATATAATCACTAGCATTAAATGTACATATTCACTTGTCCCACAACATTAAAATTGATTTATAATATAAAAAAATCCAGATAGTTCAAACAGCTGAGCAAATCCTAACCTGAAGAATCCCTTCATCCAAAAAGATGAACTCTGGAAAAAAATGACAGTTTTTACAACCCCACCCC
>JAOBAS010000072.1:44250986-44306378 GCA_025311575.1 Elanoides forficatus
TTCCTTTCCTTTACTTTACTTTCCTTTCCTTTCCTTTCCTTTCCTTTCCTTTCCTTTCCTTTCCTTTCCTTTCCTTTTCCCTTTTAAGAATGTGTAGTTTAATTCTGGGCAGAAAATCACAGATAGGCCAAACCCTTTCCTGTGCTAGAAAGAACTTTGCCTACTAGAAGCTCTGATTATAATGAACTCATTATATATTTATTTTTCTTTAGTGAGAGGTCCCTGGGCAGTACACAGGGTAAGAATTTACTAAAAGGTACCTGACAACTATTTCATCAACTTTTTGCTGTTCCCCGTTTCTTTCCTTACTTCATCCTTTCATACCAAGATTGGGCTCTAAAGAGCAAAGAAGTGAGTTGAGAGTAGGGGTGCAGGGGTGCAGGCAGATCCCCCACAGCCTTTTTTCTTCTCAATTCCAATTCTGAGTGTATGAAATTGCAGCACAGCAGAGCCAAGCTGCACCCACTTGTTGATGCCCCAAAGCTTCATCTCCCCCAAGGAGAAAGTGATAAAGTCAGCTCTACTATCTGGAAGTCCTGTTTTTTGTTACACCTTCTCTGCTAAACCCTGTTGCCTGCTTTCCACCAAGGTGATGAGTGACCAGGTGATGCCCTGCTACCCAGCGCTTCTAGGTGGTGGATGAGGCAGCTCTCCCTCAGGATAGGGAATGAGCACTTCCAGCCTGAAAAAAGCTTCCAATAGCAGGATGCAGCTCTGTTAGGAAAGTACATTTCTACTTCATTTCTATCTCCTCCTCAATGCTAGCGTTAGTATAGAGTCATCTAGAAAATAAAAATAAATGTATCATTTTGTCTGTTTCTGTAAGGCAACTGCATGAAGTTTAGTGCTATGAGAAGAAGTGACCCAAGAGACTCTACAAAGGAAAGGAAAGCAAGGACAGAAGTTGTATTGACTGAACAATGCTGTGTGAGACTGCTGGAGGATGAGGAGCTGGTGAAAGGCTCCAGACATAGCTTTCCTTTCCACATTGGCAGAATAACTCTATAACGAAGTAGGAGAAAACTGAAAATAAAGTCATCCTATCTATTAGGGAAAATGATATTTTTGTGGTATCTTCTTCCTGGATTTTGCATGTATGTGGTATTCATATTCTAGGTGGTATACTTAACAGTTGTTACAGATTATATATAGTGATTTAACACTCCTTTTGTCATTTCAAAATAAGCTGTAGCCATGTAATATTAAATTGGTACTGATTATCACAATGGTTAATGAAACAGATGCCTCTGTATAAACCCTTACCTGCATTAAGATCTGTAGATGGATACACCTGTAGATGGATCTACTGATGCTCTGAACTCCCTCCCATCCCTGGACAATTGCTGTTTCCATGACACCCACATCTTCTTCACTCCTAGGAATTGCTCAGGGAGCCAGCCACATTAATGAATTAAGCCTGACCCAGTAACTCATGTGAAACACCACGGGTTTTTGGGGTGGTGGCTGCGAGTAGGAGAGAAGACCTTTCCCCTTAACATCTGTTTCTACCACTTCAAATCGCAAAATCAAGGCAAATCTTTCCACCTTTTTTTTCTTCATTTCTGATGTGAAAGAGTCACTTGCAGTTCCCTTCTGCCAGCAGGATGTCAGAAAGAGGAAAATTTGATTGCTGGAGCATGCTGCAAGATTGTTGGTTTCATCTGGGCCCTGCAAAAGCAGCAGTAACACTGCTCTATTAACCACCACTGATGAGCTTACTGCTGCTTGTTTGGATATGAAAAGGAGAAAAGGGGAGGAAAAAACCCCACCCAAACCCACAAGTTCCAGACAAGTTTAATAGATAGCAATAAGGTATATAAATATTTTCCAAAGCCAGGTTTGTTTTAAAGCAAAAAGAAATTGCACAACTACATTCTCTTTGTTATTCATCAGCAGGAGGGCAGAAAACCTGGAATATAAATTACATGCCCAGTGTCAATTTACAAGAAAGTTTTTTATCCCAAAATGCTCAGTTTTGAGAATGTTTAAATTTCTGGTTTGGAAAAAAAAAGCCGTACCAGAAAAGATGCAAGTACTTTTTGGTGCATTATGCAACATAAATTGAGCTTAGGTTCAAACTCTCTTAACCAAACTTCTCTTGGTAATACAACTTGGAAAGCAAGTTACCTGCTAGAGGGTTGTTCAGTAGGAAGGTGGAGCAACTTTGACTAAAATTCTAAAAACGTTGTCCAAATGCTACAGCAAATTGTGTGAAGGACCAAACTCTCTCCCTCTTAAACTTAAAGCACAGAGTTAAATAACCCCTCTTGCTATTCTTTACAATTGCACTCACTGTAGAAGTTATGAAAGAAAATCCCAATACCTAAAGGAAAAAGTTTCTTTTAACAGCATTTCCCTGTATTTTATGGTGCCTTACTTACCTACAAGCAATTGAATGCTTACAGTTTAAATCACAGAGCTTGTTGCCATAGAGATTGGGAAATTTAATATGGCTAGGTTTATTATTATTATGATGTAGGTTTATGGCACCACAGCTGAAACTTTCCACTTTGAATAGTTAGCTCTAATTAAAGCACAGAGTAGTGGATAATATGTTGCCTAGCCATATGCTTATTTTTCATCTTCTGTTTTGATTACTAGATTTCGGTCCATTCTAAAGGGGATTTACATGTTATTGTCATCTACATACTTTGTAGACACACAAACAACTATGCTCACACCATAACACATTAATACCACATCACAATTTGATGTAGTTCACAGAATCCTTAACATTAACAAAGAGAATTAATTGTCTCTTCCCCAAATTCACAAACTCAAAAATGTATGATTTTTAGATCTTCATTTTGCCTGAAGAGGAAATAGCTTAGATTTGTTGAAAGTTGCTCTGTTGCATCTGGGATTTGTCTAACAGGTTAATGAGTCACAAAAGGCTTAATGCTCTAAAATCCATTTAGGTGTCTAATTCAGAATGTATGCCAGAGCCTCTGTGACAACAATTTTATGAAGCTAATAGCAGTATTGCTCCTGCTAGGTTTTTTAGGTTATTACAAGTAAGATGAAGACATCACATAGCACATGCACTTGAAAGAGCCAGCTTTGTTTTATTGAACACATTCTGCTTGAAGACAGAGTCAGTTCCCTGCTCATAAAACAGTTTGTACCAGGATATTAAAGAGAAAACATGCAAAAAAATTGTGCACCTCTATATGGAGGCAGAGAACTGTGGAACTGTGGATAAAACATCATCCAGGAGAGCACACAGATCTCTAAGATAAGGCACTCAGGTAGGAGGGAAAACCCACTTGAGGACATCCTGCACCCTCTGAACCCAGCCCTTCCCTCTGCACAGGGGCACAGCTGTAAAGAAGGGGCAGGGCTTGTCCCTGCTCAAATCAGCCTCCAGATCACTGAGTGGGGCTCTCCCAGGGGTCACAGGTGGTGCTCAAGCCACGAGCCACGTCAGCCTGGGCAGAGCAAACACTCCAGCCATGACTGGTGGTGCTGAGCAGAGCAACCCCTTCTTTAGTGATCACGTCTCCTAAGAAAATTTCCTCAAGAACAATACATTTTGGGAAGGCTCTAATCATACAAGTCTGCATGAGAACTACTATGAGGACTAACTGAATGAGACCTGTCTGGTCCTTGGGCATCTTGAACACAGGTCTTGACCAGTTTTGGCAGGAAAGTGGGCTTAGGGAGAGCCAGGTCTGCACAGACCTAGGAGCAATTTGGCTATGTAGCCAAACCACTCAGATGTGCAGGTTCAGACACCCCTAGAGCTAGTTATCCACTCCTTGGTGGAGTATTCCTCAGTTACAATTTTGTCACTACTCCCAAGTCACCAAAAAATAAAAATTTAGGCTGTTCTACTGCTCTTTGGTTTCAAACTGAAAGAATTGTTTTTAAGAGCATGATATTGACATTAAAAGAAAAATTCCCAAAGTACAAAATATGAAGAGTTTACAGTACTTAAGTAAGCTAGTGTGACTAACTGAGTTCTGTGTCAGCCTTCCCTGTTTAGGACATTTCCTGTTTAGGAACTGTAAATAATCTTCTCAAAATTATCATCCATGCAGTCATATGTTGGACTGAAGCCATCTCAAACTGAAATATGGCTAAACTATTGTAATCAACAGGCTTATATCAGGCCAAAGTCTTTTCCAGGTTGCTAATGTGACCATTTTGAATTAGTAAAATCTTTGATTAACAGAAGGTTCCTGAAGTTAAAGTTCCAGAGTTCCAGAGCTTCCCAGAACACTGTTAATACTACATAGACTAGATTTTTTTATACCCTACATTAGAGTAAGCTGCACAAAATAAGAGTCGTATCAGGACAAAAAGATTTACATGTGTTAGGATATTTAAGAAGCCTGATAACACTTTAAATCAGATTCTCAGAGACAGATTTAGCGATCAGATTGCCATTACGCGTGACATAAATGCCAACCCCTAATCTAATTACAATTGTTTGTGATTAAACAGCTGAGCCATAAGATGATTCTCAAATCTTCAGCAAGTGTGTTTCAATAGCAAGGAACTGTGACGATATTTCTTCTTAATTTGGATACTTTGGAAAAATATGCTGGATGTTGATTTAAACTATGATATGGAAATGGTCAGTAAGCTTAAGTGACTCTACTATGGAATTTATTATTCCTGCCTATTTTGTACAGGAACCAGCATAAGTGGGAAGAAGTAGAGGGCTAAAGAAAAAGGAAAGGGATTTTACAGCCAGACAGAAGGTGCAGGCATTTGCAGCAGAAGGGAGAGGATGAAATTTGGCCTTCCAAGCCAAATCACAACTACCTAAGTGTTTGCAGAAGCTGTTGGTACCCAAACAGTGCCTTGTGTCTCTTTGCCTGGGTCTTGCAGGTCTCACTGTCAGTCTCAATTTTCTCTCTTCCCCACCTTCTTGCCCACATCGACTCAAGTGCCTGTCAAAGCCATTTTCCTTACTACAATTTCCACCATATTTTAATTCTTGAATCCCTCCAACAGCTCAGGCATCAAAATGTGAACATATTATTACCAATTCAATTCTTTATTCCATCTTTTCTTATTTTCTACTTATTCTGTTTTGTCTCATTTACCCATTTGTCAGCTTTTTCACAAGTATTTCTGTGTGGGTTTAGATGGTGCACACTAGACATGGAAAGTCTTTCTTGTCAATACTCACAAAGCTCTCTACTGTTAATACAGGTTTTAAAGACACCTACTAAGAAAACTGAAGTGATATCAAAGAGTAATTAGAAACAGCTATTTTTTTTATTTTACAGTGAATTGCTTAAACAGTAGCTAACAAAGCTAGTGCTCCATGTAGTATAGAATGTGACATTCCTACCACCTAACTTCAGAAATTCAGAGTTAGTGTCTGCTTTGCAAGCCTAGATTCATGCAGTTATTGATCATCTTCATATTCCTTTATCCTTTGAAGGAGAAAAATACCCATATAAAAACATAAAAGTTTAAGGAAGATAAAAAGAAAAAGAATGAGAAATGCATTGCTTATTCATCTTCAACAACTGGGAAAAGCATGTTTTTAAAGTGAGTAGCATTTAGAATTTAATTGACTGAAAAAAATAGAGACTATATTCTGAATGGACTATTTAAAGAAGTCATTCACCCTTTTGTGCAGTGTTTTAATTTAATAAACCTGAAAATGTTAACATTTTGAAGTGTGCAA
Source organism: Elanoides forficatus (assembly GCA_025311575.1). NCBI lineage: Eukaryota > Metazoa > Chordata > Aves > Accipitriformes > Accipitridae > Elanoides > Elanoides forficatus. Next base: position 44,256,634 of record JAOBAS010000072.1, read on the forward strand.
ACAATTTTTGCCAAAAATATAGATGATAACTGATATAGCAGCTCTGATAATATGCATTATTTCTCTAGTAATAGTTTATTTCAGGGCAATACAGGCATGGTTTTGTTAAGAAAAAAAACTATTTACTGAAATGGAATGACAAAAATTTGAATGTTGGAATCAGAACCTATTGCAATCTAGATCCTTTACATCGGGATAGAAGAGAAGTAATTTTTCTTTTGTTTCTAAAGAGGAAACCAGCATAATTGAAGAGGAGAACAAGAAAGATCTAATTTGACTTAAAAATATTCGCAAATATGTATATTTCTGTTTTTCAGTTATTCCTTCTCCTGCCATGTGTACAAAATATCTCTAGGACCCTGCTACAATGGAATGGACAGCGTCATGTTGGGTACACAGAAACTTGTCATCACTGGTATAAAAGCAACAAGCAGCTGATTTGTGTGAGGAGAATGCTTTCCAGAGCATTTTGGCTTTTGGCTTTTTATTCGTGCTTTGACATCTTTCACAGGACAACATTTTCTGATTGTAAGGATGCTTGGAGCAGTTTCAGGTGATGTGATACCAACAGACTAACAAAACTGTACTATCCATTTCCACAGAGCACAGTGCTTTACAAGGCTTAAATAATTAAAGTCAGGATCCAGAACACAGGAGAGAAAACAAGTGCTTGCAAGAAGGGAGGTTTATGGACCATGTGGTCATATGGATGGTAGGAAGGATTATTTTATTGCTCTTTTCTTTGAAAGATATATGTAACAACTACCCAAACTGAGAGATCAGTTAGACATGCTACAGGATATGACAACTACAATGTCCAAGCATGACACGACTAAGACCCATGGTCTGTCTCCTATATCCAGGCTATTTCAGAAAGTAATGTAAAATTGTCCTACTAGGACACCTGGCTAAATACATACTCTCGTGCCATGCCACAGACTTTATTTAGTCATTTATCAGTAGCTGTTTCCCTGTGTGATCTTTCCACAAAGAATTATTGAACAGATTAGCCATAAATTTGCATATCCATTGAAAGGACATTGATTTTCATTTAACTGGCAGCTTTCTGCTTGTGAATGCTAAAACAAGTAAAAAGGGAGGATCTGGTTTGCCTTTTTATATGACTAGATATAACAATGACTATTCTGAACTTTTTTCCTCCAAACGAAAAAATCTTTTATTAGGGAGAAAAAGACCCCATATTTTCTCTGAAAAACATTCATCTCTTTGCTCACTGATTTAAAGTAGCATGAAAAGCAGCAAACACATTAAATAAAGCTACATCTAGACATTCAAATTGTGTACATTTTTTTGATATTATCTGTGACAGCCATTCTTCTCAAAAATGCAACATATCATTCTTTATTCTAGTTGCTGCTTGGCACCTGATTTACATCTCAAGCATATTCTCAGATGAGCATTTCTCTCCCTTAAAGGCTAATAAAGAGCTGCTAATTACTTTTTCAAGTGGAGAAACAGAGGTTTTATTCCCACACATGTAAGACTGCTAGCACATAAACTGCCCAGGTGGTAAAAATCAAGCAATTGCCTCCCCTCAAAATGCTTCTGCCTGTTAAATGAAAGGCCAGCCACACTTTATGAAAGCCCCTTAGTGTTACTGGCAGCTTTCTGAAGGACCATGAGAGGATGCCTCTGATAAAGTTCCCAGTTCCCAAAAGTTCTCCCTATTACTGAGATACAGGAGAGTCTCCTTGGAATATGTCCTCTTAACCAGGTAAGGAACTAAGTTTTAATAAACCAGTGTTTGGGGGTTTTTTCAGTTGTAAGCATTGGTCACACCAAAGCATCGTTCAGAGCAGCAAGGAACCACATGTTAGCAAAACTCCTTGTTAGGCTTGCCTGGACGGAAGTGCACTGAACCTTCCTGTCTCGAACTCTTCCTCGGCATCCTCCTTGGCCTCTGCAGTCCTGACGTCTGCAAGACCTTCTCTTCTTTTAATCTTTACTATTATACCCATCACACAAGCCTGCCGTTTCCTCAGATCTTTTCAGCCTCTGAACCCTTTTCCTCTCTCGAGCCCAGGGAATTTTTCGAGAGGGGACCACCAGAGGGCAAAGCCAGATCATGAACATCTGAGCTCGCTGTGACTCTGTCCTGCAGCCCAGAGTGCGGTGGGGGTTCAGGACAAGCCTGGCAGCTCAGCTCCCTGGATGCTCACAGTTCACACGGTGCATGTCACGATTGTAACTATTTGCAAGCACCAGCCAAAAAAAGCCCGGTCTTCAGGAAAGCCTCAGCATCACTGGCATCAGGAATCAAAGGCCTGGCAGTGTAATTAGACAACAGCCTCATTAACCTTATAACGTTTTTAGGTGCTTGTGGGAATCTTAAACATTTAGCTGTAAGAAATTAAGGAGAACAACATGAGAAAAATGAAAGGAATGATTTGCATGTTAGACACTTCAGTTCTTCATTTTGCACTCATTAAGAGGTACTGCACTGCAGAAATTCATTTATTTAGAAAGGGAAAAGCTTTGCAACTTCATCTCTAGAACCATTTGCTCTAACTGGCTCTAACTCCTAAAACTTGGATGCAGTCTCTAGTTCAGCAAGACACCATTACTGTGTTCATGTAGCACACCTGAAATCACAGTAGAGTAACCATCTGTCACAAGAGAACCCATCCTATTTAAAATGATAGCTAGAGGATGTTTTTTACTTGAAGTTTATCAGAAAAACTTAGCAAATATGCATTTCTTCCATAGAAAGTATCCAGTCCCCAAAATATATTTCAAGCTTTCCATGCACATTATCTTTTAAGAGAATGTCTCATTTAAGGCAAACCAAAATTCACGTGCATCTGCCTTAGCTTCAGACAAAACACCTGGCCCTGGCCCTCCATGAAGGCTGCTTCCCTTCTTTCTTTCAGACCAGTGTCTTCCAAAGTGTTTATATTCTCCCCTATGACTCTGCGTGCTGTTCATACTGAAGATAATTAATGATCATATGAAAGTAAATTCATGATCAGCACTATCAATGTAACTCTCGAACTAATTCTGTGAGCACAATTTTTCTCAAGCAGCAATGCCATCAGCAACCAGCCGTTCATGGCAAAAGTGAGGAGAAGCTATTGCATGCCATGAAGATTTCACATCTGCTTTTCAAGACAACTAACAACCCGCACGCCACACACACATACTCATCACCATAGCTGGTTTTCAGTTATAATAAACTTCTGCTGACCCAGACACTGGCATATTACTTCTCCAACCTAGGCAGTGAGTCAGCCTGTTGGTAGAGAATTTGTTTTCCGGTGAGATATGATATGGTATGCACTGAATATCCATGCAGCACAGCTCATCAGCAACAGCACCCACCTCTGGAGCATTCCAAAAGCAGGGAGGCAATCCTTTGGCCAGCAGAGCTCAGTGTCAGAAAGTGGAGCAGATTGATACCCAGATGGATAGAAAATGGCACTGTTAACAATCACTGCAAGCACGTGGGCTGCTATGCCTACAGTCTGGAAAATGATCCATCTGGAACTGATTCAGGAAGGCACCCATCAGTTTGAAATCTGTGAATGGAAAGTGTTGTGATGTCTAATTCATGCATGCTTTTTTGCCTGACTGTGCTGAAAACGTGCTCCTTCAGCTACCATGCTGGGTGCTGTCCTGAAGCAGGCCCTCCACCCACTGATGTGAGCTGATGAGCCTGGGACCGGGATAGAGCTGGAGGACACCAACAGAGTCAGACTCTAAGAGGCCAAAGCTCTTCATTCACTCAGTGGAAAGCTACTTCAAAGGTGTGTGATGCTGAAAACCCTATGCTCCTTCGCTCTTTTTTGCTGGTCATAGGAAGGCTTTTCCAGAGACACCTAGGGAAACTTCATCCTCCCTAGCCAACCTTGACACTTCAGCTTCTTGGAGAAGATATGTCATGCAACAACAGTCTTTAAAAGGTATTGTCAGCCAATATTGTTACAATATCATTAGGGGGGCTTTTTCCAAGACATACACTTTAAACAACAGTAATAGTTTTCAATATGTTTCAGTGTGTATCCATGAAGATTGGGTTGCTACTGTTCAGACTAATGTTGTACTGTACTACCGATCTTCAAAAATATAGTGGTACAGGTAGTGACTACATCTGCTCTTTTTGCGATAAAAAACCAACATGGGGAGTATGCCATCGCACAGTTGAACTATAATTTTCAATGTCTAGAAGCAAAATGTGCAAACAATTAGTCCTTTAATCTTTATTATATATGAAATCTTCTAAATTACATTTCAAGACATTTTAAAATGTACTGATGCTTTTCAGAAAGGAACCTCACCCTTCAGAAGAATTCCTGCTAGCGGACAACATTGTTTTTTAATTTTCTCCTCCTTTTTTAGTATTATTTTGTTCTCATGTGAACTTATGTTTATTGTTTTAGTGATACTCTCCTGTTGATTATCACCCCCTTCACCATTTGTGACATAACAGTTAGTATTGCTGTGGAGAACAATACAACACTGAGATCCGCAGGAAGAGGACCTTAAAAATCTCCAGATATCTTGGGTTTGTGCAACTCTTTGCATTAAAAGAGGAAAGTACAAAAATATACAAAAAGCATATCAGAAGATCTCCACAAGACAACATTATGAAAAGCCATCAACCTTCAAAGGGTACTTGTATGTTTATAATTGCATGGAGGGAGTGAGATTAGAAAAATAGTTCTCTTCTATCATTGAACTACAAAAATTAAGATGCTTAAAATACAATTTATATATAATTTTAAGCTACTACAGAAGTATGTTTGGGATCCAGAGACTACAAACCATTTCATGGTCCAGTCCTGAGTTCCCTTCTAAGCCTTTCTCCCCATATACTTTTCAAAGGGACTTACAGCAGTGTACCGAACAACATAAAAAACATGTATTTTTAAGAAACCTTCAGAAGCAGTAGCTAGGTTTTCATGCTTTTCACTTGCTGGGGAAATAATCCTGGATGTCTTCAGCTCCCTTGGTATGCTTTATAATGTGAGAGACTCTACATGTCTGCCTCTGACGCTGCACACAAGCAAGACAGACCTGGTACTCCCTCCACTTGCTTCTCAAAACATTTGTGCTCTAAAACCTGATATAGAAGTGGAAAAGACCCAGAGAATCTATTTTACATTTCATCTGTCGCTTCTCCCAATAATGAGAATGTTATAATATCCAGCCATCTATCGACAGGTCTTAATGGCGTCAATAAAACAACCTGAATGTCTATAGCGAGCCACAAACCTAAAATGCAGGTCCTCGCCCTCCCACACTAGAGGGCTGTGACAGCAGTTCCATATAATATTTTTCTTCCTCTTGTCCAGCCCCTACTTTGTCCAAAGACTGCTCCTTCTGCTCCCACCCATAATGCCACTGTCAGGCAACAGCTCTCAGCACTTACCTCACTAAGCAGTGCCTCTAAACCAAGAGTTCTGTTAAAGTCATAGTATGGAAAGCACAGGAAGCAAGACAAACCAGATTGAAGTCTATCTTTTAAGAAGTACTAAGATCACTTACCATAGTTGGAAACCCTTTCCAAATTAGCTTTCTGTGGGAAAATTCCTTTTATTTGTATAGTTTTAGTCATACATGAATATGTTCAATTTAAAATACATTTCACAGAGCAAGAAAATTTCTATGATTTTATCACCTAAATTACATAAAAATTATTGAACATAAAACAAATTAGTGTCTTTAGACTATTAAACTGTGAGGTCCAAAGCAATAACAAAGCAAAACCCCAAATGAAAACATCTCACTCATATCCAAAACCAGTATCCCTTGTCCGAAGTTCTCAACAGAGTTAAGTATCAACCCTCAAAAGGCATTCACATATTGCTTACAGAACAGGGTGCAGAAGCAAGCTGTCATTTTGTCTAGTGGATACCTCCTACCCCATACAACAAATGTAACAAAGACCAAAACAGCGCGCACTCTGTGTATACGCTCTGTGTACATGAATTAAACATTCAACGATCAGAACAGAGAAGGCAAGACATTAATGTTCTTTCATAGCTTAAAAAAATGCAACTTTTCTTTATTTTGTATTTATTATTTAAGCATTATGAATTAATTAACAAATTTATATTACATTAAACTGTGTGGTAGTTTTGAACTTCATCTTTTTCCTTCCATGGACAGTGTCAATTTATTTAAGAGATTTGAAACCTTTCTGTATTCATCATTTTGTTTGCCTTTCCTGGAACAACAAATCTGGAAACACCTTATCACTGTATGATACAACATCTCTGGTACCCTGATGCTGCATCAGCCAGGAAGATTGATATTTTCAGGCATTTGTGGCTTTGTAGTCATTCTACTCCACAGCGCACCTGGTCTCAGAGAGAGCTATTAAAGCAAATTTCCTTTCCAGAACTTCCCAGGCATGACAGCCTGTACAGACTTAGAAAAGAGCAATACCAATATCTGAAATTAACTTTTTAAAAAAATTGCCACCAACAAAAGTCTTACTTAATTTCAATACATTTAAATAGAATGGGAAACTCACCAAATTTGCCTGTTTATTCTTCATTTGGGCAGCCAACTCTTCGCAGATGAACTGCTATGAATCCAGCTGCCTTTCCCTCATTCTGGGAGATGTAGGAGATGCGACAGGTTCAAATCTATCAGCAGAGTGCAACACTGGTGCGCTTCTACAGCAGGGAGGCGGAAAAAGCAGGGGTGGAGGGAGAGGAGTCAGCCCTCACAGCAGTTTAAGAGTTCTTGCATGTTGTTATTGCCGCAGGTTCCTGTGACTGGCTTTAGCTGATCTCCTCTCCTCTGACATTGCTGCCTGTTGAGCTGGGGAGCACAAAGGAAGACTAATCACTGTACACCTCATGCTGTCTCCTGCAGTAAGCCCTGGTGTTTTTTCAACTGCGGAGGCAATCGATACCTGGGGAGGAAAGAAGTTTTGCCACCTGTCACCTGAGATAAAATGATCAATTTCCTAATTCTAGTACTAATGCTGGATTCAAAGTCAAGTGATAATTATCCCAGCTGGTTCTTAAAACAATCTATGAATGACACTGATCATGATTACTAAAGCTGGTGTGAAAGGCATTGTGGCACATGGGTTCTTTGGGTCTATTTATAGATTAATTTTCTGCTGTTTATGGAGTCATGTTGAATTCAGGAATGGATAGGAGTTTTCCCTTGTGAGAAAGGCTTCCCCTTTTCCTAGTAGGTATCATTACTTGCTAGATGCATAAATTGGCAAACCTTTCACACTAATGGCAAACTACAATAAAACAGTTGGTGGTTACTTAACAATTCACTTTATTTATTTATGGCTGAATAAATAAAGGCTGTAGTGAATCAGCTTTGCCAGTGTCACATGGGGACCGAGAAGATGCTGTTTTCTAACATCTTGAGGGTCACAGGCTACCAGACAAAGCACCCCTACAGCCTGAGCTTGCCTTTCAAGTATTGCTTATTGCCCTCAAAAGCAGCATGCTCGTCAGATTGTTTCACCTCTTTGTAAGCAAGCAAAGGAGCTTTAAGAAATTTCAAGTCACTATTAGCAGAAGAAGAACAAAATTGTATTGTATTACAAAAGCTTGCCTCAATGTGACTTTGGACAAGTCTCAGAATATTGAACAGCTTACTGGTGCAGTAAAAAATAATACTCTGAGCAGAAACAATATTAAGGATGAGATTTTTTTACCATAAATTATATGTGACTTTTTTTAATTTTAGTTTATCAAATATGACAAAGTTCAGTGACTCAGTAAACTCAGACTTGTGATTCTTTTCTCTGCCACTTTCTAAAACTTGACAAAGTTCCTTAAATGACTCCATTTTCATTTTAGCCTTAAAGTCTTCTAGATACTAGGAAGCTACAAGAACCTCAGGTACAGGTTTCATACATAGGACTGACTGTGACATTCAACCAGAAGCATTCCTGCCTTAGCTTCCTTAGCAGTGCCCTCCGTTAGGCAAGCTATACCTCAGACTGTATATAAATACCTTTTAGCAAGACCTCTGTCTGTTCAGAACATGCTGACAAACCTGCTCACATTTAAAGTGGTCACCAAGGGCTGGCGAGGAGGAAAACAGATCCATCAATTAGCAGGGTCACCTGTTGCATGACAAAGCCAAATTTGGTTCCTTACTCTGCTCCAGAGGATCTAAAACTTCTCTCACAGCAGTGACCCCAACTGTGTCATTGCGATGCAAGAGTCAAGATTCATGTGAGACTGAGAGAAACTGAGGATGGTACCCCAGTGGAGCAGGGAGCTCAAGTGTCCTGGAGGGTGTACAGGTTCCGATCCCCATATAAAGGCTTGTTATATATGCTCTAACACGTGTTTGCTGTCCAATGGCTACTTAATGACCAAAAATGTTAGGAATCTCAGAAATGGGGAGCAGAGTTCCTTCCTTGCAGGAGACAGTCTTGTTGCCTGCTCCCAGCGTACGGCCTGTTCTTGCAGACTATCCCTGGTCCCAGTGGACCTTGAACATTTCCTGAGGCTATTCCCAGTAGGATGTAAGGTGCCCAGCTCCTCTTGCCTGTCCCTGGGTTCCTACAGGCGCCTACCACTGGTCTGCACACCCCAGCAGGCAGCATCCATTCATACACAGGTGGATTTCCACGTGTGGATCTCCACAGCAAAGAAAGGAGCTGAACCAGTGCTCTCTGGTTTTAAGGAAATTCTAGACACTATTACATACAACGAGAGCCAAGCACTACTTTCTGCATCTTCAAGTTAGTCTTATTCTTTTGCCTTGAAAAAACAGGATACCAGGACCAGGTCCATTCAAGAATTTCTTCTGGAGCATCTGTAGACAACTCTCTGCAGCCTTGAGTGTAACATCCGGGAGCTCTAATGGAAGTCCTTGTTTATATTGGTATTTTCTTACTGATTAGCTTTAGGCAGTGCTGTTTTGGGGTAGTTTGCTGTTCAATATGTAAAGGGCTTTGAACTGAGGTCTGACATGTACATATAGAGAGAGTTTTCATGCCAAACTGTATGCCAGGAATGAAAAAAAATGTATTCCAGATACCAAACATCCAGACCTTTTCTGCTTTTCAACTACTTTGCCATTTTTTTTTTTTTTGGTCGAATGTTAAGAAAGTCAAATCCTTCATCTTTTCTCTATTTGCAGACACTTTTACTTTTTTACAGTAAAAAGTAAAAAATTTCTAAATCACATTATTATTGAGCAAAAAAGAAAGGAAGGAAAGACATTATCTTGGAAAGATACAAGGGCCTTTATCCTCTTCAACTCACTCACATTATTTGCTTCCAATGAAGGTTTTGACAGCTAAGATAACATGTGGATAAAACAGCAGGTGTGAGTCAGACCTTTCTCCAGATTTCATCCTGGAGAGAAGAACAACTACAATCTAGTTTATTTTAAAACAAAAGATAGGAGGATTGGTAATAAAAACTAAATAATGAAGATTTTTCATTACATGTAAAGCTATAGTACAAGCTTAGAAACTTACAGTGTAAAAACGTAGATTACCCCTACCACCCTAAATATGTCTAAAATGAATGAAAGCTAAGAATTTAGTTGTCCTGTCAAAATGCTCACTCTTTACAACTTAAAGTCTTCTAAGTTGTGGCAATGGACGAAAATGAATTGTGTTTTTTATGATGTTGTTCTCTTTTAGTTATGCAGCAATGTCTGGGTTTCAAACATTTTGTGAACATGTTACTATTTAAGAAATAGTTTTCTCTTGTTTGTATGTAATGCAGTGAAAAATTTGAAAACATTTTAGGGTTTTTAGAAGGTTGGTTTTACACTTCAATTTTTTGGTGGGATGAGTTTTAAATTGCTTGGTTTGGAGTATAAAACACAAAATAATAATGAGAATGGCCAAACTGTAGCGTAGCCACTGAAATTTAATGTGAAAGAAAGTGAGATGATAAACTCCAGAAACAAAGCATAGACTGCCATTAGCTCTTCTCTGGATTTAAATTATAAGAACATAATGCAATGAACAGTTGCTCATGTGTAGAAATCAAAATTATTTTTGTTTTTAATGAGGGTGGCTCTTTCCTTGCAAGCAGCAGGGTAACCCCACCAGAACTTCATCAACCTTGCTAAAATCATTCACTGCAGCTGTCTTAAGAGTGACATGAAGGGGCAGCATAACACAACAGAGGTAACATATGACAAGGAGATGGCATGTAACATACATCCCTCCATATGTTTTTTTAATTACACTAAAATTTATTACTCTTTTCAAGCAGCCATAGACATACACAGTATTTCTCTGTGGACGTTGCTACTATTCTCAAGCTTGCCAAGATGATGATTGACTCCTTGGGCATATAGGACTAAGTTACAAGCTTCTTTACACTACCATTTTTACAAATCTATGCTGTTCTTGTGTTGTACAATACTGTTTTCTTAAAACTCAGCTTGGTATGTAAATGTGCATACATGCATTCAAGCCTGCTGCAACATTTTCTTTTGAGACCTTCACCAGCTAAAAAGCCTTGGAGCCACCACTGCCATGAGAGCAAAAGCTTGAAATAATCTTATTAGATACTCAACTACAGTCAGAAGCATTTGATTTACAATAAACACATTAAGAAAGATTTTTCCAAAATCACATATTATACTTGGATCTACAAACAAAGGGTTTTGCTTAATCCTCATGTGCTCAAAGAATAATTCATCAACTAAATATCCATAAGATTAGGCTGAATAGCTGACTCGGAATAAAAAAACCCAAAACTGAATTCTTAAACCTGAGTCGTCGTTGTCATAGCTTGTACAATTATTGCCAATAAAAAGTAGCTTTGAAAAGGTTTGCTAGAATTAGTTTGATTTTTGAACACTGAAAATGGAAATGAAACATCTCACCTGAAGTAAGAATTTGAAAGTAAAAGACGCTAATCCTTTTTTTATTGTTTATTGATATATTTATCTTGTGATTTGTTACCAGGTACCCAATGACTTTATTGATTCTCTAATTTTGAACTTTTTTTTTTTCAGGAGCAAAATTGGCAGTAAGGTCAAGTGGAAAAGATTAATACGTCCAGCTGAAAACCTTTTATACAGTAGTGAATGCTTTTGCTGAAACAATAGATCTGAGAGACATCTGAGACCAGTTGCTATAGTAATATAGTTTGAGAGAGCCCCATGTTGATGCTGTGCATATGGGGTAGAAAGGCAGAGAGGAAATGAGCCAGTTTGTTTTTCCATGCACAGCAGGGCCAGCCTGCACAACTGTAACAAATGAGCAAAAAATGTCACAGATTGGTAGCCAGTTGGAGGTGGGTGGAGGGGGAGGTGAGTGGAGAAGAAACAGGTCAGATCTGAACCACAGAGTTGGGGGAAGGTGTAAGTAAAGGCTATGTATAGTCTAATTATCTCGTCGGCTAACAGGGAAGATACCAAGAAGAGAAGGGCATCATAAAAATCTGTTTCAGCTCTCTAATTGGACCAACACCTCTTGCTTGCTCCTCTCACCTCCCAAACCAGCTCTGGTAGTCACCTGACAACACATTTCAAAGCCTTCGCAGCCAAACTTCACAAACTTCAGAGGTTTTTTGCTTGAGACTCAAAACTGGCAAGCAGGCCAAGTTTTCTTGGTTAGTGTGAGTGGTTGTCTCCCTTCTCTCCATTGCCCCCACCTGAAAGTAGTAATACTTGCAAAGGTATTTGATGCCTTTACTGGCCAACAAATGGTGCCATCATCATCTTTCTGATTGTGAAAGAAGGAGAGTGAAAGAAGTGTGCAGTGGCACTAAGGGTCTGTTACTGGACTGCTGAGAACTTCTGTTTGATGCAGTAGGTCCTTAAGTTTGTTTCGGTCAGAATGCAAACTTCTCACCTTTAACTTCTCCCACGCAAGGGCATTCACACAAGCTGTGCCTATGCAGACTCACGCTTCTGAAAGGCTCCCACTAAGGTGAAGCTCACAAAGATGGGACAGGTAGAGCCTGAAGAAAAACTGGTGTCCAAAATAATGATTTTTTTTTTTAAGTTAGGCAAAGCTTGAGCTACTAATATCAGTCTTATAAGCTAGGAAGTCATAATGAATTGAGGAAGAAAGGTGCTTACCCAGTACAGAGCTCTTTTTTAATTGTGTGACTGATTGCAGAAGGAAAATTACTGGAAAGTGGAGGAGGCAAAGGGAGAAACTGAGACTCTGCACCTTTGTGAAGAAACCCTTTGTAGGACTGGGGATCCTGGAGATTCTGGACTCCATATGGGACTCTAACCTGTGTCCAAGAGTGGTGGAGAAACTCAGATAAGCACAGTGTTTGTAGGGACATATGTAGTTTTGTCGAATATTTAAGTTTGTTATCAGCCACTAAGCATGTTTACTGTCTATGTTTCAGTCTAGTCACAGTCTATGCACCTTCATGTGACTGAAGAATTAACTATAAACCAACAGCATTTGTAAACTTTGGGCTTACAAAAGCAGTGCTAGATATAGGGAGTTCCTATGGGATCAGAAATGGCCCTGTGGACTTAGCTCTTCGGGAATTCATTCCTCATTGGCTGTAGTTTATGCTACAATGGATTAAGGCAGAAGCAGTGAAACTAGTGCTGGTTTGCCTTTATAAGCTGTGCTGTGAACTTCAGAGGATCAAGAGCAACTTCTCAAACAGTTAGGTCTTCCCAGGTAGAGGTTGAAGGGTTATTAACCTTGTCAGCCTTTCCAACTTAACCTGCTGATGTCTGAGCCAAGAGGCACTGAAACCCTTCCAGTCCCAGCTCCGGACACAGCCTAGAGCATGTTTAGCTGGGAGAAGTCGACCGTGGCCATGACAGGCACAGGGGGAGCATGCAGTGCTAGGAGAATGTATGCTGACAGCTGGGGCGATCGCAGCAGGGGCTCCTGATTAAAATGGATGGACGAGGAATCTGATTTTAGATTTAGCCATCTTTGTCTGTGAGGTGTATCAGAAGTAAACCCCTGGACTGTGAAGAAGGCGACAGTTGGTTATCCTGCTCTGGTTTCCAGCCATGTGTGATCGCCACTGTGTTTTACTCAGCTAGTCAGCTCTGAGCTGCCCGCTGGCCAGGACCATTTACCACTCTCTCTTTTCTTCTCCTGTACCATACTTTTTAGCAACACTTGGCTGCCTAAGTGATGTTAGTCTGGACTCTTCTGTCATGGGGCCACTTTCGTGCTCACCCATTAGAAAAGAGGCTGACAAGATGACCAAGCGTGTGTGACCCCGCTTCGTCAGTTCGGAGGTATCAGTGTGAAATGTCGTAAGAGGCAGCTCTGAAGCAGGCTGTAGTATTCGGGGTGTAAAAGCAGAGAAGATCAAAGAAGTAAAACAGCTTCACAGATTATCTCTTATAAAACTTACAAAGTGATTGCTTCTTTTTACCCCTAGTTTGACTCACTTGTTCCAGTTCCATCACAGTTTAACAGATGTGTCTTGAATGAGCTTCCTGCTACAAACTACACAGCTAGATGAGTCACCGAGAAGATGGAAATCAATTGTGCAAATCAGTGTTCAGGGCTAAAGCTGCAACGTGTAAGTGACATGAACTGCTTGCACTACTCTCACCTGTGAATGCAATGTCATTTTATCAATAGAAATAATTCTAAATGAGAGTTATTTTAAGCCAGTTTCACAGTCTGTTACTTAGTTCAATGCTACTAAGCGCAATGTTTTCATCAGATAATGTCAGTGATAAGTTAAGGAACACAAAGAACATGAAGAATTAATTGCCAACACTTCCCAAAGGCAGTTTTGTAAGGGTTACCAAGTGATAATGAAATGCGGGTAAACGCACCTTTTTATGCAAAATTATGGACAGTCACTTCTTTGCCAAAGAAGCATTCAAGAGAGGATCAGGTACAGACCGCACTTATTCAGGCTACAGAGGAGCAGATCCAGAGCCCGATGCAGGCTACCCTTAGTGAAGATGTTGAGTAAATGAGTTTAGCTGCATTTGGTGTCTCACAGACACCAGGCTGATTATAAAATTTATTCTTATTTCTGCACACTCAAGTAACTTTGGAATGATTTAAAGAAAAGATAACATTCCAGAGGAAGTTGTGAGCTTGATACATATAAAATAAACAAAAAAGAAGTGGATTTATCTAAACAAATTTTTTTGAGTGTTTAAGGTTTCTCTGGTACTGTGGAATCACGGAATCTCATAACAGTCCAGCTTGGAAGGGACCTTGAAAGATCATCTGATCCAGCCTTTTGTGGGAAAGGGAGCCTAGAGATTGTCGAGCACCCTGTCCAATTGCATCTTGAAAACCTCCAGTAATGGAGACTCTACCATGTCCTTGGGGAGCTTGTCCCAGTGATTGATTGTTCTCACTGTGAAAAATGTCTTTCTTATGTCGAGATGAAACCTCTCCCAGTGCCACTTGTACTGGTTGCCCCTTGCCTTCTCCACATGGCTCCTTGCGACGAGACAGCCTCCATCCTCTTTGTATTCACCCTTTAAGTACTGGAACACTGTGATGTGGTCCCCCAAGCCTTCTCTTCTCCAGGGAGAAGAGAACTAACTCCTTCGATCTTTCCTCAAAGGGCAGGTTCTCCAGTGCTCTGATTGTCTTCATAGCTCTCCTTTGACCCTCACCAGTCTTTCTTGAATAGTGGGGACCAGAACTGGACCCAGTACTTTGGGTGCAGCCTGACAATTGCTGAGTAGAGTGGGATGATCACGTCTCTGTCTCTGCTGGTAAAGCCCCTGAGGATGCAGCCCAGGATTTGATTTGCCTTGGCTGCTGCAGTGGCACACTGCTGACTCCTGTCAGCCAGCTTCAAGGCACAAATAGGGCAAGATTTGAAGCTAGTACTGACTGTAGAATAACCCATATATCCCTGTGGCTCTGATTAGATACAAAAATAAATAGTCAGACTTCTACTGACATGATGTGTGCACATTAGTGATCAGTTATAATACAGGAGAAGATAGTTTAGCATTCCAAATCCCATCAGTAAGTAGTTCATCTAACTCCATATTTTGACTCTCCAGGGAAAAAAGAGGCATTGGTTTTTGGTTGTTAATGGAATGGCTAAACTATTGCCCTGAATGTTTTGTCTAGATTTCAGCTTGTTTTGTATAATTAGTTGATATTTTCAAGACAAAAAATTCTCTCAGTACTTGCCAGTCAGGTTATGCTGGTTTCAGAACTCTTTTTCTAAGGATTCTTTCAAAACCAAGGAATTTCTTTAAGCCAACTTATTCAGAAATATTTTAGCTTTGATATTTCCTCATAAACTCCTGATAAACTTTCATACATCTCCAAATCACAGCCCAAAGAACACAAACTGTGAATTTTATTTGTAAGCATTCCAAGGATATAAGGGTATGAAATAAACACTGAAAATCATTTCAAGAAAACCTTTGAATATTTCACAGCATTATTGATTCACTAGGACAATGTAGGAGGTTTGGATTGTTGTCACATTTTTAAGAGGTATCAGTACTGCTAACTGATCCAATTTCTCTTTCTGTAGATAAGAAATATGTAGTGTAAGGAGATCTGTAATAACAATAACATTATTTTGTTGACAGCTGTTCCTGTGGCACTTCGCCTCTTTTAAATTATTTTATTGGTTTAATTGTTTGGCTTAGCTAAAAAAAAAAAAAAATTATCTTCCCTCAGGTTTCTCTGCTTGCCTGAAAGAACATAGCATCTTAACCAGTTCCCTGCTCCTCTTCCTTCTTTATTTACACAAAATAAAAACAGAAACAGTTTTATGATGTTGGAAAGATTCATGGCCCCTGTGAC
This sequence comes from Elanoides forficatus, assembly GCA_025311575.1. Lineage (NCBI taxonomy): Eukaryota > Metazoa > Chordata > Aves > Accipitriformes > Accipitridae > Elanoides > Elanoides forficatus. Next base: position 44,272,307 of record JAOBAS010000072.1, read on the forward strand.
TCCTATCCTCACTCATTGTTGGCCAGGTTTACTTTTGTTCAACTTAGTCTGGGGTTTGCATCTTTGAATATGGACTGGAGATCGTCTGATGGTAGTGAAGCTTAATTTGGTATCATACCTCTTGTCTCTAAAGCACTTTGCAGTCTGTCTGTCTCATTTCATGTGCCCACACAAACACACAGAGCATCAGCCATCTCTAGTGGGAGGGTGACAGCCACACAAGCCAACTGGTAGCCAGCCAGTGCACTGCATGGCAGTGGGAAAAGGGAATATTGGCCAAGGATGCTACATCAAACCCTTCTCTCCAGAGTGTGCCATGGGATTTTCAATATCCACAAGGAGCAGATGTCTTTAATTTCTGATCATTAAAGAAGAGGAGCATGCCAAGGACATGGGTTAGTGGAAGGAGGGGCAATGCCAGCTTGTCAATGGTCTGGACTAGCAGTCTTCCAAAATACAGACAAGGCAAATATAATCAGAGCACAAAAGCTACCTCACTTTTGTCCTTGATGAACAAGCTAAGAGGACCAAAGATATGAGGAAGCCATCACCATAATGTGCAATGGGAGACAGGCAGCTTTGCAGCCTATCTCAGCGTGCTCAAGCAGGCTCCATAAGCCCCAGAATTCAAAAGCTACCTCAAAAAACTAACTTTGACACAGCCACAGAAGGGACAGATACATGCAACCAGCGCTAATGTGCCTCAGGATTGGATTTCATGCTTCTGCACGACTGACATTAAGCAGCTGGCCTATACTGTACACTAGCATGCTGTGAGTGTTCCCAGCAGAGGGTCCGATCCTCCATGGTAACACTCTTCAGGGAGCTCTGGAAACGCTTTAATTATTAAAATGAATAATTCCTACCAACACATTTAATTGGAAAATATTACATGTTTAAATGTGCACTAATGGAAGAGCTCTGAAAATCTAACAATATAATAGAGTATGCTGTTTGAAGTCAATTCTAGCAATATATTTTCAGCCAGTAACACCATGCATTATTTATCCTATCTCTTTTTAATCCCATCTGATAGTTCATATGAAGATGGAATCACTGGAACCTCAGAGATAAAATGCAAATCTGTGAATTGCCCCCTGCTAGCTTAACCTGCCACCATTACCTCATCCACTTTCGTTGCTTCCTGCCCCCTAGTTTCCAAGGAAATAGCTCAATGAATTTATTGCGCCAGTATAAGCTAACCCCCCTGTTTCTTCCTCAGCACTGGAAGGACTGTGCAGACTGATGAATTACAGGAATGCCTGTTACCTGGATTTGTTACCACAGCCTGACAGAGACTGGGCACATCCAAAGGCAAGAGAAGGCCAATGTGAGTGCAGACTAGTGGGAGTCAGAGGGAGAGAGGACAGAAAATAAGGTTTCAGGACATAAACGTCACCCAGCCACAGGAAGCAAGGACAGGTGTGAAGAGGGATAAGCAAAGGGGTCAGAAAATGTTATCAGTGAAGAAGCAGAGGTGCTAAACACATGTTAAAGACATCAAGCAGCAGCACAGAAGGATCCTACCAGAAGCTGCTGAGCCCTTTTCAGATTAAGTGGCAAATATACAGTTTCACAGTTGGAGATGTCTAAATTGGTGAAATTGCATACTGTCTTGTGGAGAGGCATTCAGAGAAGGATTTGTGCCTCCAGATTAAGTTCTGCCAAGCCCAGAGCCCATACTGAGGATTTTCAAAGGGAAGAACTCACTGGATGTATTAAGGCCTTGTAAAGTGATTGTTCTGGCAGGCTTTGTCTGCTCTAATCTAAAAAGATTATGCTAATAGCAGTCTTCATATTCTTTGCATATTTTTTTCCTCCCCAGAGAGAAAATGTGTTACCTTCTGGATATATGGATGGTGGACAAATCAAGAAGCCACTTTCATCTGAAAGTTACACTCTGTCCCTCAAAGTCTAGTAGGAACATAAAGATGTGCAGGAAAGGAGAATTCAAGACAGTTTTTGTAAGAAACAAGGTCAACAGAAGAGGAAAAGTCAGAGTATATTTTGAAAAAAAATATTTTTGTGTTGAAAATGACATCTATTATTTTAACTGAAGCTGAGCAGGACACGTAGGTAATAGTGTAAACCCACTTTTTTCTGACTGGTTTCTGAAATAATCCTTTTTGAGCTCTTTCTCCTCATCTCAAACTGGACCAGTAGTTTGCCACATTTTTCTGCTCATGGTGACACTAAAACAAAATTGTGAAGATTTTCTTATTTGCTGCAAATAAAACACTTGCCAGGTCTGCCTCTTTTCTGTCTTTTTTTTCTTCTTCTTCTCTATGCATATTCATTAGCTGCAGGAACGCCTTGAGAGTAACAAGTTTTCCTGCGTAGCTGCTGAAGATTTCACACTCCTGGATTCTAAAAAGAGAGCTTTTGTAGCTATCTTCTCTGCCCAAAAGATCAAACGCAGCAGCATAGCATAACAACCTTGAGAGGGGAGCCAGCAACCCTTTATGTACCACTGACATGTTGGGCCTGTTTGGGATTACAGTATTCATCAGTATCACAATATTGGCAGTAATTACTGAACAGCCCCACTGCAGTGCACAGATGAGATGCAAGCATACCCAAAACTCTGGGATTAGCAAAAGCCCACCTGTTCCCTTGGATTTGATTCTGCTGTAATACTGTATCTTGTCTGCAGTTTGGCTATTCTTATTAACAGTTCCCGTTTGATTGTGTATTTTCTGCCTAACTTCTTTGGTTAACATTTAACATGCTGTGTTTCCTTCAGTAAACTGCTTGCGCTTTGGAATCTCTTCTGACCATTTCTGCTCAGCTGGACATCAAAAGTCAGCTGCCCATAAGGAGTCTCTGATATTTATGCAAAACTGTATTTAACACTTCTGACCCATAGGTGTGATTTGCAGCTCTGCGTAATTTATGAATTATAACCACACATCAACTCTCAACACATCTAAAAAAAAAAAAAAAAAAAACAGAAAAAAAAAAGGCAAAGATCTTTTCCAGCTAAGAAATATAAAAGACAGGAAAAAATGGCTCCTGTACGAAAAGAGCCAAGCGTCTGCAGACACTTCAGTGTTTGCAGGCTGCTGGGCTATAGTAGAGCAGGACCTGGAAACACAGTTACAGTCACAAGGAGAATTTCTGCAGGACCCTTACGCTTGCTGGAAGACATCATGTGGGTAAAGACAGGCAAGTGAAAGCTGTTGTACCCTGTTTGTCTACATCATGGTTTCTTGCCCCTGTGGTGAACTGTCTTGATGATTCTGGAATGCCAGTTTTTCCTTCAGGCCTCCAAAGATAAAAAAAACAAGGGCTTTTGGCTTTGCCTGTTACTCTTGGGAAGTTTTAATATGTAAATTTCACTTTCTCCACCATACCGCCGAGTTCTGAAGTTCATCAGAGGTAGTGCGTGACTGAAAGTCCTACACTGCAACCCTGTTATGATTGAATTAGGTCAAAACTACTTTCTCTGGCAAGCCTAAAATTCAGCAGTACTTTCCACATGGCAGATGCTGTTTTAGGAATGCTTATAAATGTTAAAAAAGACACAAGAAACATGATTAACCTAATGCAGGTAAAAGTCAGTTGATGCTGTATAAAGTATGATTGCACACAGAAAGAAGTTTTTATGAGTTAAATGTTACAGGGACAGTTGGCAATTTCAACTACTAGTGAAAATAACAAAGAAAAATGTTAATGTTATAGGTTAAACAGAATAAATACCTTTCATTTAAGATAGCTTTAATCTGTGATGTAGGCTCCTCTATGGAGCCAAAAAGCTGAAACACAAACAGTTTCTGTCCAGAAACATCTACTTTCATATCAAATCTCTGTTTCTAATAGACACACCTAGCTAAGACTTTGTAAATGGCATGTAGCTCATATCTACAATGAAAAACAAAAAGCAAAACCCCTGTCACAGGAGAGCACAAGATTTAAATTCCCCATCAGCAAAGCAAAAATTAATTTAGATGTGATGAATATCTTCTTCTCTTCTTTTATCTTTGCTGTTCTAAAAGCAGATAAGTCTTGAAGGCAAGGCCTGTTCAGCCTCTGAGCCAAAAGATGCTATCTTTTGACATCTACAGCTTGACAAAAAAGGTAACTATAAAATAATCAAGCTGAAATTAATTTTATTTCCAAAGTTGAAAATATTACATTTTTTTCCAGCTGCCTGCTCAAGGTAACTACACAGAGAAAAATGGGGTTGAGTGTTCAGACGAGGTAGTATAGTAGCACATTGAAGACGTGGCAAAAACTAAAACTTCCCTAGTTTAAAAGAAAGGGAAGTGCCAGCTGGACAGGCTTTTATGGAGAAAAGGCTGAGCAGAGAAGTGAGACTTAGAATTGCAACTAAGCTTTGGAGACGTTCAAAATTAAACAGGAGATATCCTCGCATTTAATCTTGAATGAATACAAGCAATGGGTTTGTTGGGGTTTTTTTTGGTTGGTTGGTTGGGTTTTTTTACAGTAACACAATTTTATAAAAGGTATAACGCACCAGTCTTCCTGGGGGCTGCAAAGGTGTTGGTGACGTTGTTGACAGAAAAATGAGGATTTTTGAGGTTTTTTTACACTTAGATTGCATCCCAGCTTGACAATTTAATATCCCAAGTTCAAAGAAAATCATATCAATAGTCACATACGCCTTTCCCCATCCCTGTGTCAATGGCTTGAGGTTGTCAAGCCACTTCAGCATGCCATCTCACAATCTCTGCCTAGTGTTCATTCTTCACCAGGAGGGAAATAGCTCTCTATCCTGCTCTGAACACTTTGAGATGACACAGAAAATGCATAACAGATGTACTGAAAGATCAAGGCTTTATTATGGTTTTAAAAACCAGCACTGCATTATTGACATTCGGTTGTTTTACCTGCCCTGCTGGCTGACAGCTGGGGAATGCTGATAATTTTGGATCATCTTTAAGCTTTGCCAATTTCCTTAGCTATCTAAACAACAAAACCTTTGTATTGTTCTAGCCTGTAAGTTCTCTTTGTTAAAAACAATACGGAAGTATAGCAAAGAAAAATGCATTTTTGAGTCTTTTTCTGACCTCCATGGAAGAAACCGATAGATTGATTAAATGCAGAGTCCTTCTTCCGCACATGGCCTTAAACTGCCTTTCCCTCAACACGTGCTTGCACCTGTGTTAATTTCAGTGAAAACTTCAGGCTGCCACCCTGTCCCTTCCTTTCTTTAAGGTTAGTAAAAATATTCCAGCTGAGATTTATTTTAAAGGTGTGTCCCTTTTCATAAAAAGTTGCAGCAATCTTAGGCAAACAGAAGAACAGCAGGCAGGAGGAATTCTTTAGCTAGCCAATGTTCCATATTTTATTTTCCAACAGAGAATCTTAACAATCACCCATCGTGTTGGAAAGCCACATGATGATAATATAAATTCACTGATGCAAGTCAAAGAGCTACAAACCTTTCTAAATCAACATAAACATATCCCCAAATCCGTGTGTAGACCAGCCGATATGCATTCCCTCTGTTTTCCTAGGAGCCTTGCCCAAGGCTGGTTGTGCTCAGAGCCACGGGTGAGTGTGAAAGATCAGAGAAGAGCTGGGGTTCACTGCTGCAAGGCACCAACCACCCTCCGCAGCCAGGGGACCTGGCTTCTTCCACAGCTAATGTCAGCTGAACTGTTTCTCCAACCATCATTCGTACTGCCATACGGGAAGGCAATGCCATCCGTGCACATTGCATGACCTGCACGGCTTATGGTAGACGTTTCAGAAACTGCTAGTCCTGTCCTCAGAACATTATTCTGGTCTATGAGTTTTGATTATTGCAGAAGAACTTGTCTGGAGGCACAGGACAGCGTGTGCTGCTGAAGAGCAGCCCAGGGTCTGGGATTCAGAAGTCCCATCTTCAGTCTGCAACAAACCTAAGTTTGTGTTTTATGGAGAAAATCATTACACACTTCTCTGCTTCCAGTTCTCCATCAGTTAAGTGAAGAGGAATAATAATTACACATGTAGAAAGGGTGGATTAAGAATTAGTTATTTGGGTACAAAACTGTAAATAAGATATGTAATTTTTAAGTCCTAAAGCTTGTTATGTCTGGTATATTTGTAAACATGCAGAACAGAGTACCCATATTGTAGAAACTAAACCAACATACTTCAACTGCATTTCATGTACTTAAGTATTAAAGGGCACTTATTGCACAACCTGTTCCCCATGGAAATAAGAGAGACGAACCAATTATTTATATAACATGCATAGCCATTGCTTGCACTCTGTATCCCAACATCATATATAAACTCTCCTTCCCTATCACCAAGGGTTGTGTGAACAATAGTTGACTTTGATATTATCAGAGTAAGCAAACAAAATACTCAAAGTAATAAATTAGGTAATAAAAATTATCAACCTGGTAGTCTTGTGGATGATTCACCACACAAAACACTTTCAAAAAGAGACTGAAAATGGTTGGTGTCTTCAGCTGTTTGACAGGTGAGAAAAAATGGGTGCTTCACTTTGTACTGGGAATTTTACCTTGTATAAAGGGAACTAGGGAATAATAATTTTTAAAACATTTTTTTTTAAATATAGGATTACTTAAGGCAGTTCTGAATTTCACTTATGCTAATATTTTTCTTAAAAAACAGGACTTCCTTAAGTTGTCAGTGCTTTCAACTGGAGAAGAGATGCACAAGACCTAACTTAACTAAGGACTCTACTACTGACGCATTTTGTGACTACAGGAATGATTTTTGCTCCCAGCACTAGCATGGGAGTAGTATTTATTTATAAAGTAATTTTAAATTCTTCAAACAAAATGTGCATATTAAAAGATTAAAAACATAATAGCTAGTGTTGGCGAAGAAAACCTACCTGGGGTGCTGTTTCTTTTGACCCTGGAAAGGTAACTTCTGTTGTCACTTCTGAACAGAGCCAGACCTTTGTATGGCTCACATACTTCATTTTGCCAACTATGTAACTGGTAGGAAATACAGTCCCTTAGATAGGCAACATGAGTCACTCACAACCTTTCACTTTTTTCCATTCTTTTAAAATCAGAAATTCATTTGCGAAGCACTTCTCATCTTGTTTTGATAACACATTTAAAATCTATCCTTCAACCAGAGAGCAGTCTGGACCAAGGTTTAAGGACCCAGCTAGATGGCATGTTATTTTTTAATGGTGCTCACATACAGGCTCTTGCATCAAGACCTCCAGAAAGATATCACAGCATTTTCAAACTCTACAGGCTGCTGTTCAGCGGCAGAAGGAGGATACCATGCATGGCTGAGACAAACAGAGCAGCTGTCCTAACCCACCACCAGTGTGCAGGATGGTGAAAACTTCCAGAGGGGCTGGCATTAGGGGGGGCATTGCTCAAGAAATCCCAGAACGCAGATGTCTTACTGCTCATCTGTTCTTAGGGCAATGTTTCTCAATCTTAGAAATGAGAGGACACTTATAGCCAAAATATTAATGGAGTTTTTTTCATTTAACCTTCAAATTAATATTTGGAGATAGAAGGAACGACCTAGTTGATAATGGATTCATTAACAAATTAAGCTGCTCCTCAGTCTGTCTAAGCAAGCATTTAAGAAGGGAATGAGTCCTTCATAACTACTATTAAATAACATCTTGAGCATAATTCTGTACACTAATTATGCTTACCTACCTGTTTCTGTACCATGTCAATCAGTTTTGTATGTTTTTAAGAAACTTCCCTCCCACTGCAGAAATATTTTATGGCTATAGAGGACTTGGAAAAGACAGTTTGTGATTGAGCAGAAAGTATCCGATTCACTCTGCATATATGCTAATAGAGATTATGAAGATCACTGTCATTTATTTAGCAGCATGTCAGAATTTGTGGCCTCTGAGAGTTCCATGCTGTATTTCTTTCATGTTTGTGCCCTCTACTAGTGAAAATCCGAGAATAAACTAGCACAATGAGAGATCAGCTGTTTCATGACCATGTTATGCATAAAAATATTTACACCATTTCTTTTACATTTTTGGGTTCTTCTGATTAAATGATTAAAGAGGAGTGAGGTCTAATTACAGTTTGGAAACGGTTCAGCCTTCTCCAGAGTCTAGTCACAGGCTAGAGGATGCTTCTGGCACTGTAGCTAATACAAAATAAAGCCACAAAAGAGAAAACTAAATGATGCTGGTGAAAACACAGGTGTTTTGCATCAAAAATCAGCTGACAGAAGAGGACAAACAGTTGGAGCTGCAATAAGGATCTGCCACAGAATATTCTGTGTAAAAATACTGTAAATCCAGAAATGTTTTAATGCATAGAGAAGTATATCAGACATTTCTCTTAGGATGTTTCTATTTTATACTAAATTTATCTTCAATCTGCCACTTTTTTTTTTTTCCCACAGCCACCATAGATCCTTTCTCCTGACACCCGCAAAATGACTTAAGATGGCTACTGTGACATCAAAGCAGAGCTAAAAAGTTGAAATAAGAAAACTCACTAAGCATGCTAGGTGGAAAGGCCAGACTAGGAAGCCAGACCAAACCTCTGGAGCCATGCAGAAAGCAAACCATCACTAGAGGGTGTGAGCAAAGCGATGGGAGGGAAGCAGTGCAGTGTGAAGAGGTGCAGATTGCACTGCAGGACCTCCCATCCCCTCCAGAGGAGACACGCGGAGGGCCTGGCGCCATGGTCCCAGGCAGGTGCAGGAACAGGGTCCAGCTCAGCAGGGATGAGATACGGACTGGGATGAAGGGTAGGGGGACCATGGAGGGCTGCTGCCATAGACAGGAGAAGCACTGCAGGAGCTGGACCAAACAGAGCAATGGGAAAATAAGGAAACAGGTGGGGACAGAGAGATGAGCGGCTAGGAAAGCCCTCCGTGAAGGTGCTGAGTAGGCAAGGCTACCTGCTTCAGACCTAAAATGAGTTAACTCATACCTTGAGACAAAGGCAAACCACCATGGTTAACATTAAAAGTAAAATTAAACTACATTAAATTAAAAATAAATTAAATGAAAGTAAAAAATAAAATAAAACCAGAAAAGAACATTCTATTTAAAATCCTCGTAGTCTAGACAGAATTGACCAGCTAGCAAAACACAGGGGACACTGTTTCTTAAAGAAATACAAATGAAATGAAGCTTTCCTATTCAAAGACTACCTCTGGAGGAATAGAACTTTCACTCTTCAGGTAACTAAAGCTTTCCTGAAAGAGAGCAAATATCTCTTCGTTCTCCACAAGCTTTGCCTCACTCACATGTCTAGATTACTGTGGCTGCACCGTTTCCACTATTTACTTTCTTACAGTTGATATCTTCAGGAAACAAGAACTTTTTTGTGCATATGATGCAACTGTGATTATCAGCATATTACAGTAAAACAAAAACACGACAGTGGATGCTAATGGTGAAATAGTGCATGCAGCTTTCCAGATGGTGTTAAATTTCTTTCAAAGAGAAAGAAAAATAAACCAAAGCAAATAAAGTTTATCCATAGAGGAATCAGACTGCTAATATAACTCTGATTTCATATTTATACTTCAACCTTATACCACATAGCCAAGGCTTGGGTCTACATAAGAGTTAATAACACCTACAAACCTCATTTGATGACTTCATTCAGTGAAATGTCCTAAAAGTCATATGCAAGGTAGCAATTCTTGCTATTTAAAAACTATCAGAAAAAAGAATTTGCAAAATTTTGACTTCCATCCTTGAATACATGGTCCTATTGTTTTTGCTGAGGTAAAGTTTTAAGTCTAGTTTAAGATTAGGCCAAATGGAGACTGTCATGCATATGCTACTCTGATGTCTTCACACAAGACCTCAAATTATATTATCAGCTTCTAAAATAGGTATAAGACTGAGCCAGAAGACTGTGTTGAGCTGTATAGTTTAAGTATTCTGCAATATAAACATGTTCAGATCATCTAGAATGATAGTTCAATAATTTCAGCACAAGATGCCAAGTTTTCAAAGGGTTTCCATAGCTGCACCTGCAATACTTTTAAGGCATATGTTTGTACTTGAGGGAAGAAGACTGAGCAGTCATGTATATGTGTGTCTGTGCCTCTGTGTGTGTGTGTATATTTTTTCATTTATATAAAACCAGGCTGTTATATTCCAACCAAGAAAAATTAAGATGAGCCTTCCAAAATTCAAACCAGAATTACTATTTTTGTTATTGAATAGCAGAGAGTTTCACTAGTACAAATAAAAGCACTGCATGTTGTGCACTCTGGGAGATATATAAGTGGTATTGAGATTAATTGCTCCAGTACAGGCCAAGCACATACTGGGCAGCATTATCAGGAATGCAGGCATCAGGTTGAGGGAAGGGAGCCTGGGGCTCCCCAGCACCAGGGAAATGTCCATAAATGAGCAGTGGAGGTCACTGGTGTGGTTACAGGGCAGGAAAACCTAGCATACAAGGAAGGGTGGAGGGAAGAGCATTGGTTCAGAGTAGTAAAAAGATGAGGAAACAGAGGGCTGATATAATTACAGGATAGAAGTTGGAAGGCTTGGAGGGACCCCAGGACATCTCTAGTCCAAACCTCTGCTCAGTCAGGGCTGGCTTGAGCAGCTTGCTCAAGGCTTATCACATCTGTAATAGCTTCAAGGGTGGAGATACCATGAACTGAACATGCAATCTGATGCCAGCCCACCCTTACAGACAGAAGATTTTTCCTAATATCTAAACAGAATTTCTCCAACTGGGCCATTAAGTGGTTGTAGACAGCACTAAGATGTTTCTTTACGCTTCTCAAAGCCAAGAAAACTTCAGTGAGACTTAATAGCATATACAAAGACTGAAGGTCCCTTTTACCCTAAACTTGTCTGCCTTTCTAACCTGTCTACATATCTTGGAGTGAGCAAAAAAGCCCTAAAGTCAGGCATGAACTTTAACTGTGAAAACAGTCAAACTTCTGTATCAGTTGGCAGATGTGGTAGTTGCTGCATCACAACTACACGTGCAACTTTTTTCAGTGGGCCCATGTGAGCACGACCTTCATCAGGCAAAACATTACACTTTTGCACAGGTCTTCACAAACTGAGAGCCATGAAACAACCATATCATCTTCACCAGTATTTTTGCATTTGACATCAAATGTTTTTCTTACAAGACTCTGGCATGCACCATTACAGAACATCCTGAAGTTCATTAGTCTCTGTTTTCTTAAAGATGATTTATGAATGTGTGATATGCCAACTCACAGGAAAATGATTATGCCAAAACAGGCTTCACACCGGAGCAAAAGGCTTACAGGGAGCACAGTTTTCTTGCTTGCATGTAGTCAGTGAGGAGAGGGAAGAGCAGATAATGATCAGAGAAAAATATATTGGAATCTTTAGTGGAAAGCATGAAGGAAAATCTCTATTTTTCATTCAGGCCATTAATAGAATGTTGAATAATCTCTTTGCTCCTTCATCACTGAAGCACTCTAAGAGGTAGACAGGAACAGGAAGGAGTGGATAAGATAGCTGTACCTGTGGTCCCTGATAGGACAGAGAGCAGAAGCTTTAACACAAGGCTATCCTGTTAAATCTAGCCATTGGTGGCAGCAGCCCAGCATGTCATTTAGGTAACAAGTTTGAATATGACAGCTTTCTGATGCATGTGGCTTATTTTGTTTCAAAACCCTTTATTTCTTTTCCAGGCTCAGGACTGCTAAGCATGCCGTACAAATATATATATATATATATATATATATATATATGTGTGTGTGTGTGCATTTGTGTATATATATATATATATATATATAAGTAAGGCCTCTCACAAAAATGCTCTTCACAACAATTCACAGCAGTGGGAGAAAGCTGTTGTACAAAATGTGTTGAGACAGATTCCTAGGCACAAAGACATGTGGGCAGGGCCTGCAGCTGGTAACATTTATCAACTCTAATAGTCAAAAGTTAGTTACAGAGAAAAAATCACACAAGTTGCAAAGAGCAGGGGGGGGGGGAGGAGAGAGAAGAAAGTGACGGGGTGTCCTCAGAGGAACATCCTCTCGGGTGTAGGTGTCCTTTCTCATGCAGCAGATGATATACCTCAAAACACTTTCCCGCATTAACACTACAGGTTTTCATCAGGACCTGCTTGAAGCCACTGCCTGCTGTTGGTGCTTATGCTGCTGTCACCGCTGGCAGGAGCATGCTCTGCTGTGGGCCGGTGCTTCATGCCTGGCTGGCTGCTGAGCTTCATGCAGGCGCATTACTGTGTCTCCAGACAAAAACCAGAGCTGCAGCTGCAGGGTAGGGAAAGCAAGGAATGAATCTTATGCCATCGGCAAGCACTTCCCATGAGAACGTGCCATAACAACCGCACAGGAGTGGGCATGTGCAAGGCCGACGGCGTGTCAACAGCAGCATGGGAACACTGTGGGAAAAATACTGCACCAGCAGCTCTGGGAAACAATGTCCCCGCAACCCCGGGTGAAAGGGTACGGGTCTGTGAGCAGAAAGCGGCTGCAGGGTTGCAGGCAAGAGAGCCCCACGTGCGGAGCAGCAAAGCAGCACCAGTGTCAGGGGGAAAAGGGGACAGTTATGGGGTCACTGCCATTAAAACCCACAGGGCTGTCTGCCTCTGGCCTCCATGGAAATCAGTGAGGAACAAAGGGTGCTCAGCCGATAAACTGCTTCTGGCTTGAGCCTCATCTCCCTTTTCTTATTCAAGTATCAAAGCAGGGGCTTCCATCAGTTCTGCAGCTGAATAGGTTAGATTAGCTGATTAGCAGAGTGCTAGCCCAGGAGGGATACTGATGCCACTCCTTAGCAATACTTATCTATTGCAAATACCTGCACAATTTCAATCCAGCACTTTTGTCTGTAGGTCAGCTTTTAGGCATAGAACGCACTCTTCTGTACAAGTCTGTTTTGTGTCTAAGTCACTTTTGCAAAACAGGGAGAAGGGAACAACAACAACAACAAAAAAGATAAATACTACAGAGACAAGAATCAAAACAAAGAAGGAAAAAAGGAAAAATTATTTGCTCCGTAAATTCCCCAGAACTAAATCGTGATAAGAAAAATCCAATTACTTAGGAAGTCCAACATAAACAGGGGAAGTTGAATTGTGACATGCATGGTTAACTTGAATAGCTTGAAGCTATTTGATGAAAAAATAAATCTTGCTTCAAAACATTTTTTTCCCCAAAATCTCCATTTGAGATTCATTTACTTGACACAGAGCTGTGTGACAGAAAAGTTTATTTTCAGGAAAGGAAGTTTCCTCATCAATATGCTATGTGATAAATGAGGATTGAGCTAAACAGATAAAAGCTTTCTGCACCAATGAGGGGAAGAAATCAGAGTTTGGATACAAAACCTTTAATGTAATTATCTCCCATGTAAGGGAGAGTAATCTCATGAATTTGATGATATTTCAGCTTGAGCAAATGAGGGCCCAAAAGAGCAGCTGTAGTGCATGTCACATGTGAGCACTGAGAGCCAAAGTTACCGCCAGGATCTCACAAGTATTTGTATCATTAAAGATCTATCCATTTGCACCCATTTTTACTCTGTCTTGCGGACAGTATCTCAGTATCTGAACATTACCTCTTGCCTGCAGAAAATAACTTGTTTAAAAATATTTGTATTGTAATAACTACATGTCTAAGAGTTCTCTCCCAGTAAAAGCAACCACCAAAACTCTTGCTGCAATATAAACCCAGGAATTGCAAAGCAAGAATGCCTAATTGAGAAATAGAGTTGTTACAAAGCAGCACATGCCAAAATGGATGCCTTTCCCACAGAAAGGCTTTTTCAAAATGCCATCACTTCATCAGATCCTGGTAGTACTAAACAGAGTCACTGGAACGGTCTCCCCAGGGAAGTGGTCACAGAACCAAGCCTGTCAGTGTTCAAGGAGCATCTGGACAACAGTCTTAGTCATATGGTTTAGTTTTAGGTAGTCCTGTGAGGAGCAGGGAGTTGGGCTTGATCCTTATGGTCCTTTCCAACTTGAGATGTTCTGTGACTCTATGTTTCTATGTGAATATGCCTGGAGACCTTCATGCCATCAGCATTGCAGCGCAACAAAGCTAAGTCTTGAGGTAAACATAGTCTGCTGCTCTTGGCTCCAAACTGTGTTTGAGAGGGTTTATAATACAGTGTTGCCTGCTGGGTTAAACATGTGCTTAGAGTGTAAACTAGTGGGTTTGAAGGACATACTTTTGTAAGCAGCTGCTGTTGGGCTGACTCAAGACTTTACTCTCCTTGCCATGCCACTCTTCAGGTCAAAGTTTCCAAGCCTCAGCACAGAGAAGATGCTTCTTTTTAACCAGTGCTCCTATTCAACAAATTTGCATAAAGTTTTGATTGCCTTGTACCCTGCTTACACTATGAGAGGCAATCCTCTGCTTGGAGAATTAAGTCACATTAAATCACAACATCCAGGGCCTGGAAACATTTGCTAGCATCTCAGCATTCAGAAAACAGGTATGCAATTTTCAGCTAGCTCCCTTTATATTACAACATGAAATGTATGTGTTGTCATCCAGAGAGTTTCTAATAGCTAGATTCTGCGTGTGTACGCAGCAGTGGATGTTACAAAAATCTGTTATGGGAGATACTGCTGAGTGAGCTAATAAAAAATCTGCAGAACTGTATTAGAGATTGGGAGAAGGGGGAGGCCAGAAAGAAAACAGCAAGAATTGCTGGATTTGTGCACGAATTGTAATGAGATACCATAGCCAATGTTAAGTGTGAGGGGAATCACTTTCAGATCTAAATTAGGCAAAAGTAATTACAAAATAAATAAATAATCACAATCTAATAACACCCTTGCATTACTTTTAAATCAAAACCTAGCTATGATCACAGAGTCTGCAATATTTGTAAAGGGAAGAACATTAAGCCCTGAAGGAGCCATTTAAACATTTTGCAAGGAAAGAATAAAATAGGATTGATGGTTTAAATTAATTAGTATATTCAGAGTCATCAGCATAATTAGTGTAATTGATATGGACACTGGGAGAGATGCTGCCTTTGCAGGAGCAGTATGTAAGGAAATGAAGAGAGGCGTTAGACGAGCTGATGAGGAGCAAATGATGAACCAGACCATCTTTCCCTTTCCTGACATCCCCACTGTAGTCTCCTCACCCTCTCTTCTGCCCTGTGGGAGCTCACCCCTCCTTTATCGGCCAATGGCCACAGCAGAAGTGTGCAACAAGTGTGCAGCTGAGGGGAGGTCTCACGGGTATCTGGTCAGACACGGGGTGCCTCTGCCCCGGGCCACATGGACCCACTGCTCTGGCCCTGGGAGAGCCAGCTCCACCGCCAGCTCCAGTTGCCCATGGCCACTGTGAGCAATGCTGTGTTTCCCCTGACACCTTCCTGCAGCTTCCCGACCACTCCTGCAGCCGATGGGGCCACCCGACCTCACGCACGTGTTTCCCATGTCTCCAGCACCTACTCTGAACAACAGCTGCTCATCTTCACTCTTGTTCCCCTCTCAGAACACTTCTTCCTCTCAGACACACCTCCGTGAAATGCCGTTACACCAAAATCATTTTTTTCTGCAACTGCTGAAGCTTGACAGGGCATGTCTGTGCTTTTATGGGTGCAATTTGCAATTTAACTCGCAAGAAATGCAAGGTGATGATCTTACATGACCAAAATGCTCTTTGCACTGGCAGACTGGAGTTCTAACTTGTTTCTGTTGCAATGGATTTGCTACAAATTATTAGAACTCAACTGAAAAAAATATTTTTTTGATAAATCCATAGATAAAAATGACAACTTGGCTGCGTATATTCTACCTTGACATGAAGGGAAGAGTTTATGCCAGTCATGCCATGGTTTGTTCTCATTACTGTGGTCATCACCTGTTTGTTTTCAAGCCAGTACACATGCACAGTGTTTCTCTTTTCCTCTTTCTCCTCACCATAATGTTAAATCATTTAAAACTTCCTTAAAGAGTTAAACATCTAACCTTAATTTCCATGCCTCCCATTTTACACAGGCCTGAGGGTGGCAAGTAAAAGGCAGTGTAGTAGGTAGTATTTCTTTGTATATTCCACAAGACAAAAAAATATTGAAAGAGTAAGTGGCAGTTATATTGTAAGTGTTCAGGGTACAGAGGCAAGACTGCTTTCTTAGAAACCAGCACTACCTACAGACTCTCAAGACACAATTGAGAGGCTTTTGGATGTGATAGGAATTCCATCATTTAGAATCACGAACCAATGCTGGGGTCAGTATAGTTTTGAAGTTGCTTGATTTTGCCATCCTACCCAGAGTGGCCACAGAGGTTACTGCTGGGGGGTAGCAGGGGACTGTACCAGGCAAATGGAGCTACACAGTGAAACCCATCAATCTTCTGAAAGCGGCAAGAGTGGTAACATGTCAAATGAAAAACAGAAGTAAAAACCAAAAAATTGTTCTCACGTTGTCACAGACCATCTCTATTAGCTTCAGCTGTCATGTTTACCCTAAAATCAAAGACATAGAAAAGGTCAGAGAAATTGAACTGCTGCAACTTTTCCTGTGGGTGCAGTGGGCAGAACAGGAACAATAATTAGCTAGAGGTCACTGTTGTGTGGCATATGGCTTTTATGTGCAGGTAGATCTGTTATTTAACGCATTGTGAAGAAATAGTTGTCTCATTAGAGGGATCCTGCTGACAGCATCTAGTAGGACAGCTTGTCAACAAGGTGGTGGGCAATTTTGCCACAAACTTTTGGCTACAAATGATGCATAACTATTGTGCTTGTCAAGTATGTTGCATGCCCATGGGCCTCAAAATAACTCTCAGGACATTTGACTCCAGCATGGCAGCACTCTACCATGTTGCCCACAGGAAAACCCCCTTTTTGTATTACCTGTTTCCAGCATTGGCATTAGATGTCTGTAAACCACAAGAAGCTTCACATTCCCAGAGGTCTTTTGCTACAAGCGGTGTATAAATGGATCACAATCAACACCAGCTGGTCAACTACACGGAACAGGTCACAGGTCACAGAAGATAATAGGTGTCTAGCATCATAGCATCCCTTAGTACCCAGGATTATAATCCTGCAATCTAAAGCACAAGTCAGTGGTGCTCATATTTCTGCTTTGCAAAACCAGCATGTTTAATCCCAGAGAGGGAAGGAAAGAAGTGGGTCATTCTTAGAAAACAAATTGTTTTTCCTCAGACACATGCTACCATCAAAACCAAATGGAGATATCTTAAATAAGCTTTCCTGGCTGGGGAGCTCAAAGCAACCATTGCACCTCCTGCCAAGTTATGTATGATCTATAAGGAATACAAATACCACCTTTGGATAAAATAGCAGCTGAAAGTTTTGGATATAATCCACTCAATGCAGAAAATTTAAAGGATGGGTTTACTAGCCTATATTAGTCTCTTTTCTTTATCCTGACTTCATCTTTCCATTGTTAATATCTACAAACACACACTCCCACCCCTTAAAGAATGACTGATTTACCTTTTAGGGCATATTATCAGTTATCTGAACTGCCTCACATGAAAGATCTCTTTCTATTACTACCCTTTTACTGGCATTTTCTGTGCAGCAGCTGAATAAATTGCATCAGTAAAAGTGCAACTGGCAGCAACACCTTTGCTTCGTATTCTCACAGTAGTTGTTCAGCTCACACCATTCGACAAAGCAGGGAGAACCCTGCAGCCGGCCCCACAACACCAGAGAGGCAGTGGTTGGTATACCTCTGGTTAGAGGAAGGGCACACTGCTGACTGGCAGCAGGCACTGCTAGCGGCCTCACCCCACCACAGGGCACCATCTCTCGCTACCTCTGCTGCTCCTAACTGCATGTCCCGTCGTAGCTGTGAGATGCTCATCACGAAATGCTCCACAGCAGAGCAAGCTGGCGTTAACGCTGGACATCCCAGCCTGGTGGGGAGGCAGAGACCCTCTTCCTCCTTCTTCTTTCCTCACGTCTTCCTCATTTCAGTGAATTCCTGGTGCTTAACTACTCAGAGGTTGAGATTCAAAACAAGCCTCAGAAGCCAACGTGCTGGTGCCAAAATGCAAGAGCTGAGCCCAAAAGGAAGCCAGTGGCTGGCTGAGGCTCACAGCACAGGCTCAGCTCCCAGAGGAAAGCAGGGATGTCAGTCTTACAGTCTGTCCCAGCCTCCCCCAGGTTTAATTGCAGTGGAGGTGGGTTTGATGCTTTTGCCCTTTGTGGGTGGTAATGCACAGAACAGCAGGTTGTGCTTCAGTGACTTGTACACATCAGTGAGGTCTAGGAGTTTTGAGGGAGGTTTTTTGTTATCCTCTGATATAGCAGCTGCTGTCAAGTCTTTGTTAAAATGCCTACAGCTGGGGTTGTACTGTGGGAAACTATGTCACCCTAGAGGAAAAAAGTCCAAGCCTTTATTCAGCTAATTGTCCCCTATAGAAAAGTAAGGAGAGGGTTTTTTTAAATATATTAATTCCATGAAGTGGTTTTTCTTATTTACTTCCAAACTCTTAGCCATGATCATGAGGTAGTGATTAAAATGGAGAATAAGTAAATCCTGCATATATAATCTTGTGATTTAAGGACTGATGCTGAGGAAAAATGGTATAATTTTTTTCCATGCTCAAGTGGCCCAATTAACAGATTGAGTTCTAAGTAAGGTCACAGTGCCCTCTGCTGAAATATAAAGCCCTACATGAAAAAATAAACAATGTTAAAAAAAAGCCAAACAAACCAAAAAACTGGCATAAGAATAACTTAATTCCTCTTCAACATATAAATGATAAAAACAGTTTTGAAATGCTATTTGGGACCTTAGGCTTTCCCTTCACAGTAATGTAGTTGGGAACCATTTTGATTCCAGCTTTGTTGCTCTGCTAAGTAAACTGTGCAGCATGGCTCAAGACAAAAACCTCAGAAAGCATTGCTGACATTACTGATGCAGAGATAAACGCTAGTGGAAATGTCTTTCCCTTACATAGACAGAGGAGGGAAATGGTAAACTGGTGGCAGTTTTTCAAAATAGGCAGTAGAAAGTCCAAAAGCTTGATTTTTATCAATGTTCTCTAGATTGTATCTATACTGAGCTAGCGTTTAACCTCACTCTTCCACTGGAAGAGGAAGGGTTAATAATAAATATCATTTTGCTGACTGCCTTTTTTCTTAACGGGTGTGGAGAACCACGATGACTAAGAACAGGAGAGAGAAGAGCATCTAATGGGTGTTTAAGGCTGAACTAATGTTGACTAATGAGCTTTAGACATTTGACATCTGGAGAAAAACTGGGGAGGAAGAACTCTGGAACAGGCAAGGAAGAAAGGACTCAGATGACAGAGGGGGAAATGGCCCCTTCTGATAGGCTGTGCCAGGAAATACATGGGGGCTGAGCTCCTGCACAGTGTTTAAAGAAGATATGTAGGCACTGAGGAACAAACAACTCTGCAGGGTCTGCTATGGCATTTTTGGAGCAGGCTGCTATTGCAATTATCAGCTGGCACCAAATACCCCAATGCAGTTGCCTTCCTCTGTCTCCATCTGTACCTTTAAATCTGATACTGAAAGACTGAAGGTATCTTTATTGCCATGCAGATCTGCTCTTTAGAGTCCACAGACTAATAGCTGTTACTTTGATGGAAGCATAGGTTTAAAAGAAAAAAATCCGGCTAAGAAAACCAGACTCCTGCCTCCCAACTAAGTTCAATTTCTCCTAGTCTCCAGTACACTATTGCTGTATTTTATTCGAGGTAACAGCTTCTGAGGTTTTGTTGTTGTGTTTTTAATTACAATGTAAAATGGCAAGAGCCATGGCAGAGCTATCTGAGAATGTTTCCTGGTTGATTAAACCACGATCCTCAGTCATGCTGAGAGACAGCCTCAGATTTTACTCAACAGCCTACTCACAGGTTTTTGTTTGAAGATGGACATCTGTTGGAGATTTTCAGTGGGGAACATCTGGAATTTAATGCTCAAGATGGAGTGGGAGCTAAGAGGCAAGAAAAATCCCTTCTTCAGTAATTCATGTCATCTTTTTTAATCCTTCCTTTATTTCCCCAGTGCTCCCACCCAAGACACTCTTTCATCTATGCTCACAACAGCCCACGCTTTATGTTTCTTAATGCGAAGCTCGGCAGATAGCTCCAACCAAGTTCACCCAGAGGTTATTCTAATTCCCTCCATCGAGATTTCAATTTAGAAGCTCACATTAACCCATTAATTAAAGTGACCTCCTTTTTATTATTCACCTTAATCAGTTAATGTGATGGCAAGCGTTTCTTTGTTGCTTTGCCTGGCAGGGAGATCTTGTTAAGAGGATGCAATATCTGCTGGACAGGTGCCAGGTAGTAAAGCAATACAAGATCCCTGCCATTTGGCACTGACTCTTCTGGGCCCAAGCACGCTGGAGCTGCTAACACCCCAGCAAGTGACTGCTTCTCCCGGACTGGCTCCTATCAGCTCACCACTACAGGCTGTAGCTGAGACACACCAAAACCACCTTTTGCAAATAAGTGCAAGCCTCCCAGGGTCTGACACACCCTGTAGTAGTTAATGCTCCTGAAAGGCTCAAGAAAACTTGTGCTTCAAGAAGCCTCACTCCAAAATGTTTCAAGTATTTGCCTACTGATTCTCTTTTATTTCTGAGCTGGTCAGCCACATCCTTTCTCTCACTGGCTGCTGGCTCCGGCCAGGCAGGTGTGACACCTCTGCTTCTCTTGTGGGAGCTTATGTATATTTACTCTGAGCGCGAGACCACAATATGCATGGCAGGGCTTTTTCTGCATCTGTTGGCAGTGCCTGTAAAATCATAGCGCTTCTTGCTTCATGAGCATTAGCTAACTGGAGGTACAAAAATGTAACTTCCTTCAACTGAAGCACTGTAAAGCCTCCTGCTAATCTTTTCTTGAACAATTTCCTTTATAGGAGAACTTCCCTTTTTCTGGTAGTATCTCAGGGAAATTTATTTTGATAGCAAATGCATTCAGCTGCCTGCATTTGTTATTCCATAGCTAGTACCTTTTGATCTAAGTATCTCTTAGGATGAGAGCATGCATTACTCTCTATCTGAATCAAAGGTGACAACTGCGTTGAAAACTGGAGTAATTGCTTCTCTACAGCTCTGCAATGAATTATGCTGTGGCATGACAGAGGAAGGAAATCAGTAGCTGCTGTACTTGTTTTGTTTGCTCTGCCACTGCCTTGGCCTAATACACTCTGTTCCCGGTCCACTTCTACAGAAGAGCTGTTTCCTGCACAGGAACCCATTCCTGTTTGTGACAAACTTTATCTGAAAAAGAAAAATCATACCAGCATGTACAGATATTCCTTTCCTAAACTCATCCTCTTCCATGATGAATCAGCTCTCTTTCTGGGTGATGTGTGATCCCTCCACATTTTCTCTGAGAGAGTCTCTACACACCCAATGAAAGAAGCTTTCTGGATGAGCTTTGGCTACTTGGCTGGAAATTAAACTGTTTATATATATAATTACTGCCTTGGATTTCAAAACCAGCCCTGGAGATCTGTGTACCCCATTGCTAATGTATTACATATGTACATGAGGACTGCATTTTCTTGATACCAGTATAATTGGCTTCCCATCTTCCAAAAAAAAGAGGTATGATTGTATCCATGCTCCTTATCTGTCTCACATGAAAATAAGTCATGCTGCTGCAAAGGTATCAATGCTAGGGAAGATTCAGACAAATCTGAAAAAGAGTTGGTGAAAACACAAAAAACTCACACTCCTCCCTACGCACTGTTACATTGGGAAGGAGTTTTGTTGAGTTTTTTTGTCTCACCAATGGCTCCTCTGCATGTAGTTGGGTTCATTAATTGTGTAAGGAGGAGCTTTACAGATCCAATGTAAGAACTTAGTTTGCAAGAAGGAGAGGTTAAAGCAAGAGTTAACAGACTACAAAATGAAAAGCAGAATTAAACACTCTCTTCAGGTACAAACTGCCACATTACTTCTGCAACAATTCTCATGAACAAAAAAACACACTTGTATTCAAACACTTGTTCCTATGACCTTAAGCTCATGTAGCTGATTATTCACAGGTTAACCATTTATGGGATGATAACTTCAAAAAACTACAACGATGTCAATGGTAATGACTGTCTTTAAAAATCCAAGGATTTGCCTGCATCTATATTGTTGTGTCTCTGCCTAATAAGAAATGTCATCTTACTTTGTACTTTCACATCACCAGTATATTCTAACAAATGGCATGTCTCTGTTCAACTTTATTAATTTTGCATAACATTTCTGAGAATTCTTAGTGTTTACAAGCAAGACACAGAGTCTTTGAGTCTTTTAAGTGCTTGATCAGAATTTGATTAACTATAGATGTGGGTTCACGTATTGGTTTTAGTGTATGTATATCCACCTGTGAGAGGGAAAACATGACTTTGACTCACACTTACAACACACTGTGCTCCTAACAGAGCATTTGCTTCCCTATTAAGCTCTGTGTTGAGACTTTGTGTCCTGGGGCCCTCCAGAAACAACCTTCCTTAACAACTTCAGTATAGATTCCTGGCAATTTGCAATGTTATTTACCCTTTCATAGATCCTGAACACCAGGCTTTCACAGGCAAAGAGGGGAACTGTTCACACACAAAAATATTTTTGTAATTTGAGGATCTACTTTGGGAAATATATTAATACAGTTATTTACACGCTTATATCTTAAGCACACATAAATCTAGAAACTGCAGTTCACTTAAGACCCTGGTTTACATCTTGTATAATCAGTAACTGCTAGGCATATGCTTATTAGTGTGAACTTAAATTACTAACTTCATTTTAGAAACTGGCTTGTATGTCACTATTAACAATGATGTCATGGAGTTTGTGTAGGACTGCCTGGGGTAGGGGGGGAAGGGGGATGAAAAGTGCACAATGACTTAAGTGTGAAAGTAATGAAACTGAAGTATCATATGAAAAAAACCAGCCAATTATTCCTATAAAGAGTGGATATCAACATTTCTAAGTTTCACATTGGTACCCATTCTAATCTATACTCTGGAGCATAAAGCGTTTAATCTGGCTCATTCAGCATGACAGCTACGGAAGAATTCAAACCCACCCTGACTCCCAGATTACAAAGGGCCTGTTTAATGCTCAGCAACAACCGCTGCACACAAAAATAGGCAGTGGAGATCAACATTTTCATACAAGTTCTGTGCTGTTAATCCCTTCAGTTTGACAAGGGCAGTGTCCCCACACCTGATGCTTATTTGCAAAAGGTATTTCCATGCATCTATCTGATCTTGAACATGTTGCTACAATGTGAGTCACGGGACAAGAGAATGTAACGGAAGAAGTGTATTTTGGCTAATGGCTTTGTTAAAACCGATTACATTTTGAAACTCAAGTCAGCCCGGGTAAACTAAAAGGGTGGGTCCAACCCACTCCCTGAGATGCTTTGGAAATAGAGTTAATGGAGAAGAAGGTTGGACAATTACTCAGAAAAATCCACAGGCAGCAAAACTTGGGAATATCAGAAATGGAAAATTCTATGGCAACAAAATACTTAACCAGACCAGCATCACAGCCCTTACAGACCAAAAGGAAAGTGGTGAGGAGAACCCTGTCCCTACAAAGCAAAAAGAGGAAGTTGTGTATGGCTTATAGGGAAAAGAGACAGCTAACAAATTTTTCTTGAACCTTCATTTGTTTTCTTCCATGTCCAACTATTAAACTCTGACATGAACTCTTATTTTACATTTGTCTGCTAGCTAGCAGAAGGAACCCAATGACAAATGTGCATGCTGCTATGATTCATGTGAGTATACATACTCATATTTTCTAATACTTTGCATTTCATTGTTGTGAATGACAGAAAAATCTGTTATCAATACAGGAATATTAAGATGAAAAATTTAACCCAGAACATGGTGCCATAAAACTATTAAAAAGCAAGAATTTGCAATATATGCTACTGAGTGATGCTCGTCATAGAATCATTTCTCAGAAATAGAAATGAGACCACAGATAACTGTGGTGTTGTCTGTTATTACTCAGAACATGTGCCAGTCATTTGCACCAGAGATGGAAGAAAACTATTAGATCATAGTTCACACCCTGCAGATGGAGTAAACCATCTTCTGCTGAAGAACCTCATAGATACTAAAAAGACACATCATCATCTGAGATCCATCCCTAAAAGCTACCAATTACAGAAAACATACTCTGAACTGATCCTTGTGTATCTGTTGAAAATGTCACTGGAAATGCTTCACAGGAAAGATAGTTGTGTTTATAATTGTCTATAGCAGTTCTAGTACAGCATTACTACTTATAAACTTGCATACATAAAAATAATCTTAAAATACCACTTTATGTTCTGTTTAGAATAAATTATATATTAAGACAGGCCATTGCATATTCTAAGAACATTTCCTCAGAAAAAAATTATAAATCAGGATATTCAGCTGTCACCCCATTCAACTTGGACAAAGATGTAACAAAGAATTTGCCTTCCAGGCACAGCAATTAAATCTGCTTTGTATTTTTAAATACAATAGAAATCAGAAAAGTGAAAAAGTTGGCCTTTAAGGACAAAGTTTATAGAGACTGATTACTTTGAAAATTCTCTGTGATCTAACCAATTTCTCACTACTACAGAAAACACGAAAACCACAAACCTTTCAAGAGAAGCACAAATCTCTCTGAATTTATTCAGTATGGGTTAAGGGAAGAACACATGAGCAGGCACAAGATGACACATCCAGAAAAGGCTAGGCTGATCTCAGGAGATCCCCAGAATGCTCTCTCCCAAAATTTCTCCTATTCTATTAAAATCTCTTTATTTTTCAGTTTCATCACATGAAAAAGGAGAGGTGGACTTGTATGACTTCCCAATCCCATCATTCCCAGTCATCCATGTCAATGGCCAGACAAGCCTTTTTCTTTTTAGCAAGTTACAATTGTTAATATAATTTAATATGCAAAATTTTAGTACTCCCAGGCCATATAATTAAAAAGCTCATAAATTCCCTCAGGCCAAAGGTGGCCTTATATACTTCAAAACTGAGTATTATTTTAGAATTTTAACTAGCATGAGACACAGGAAAAAAAGAAGGCATTAGAAAAAAATACGCTTGTGAACTCTAGGAAGGACAGAACCTTCCCATAACTGCTAGTGTGGAAAAGTAATTGCTGGGAAAAGCTCACATAAATGCAGTTTCAAAGTTCAGAAGTTACTGCTTTTCTTTGCACTTGATAGATGTTTGGACACTAGGATGACACAAGGATCCTCTTGAACAAATATAGCTGTGACATACCTTTTTGACTTTCATTGACCACTGCACCGTATGATACAGGTGTCACCAAACCTGGTGGACTGGGCTTTTCAGTCAGAGCTTAGTAACTGTCCTCAGATGTATATCCCTCCTACATAATGTTAAAAGGAGTTGAGGGAAAGCAGAGGAAATTACAGGACTTGCCCTGAACCGTAAAACTTAGTTTAATGTCCTGGGTCAGAAGTTATCCAGGGCCTCAGCTGTCACTGCAGTCCCACAGTATGCAGAATTAAGTCTATCTTTTCCTAAAGTATGTCTTTGCCATCATCCCAGCTCTTTAGAGATGGGTCTCCAGCCCCTCATACAGTGGATTTTCAGTAGTGCCTTTGGCCAGAGAGAGTGCCTTATTCACAGTACACTTAATCTGATCTCTGCTCCAAGTAGTTGATTTATTCTTTTGTTGTTTCTTTGTTGTTGTTTTTAAAACATTATAACAAAAAATAAAATGCAAAAAACAACCTGTGGAGTAAGAACATGAGCCCAGATGTGCCTTAAAAAGCTCTAACACATTACATTAAAGCTTTAAACTTGCCTTCCTTTCTCTAGCCTGGTGAGTTTTTAAATTTTTTACTGCAGAATGGTACCATTTGAGCAAGGAATGGAAATCAATCTATTTGTACACAAAGCCTGACCATGAAGAGGCAATTACAATGCCTTTTGGACTAGGTTTGTGGCAGAGATGCCTCATTTTTAAGATCTTGCTGCATTTCAGGCATGAGGTGAAAACTGCATGGCTCAGCCCTTAAAGGCTGCAGCAGCTGGAGTGCTTGGAAAAGAGAGGCTAGATACTTTGGTAATTTTAACTGCACACAGCCACAGTGGCACCCAGGCTGGCAGCCACCTCTGAAGATGGCCACGGACAAGACGTGTCTCAAAACAAGGTCAGCTACAGATACTCCTCCACAGAAGATGACTCCACAGCCTCTTCGGCAATCAGTTCCAGTGCTTGACCTGAGTTTTTCTTCTGTTTATGTGGAATTGCCTGCATTTCAATGTGTGCCCACCGCCTCTTGCCCTGTGCCACTGGGCACCACTGTGAACAGCCTGGCTCCATCTTCTTTACTCCCCCACCAAGTAGTTACAGACATGGGTTAGATGCCCCTGAGTAGGTAACAACACTGCACTGACCTCCACCAAGCTGAAATAACTCTACACTCAGCAGCTCAGATAGACTTTAAGATGACAGACATTGGAGACAGGCCTGTAACTTCAGTCACCATTAGTGTCTCCTTTTCCAGTATTCCTAACTTGTCTCTGAATGAAGGGTAGGATATGCTCCATAAACTTCACAAGTCTATTGGTGTTTGAAATAAAACAGTTTCTAGTATTCACATAACACACATTACAAAATTACTTGATACAAGAACAGAAGAGATCCAAGATTTTATTGCCTTGTCAGACGTAAAAATTTATTTATGCTATTTATCAAGTGTTTAAATTTACACAAAAGACAACACTTCAACTTCGCATCCAATTGTCCATCAGTAAGCCCCACATCAGAATACCCTTGACACTTCCAAGTACAATTTTTACACGATGGCTTAGAACAGCAGAATCTCATAAACAATGGTCAACTTCACAAGCCTGAAGGTCACTACCTCATCGGTATTTCTCTGCTGAGCATGACCCACAGAACAGAGGAAGTCTTAAAACCATTTTAATCCCCAAACACTATCACTACTGCACTCAGAGCATTTAAATCACATTGCCCTGCATTAGTAACACCAAAACATCATAGCTAGTCTTAAACATTTACCACATCTCCCCCTAACAAAATGCCTTTTTTTTTTTTTTTTTTTAAACATTATAAGAGAACTGTGCATCAAAACAACCGCAAAATACACAATCATCCATTTGGCTTGGTTTTACAATAAAAATAACATCAGTTATGTATTCATTAATGTCATCTCTTGTGTTGTGCTCCTTTCCCCTCCCACTTAGGAAACTACACTAGACCAGGCAGTTTAATTGTAGCACTGAGGTAGCATATTTAATTGAACAGAATAATAGGTCTGCTACTGTGCTGCCTCTCCTTTAAAGCACAAAAAAAATCCCCACAGTTTTTCAACTTCTTTGGAGAAGACAGGCATATAGTTCATTTCCAACAGCCACTCCATTTTGAATTCAAAGCACAAAGCATCTCTGAATGATAGACATATTATACCAGCTAGAATGAATGAGAACATATACAAGAAGAAGGAACTATGTCAGTTTTATTAGAACTATGGTTACATTTTAGCTTTATGGCACCTATTGTTCCCTATTATGAAATGCATCTTTACAGTCTCTGAAATTAAATTTCAAAGACTAGGATCCTGAAAAAGGGCTGGTGTGCCTCAGTTCTTCTAAATTATTTTCACACTATCTGCAGAAAGTGTGCAAAAGATACTGGCAGCAAAACCAAAAGAAATCAAACAGAACCAACATAAAATCAATAAGAACTAGCAACATTAGTATACTAAAAGAATCAAAGTTAAGGCAAAAGATATAACATGCCTGAATGAACTGAGAGTACTTTCCATTCACTTAAAGCTGGGACAGCCTTAAGAGAAAAAAAAAAAAAAAAAAATCACTGCAACAGTAGAAGCCTAGTTTCATAACAAATTGAAAATAACTCTCTCAGCTTTGCCTTTCTGGCTAAAAGCTTCAAAAGAAAAAGCTGAAGTCAAGCTGTACACAAGACTGCAGCCTCAACACCCAGCCTGTTAACTGAAGTAACTCTTACAGACACCTATGTATTTAGAGCTGAACAGTAAACAGTGACCCCAAAGAATGGTGGTAATTTTCTGCTCTGTATGCTATGCTGGTACACATAGCCTTGTTAAACTCTGTTAGATGGTACACAATCCATACCCAGCCCAGGGCTGGTTCTTTGAATCCCCTCTCTCCATCTTTCATACAGCAAAGCAAAAATTTTGCTGCAGTTAAAATCACTTGAGTCTGCTGCATGTGTAGGGAAATTGGTTTTTAACACCTTGGAAAGCAGATTGAGAATGTAACTGAGCTGACTGCTAAATAAACCCCCAGGAAAACACCTAAACAGCTGAGGGACAATGCATAAGTTACGATCAATTCAAGCTGTTTATGGAGACTTTAATGTTAATCTTTCAAGTAATCCAAGATGCACTCCAACACCTGTTACCAAAAATTTAAGGCTTTTATGAACACCCTCTTACATACAAAAGGAGTATTAAACAGAAGGAACTTGTTTACAGTAAATACCAACATCTGAAAAATCTCTGAAACCTGTTTATACAAATACTAATAAATTCTTTAATATTTTGTACAACTAGAAGGTGCACAGATTGGCATTCAAGCGGTCAATGCTGGCAAACATCTGTCAGACAATAACATGATTTACTTGGATAACAATATAGTTTAAAATGCCATAAATTAAAAAATAAGTTAGTTCACATTTTTTTCCCCCAGCTTTTATGTACATCTTAGTCTTTAATGAGATCGTGTAGCCTCCTTCAGAAGCTCGAGGTCTTTCCGTCGGCTTTTGATTGCTCTGGCACAGCCATACTCTTCCAGTTGTAAAGGGATATACTTCTCTATCTGAACAAGCCCGTGCCCAGCAGGACCAGTAAACAGCTTAATCCAGGATGGCTTAAAGTTTCCTCTGAAGCCCAGAAAGGCCAGGCTTCCTGTGACAAAAACAGCTCAGTGTTACTGAACCAGCCAAGCCCATCCAAGCACAACACAGGACTGGTTGGGAAGGGAATGGCATGCCTCTCTGAAATTCTCTCCCCAGATTATTCAGGATGTTAATCCACTCTCAGTTGCACGTGCACCTCGCAAGGAAATACTGATTTGCAATTTCTTTTTTCAATATTCAGTATTAAATACTCCAAAAATCTTAATTTGAAAATGCAGCTATCAGGACAGTCACAAAACCTGCTTTCTCAGACAGAACTTATGCCAGAGCCCTGAACGGACTAGAGCTACCCCATGTGGACTATAAAGTGATCATCCCTCAAACTACTGACAGTTTCTCATCTCTACCTTCAAATTTGGTTAGAATGGGAAATAGTAGCCTCGCACAGGACATTGTTTAAAAATAGATTCACTGGGTAAGGCACAAAATCCAGGCTTTGGGGAAAAATGCCTGGGGCTCTTTTTCTGTAATCCACAAGCACAAAGAACTGCTAGTCACTTCTCTGCTTGCAACAAGCTTTACACAATGCCCTTTGGGGCAACGGGAAGGGTTTTCTGCCCCATCTGCTGGAGGGCTGACTACCCTCCCTCTCAGCAGGGGCTGAAACACAGCAGCCCACACCAGTGCAAACTGGCAACCATCCTCCGCCAGCTGCATCCTTTTCACACACCCCGTGAGAAACCCATCATGCCAACATAAACACACAGACCAAGGCAGTGTCAAAGAAATGTGCAAAAATTCCACCAACCGTTGCTCTGAAGAAAAGGTGGTTTGGCTGTCCCCAGGGACATTAAGGCTTCTGATAAATTATTAGGAATTGCTACATCACCTCTTGTGCTCAGTAGAACAATAGACCTGCAGCAGAAATGGTGCAGAGACAGCAGCTGTTATAAACACAAAGTTTTCTTAATATTCTGCTACATGCTTTTTCAGCTAGTTGGCCTCACAGTCCACTTGCTTAAGAGTACTCTTGCCATATCATTTCATGACATGGAAGCAGTTAACCGTCTCTGAAAGCAGTACCTGGAAGAGCATCCACCTAGAATTTTTCTTTTAAAATTTTTTAAATTTAACTTCAAAAATCATTGGAAAGTGTTATTTAAATATAGTTTAATATTTTGTATCAAAAAATCAAGTTTAGATATTGATCCAAAATTATAATATTAAATTTGATTTTTCTATCAATAACTTTTTATCTTTCTTTAATGATAAGCAATTTTCTCCCTAGATAGGGAGAAGAACAGTATGGTACCTTATCACATAGTTCTCGTCTATGTCCTTAAGTGACCTTATTAAACAAAAAGTTATTCTTGTTTTAAGCAAAGAAGTGTTATTACATGAAGTTTAGTTAAAAAAAAAAAATCTTTGTGAGGTGAAAGACAGGCAACAGTGGAAAATTTTAAGTGTTCAAGATTTGAGTTGCTTTGTTTTCTCAAATAAGGCTAAATTGTCTGTTAAAATACTCCTATGTTTCTCCTTTCCCCTCAACTTAGATACATGTTTTGCTCACTTTCAGTGCTCATGTATAGGTACCATTTA
Source organism: Elanoides forficatus (assembly GCA_025311575.1). Lineage (NCBI taxonomy): Eukaryota > Metazoa > Chordata > Aves > Accipitriformes > Accipitridae > Elanoides > Elanoides forficatus. Next base: position 44,302,662 of record JAOBAS010000072.1, read on the forward strand.
AATACTTGTTAGAGAGCAGAGCTACAGCTCACACAACGTACTGGAAATAAATGGTCAGTACACGTACCTTTGTGGAATTCCAGATGTTAAATACCCATCTACATGCTTAATGTCTACTCCAGAAAATAATCTGTTTCCCGACACTGTGCCGATGCAGGCATCAACTACAACAATAAGTATACCATTATCCTTGAAGGAAAACATAGCGTCATTGACCTAAATGGGAGCAGAAAAAGAAAAAAAGAACTTTTTCTTTCTTTCTTAAAGTTAGTATGAATCCAACAGCGATTCTACTCCACTCAGTGTTAATCTTCACCTGCTTTAGACACAGTGGTGTACTAATTTCCTCACAAATACTTGCTTCTCCCTAGCACCTTTTGATTTTCTGCCTTGAGGGAAGGCGTTCAGTGGGACTTCTGAAATTGCATGGGAGCCTCCAGTCCCTGGCTTCTAAAGGGAGATCATACATTTCAGGTGACTTACTACCTCATTGCTCCTGCTTTGGGAACATAAAACTCAGATACTGAACCACCTGCACTTTTTGGCAATAGTACAGTTAATCTGTCTCTGCAGCAGCCCAGTTCAAGACCAGTTTCTTCCTGCAGAGCACTCTTACTGCTTTTGATATGGCACACACATTCCCATAGAAGTTTGCAGCTCCTAGGTTACGCTGCTCTTGCATCATTTGTTCAAATAAGTCAACAGTTTTATTATTTCAACCAAGCTAACGCACTGACATTGCAGAATGTAAGCCACACAAAGACTTTAAGCTTTGTTGTGTGAGGTTGTCTGCAAATGTTATTTCAGCAGCATGTGCAAGTCTCCTTCAGCATCTGAACAGAAAAGTTGAAGTAAACTACTTTTTATACAGTATCACATCACTAGGCTTATCAGGACTGCATCAGAACAAATACAGAACAAATACAGAAATCTCTATGGATTCTTAAGTAATTGCTATTTTGAAGGAGTTTAGCAAAGCTTAATGGCTTGAATAACTCATTCCATTAACTCACCAATCTGTTAGCACAAAACCAGTTTCAACAACATGGATTTAACTAACTGGTTGTGTGGTTGGGTGGGGTGTTTTTTGTTTGGGTTTTTGGTTTTTTTCCCCCCAAAAGCAGCCATCAATAAATTTATATCCATCCAGACATGAAGATTTCACACTCCCCCTTTACTAGTACAATTTTCTCTCCGGGAGGGAAGGATTTGAAAACAAAATGGAACTTTGAAGCCTCATTTGCTGTGGTTAAAACATCAGCTTTTTGACTGTTTGGTTTTTAAACTATAAACCAACTTCATTCAAGTAAAGAAAAATGAGGTCAGCATTGTGTAGAGTTGTATAACTGGTGTAATACAAACTCCTAAAGAGAAAGATAAAAGAAAACCCTAAAGAATACTTACAGAAATAAATGCTTGCTGACCTCTGCTTAAGTCTTTTTTACCAGTTGAATTAATCTGCACAAGGAGGTAGTTTTTGTGAGGATCGCTGGTGAATACCATCTGGATATCAAATGAAACATGTTAAATACACATATCCATGCGTCTTAAACACTGTATCATGCCAGTCAATTTACAAGAGACCGCCCATGCTCCAAAGCAAATGCATCCATTTGTCAGTGGCATTATTTATGGTACTAGCAATGCTAATAAATATCATGAAGTATATTCCTTTTATTTTCTTCCTTGCTTTCAGAATTTTTCTCAGTTTGTATAGCTAAAACAGGTAACGCAGTTTCAAGTTCATGCTAATAACCAAAAATCCAAAAAAGAAGAGAGAATTTTGGCCAACAGCATATAGATCTCTGCAGCAAAGCCATCCTACATGGAGTACAGACAATACTATAGCAGAAGACATCAGATGTAGCTATGTCCCTTTTCTGTAGCACTCACGAGTGAGAGGTGAAGCAGTATTTTTCAAAGAACAAAAACTGTAGCACAAAGGTTTCAAGGGACTCCCTGCCTTCTAGTGTACAGGAGATTAACAATGTGACCATCACAAACTGGTAGATGCAGCATTCTGGACAGAAAGACTGAAATTCTGCTTTGAAGCTAGGAGACAGCAACCCCCAGTATACAGTTCATGAAAGTTTTTGCTTATTTTATCTTACCTGAGTTGTGCCGCATTTTGTACATGGTACAGTAGTTTTTACTGGCATCCGCTTTATGATGGTTGGTCCTTGGTAATACTTTGGGTAAGCTTTTGCCATGCAGTTACTGATGCCTTTTGCTGAATCTTTGGTCACAATCTTGATCCTTTCACATCCCTGAGATGAGCAATAACTGTGACCATCCCTATTATATTTGGCTTGAAGAAATAAAAACAGTAATCTACACAAAAGAGGGGAAAAAGAATCTAGATCAATTGCTGGAAAGATAGATATTTATGTTAAACCTTAAAAACAGCTGTATTTCATGATTTTCAGCAGCAGAGAAACTACAGTATTCAATTCTGCACCATTGTTCAAACTTTTTCAAAATATTTAGAGTTTACCAGAGTTAAGAAGTATCTACTGGCATATCTGAAATTCCCAACAATTAAACGAGGCATTATTATGAATGCATATGCTTTGATAAGAAGAGCCATTCCTCAAATCAGCAGCTTGAAGAAAACAAAAAACAAACTGCAGAGCATAAATGTTTTCTTTGACCATAGATCTTTGCAGATACCCAGCAGTAACTGATATTCAGCTTCAGCCACCAGCACAGGGCACTGCAATTGCACTGTTGCAATGCCTGGAAATGCAGTTTAGGGGGTAGTGGTCATTAATGTTCACAGCACACAGAAATTGGTAATTCTTCTGTTACATATTTGACTGTTATCACTGTAGCTCTTAAACAAAAGAAACATAAATGTCTTTTCAAAAGCTACATTCACCTGCGAATTTATTACATACAAAGTAGCTGATAAGGGAACAATATGAGAGAAAAAGTTATAAATTAAAGATCAACATTTGCAATACACACAAGTGATGTATGTAGGACTTGTTTTACCCAAAGTTGACTGCATCTTAAACCTCTCAGAAGGATCTCAGTGGCCTCTGTCAGAAGTACTTTTGAAAGAAAGACTAGGTCTTTTAAGTACTTTGAAGAAGGCTGAAAACAGATTACGATTTTCAGAAATACATTCTTAAGATGTTCTTGGAACAGACAACTTCTTGGAAATTTCTAGGATTTTCAATTTAACATTTCAGTTAAATTTCAGTTTAAATTTTATTTGAGGACTTAGAGGTTACTTCCTGAAAGCTTGTGGATGACACCAAGTTGGGAGGCAGGGTGGATCTGCCTGAGGGCAGGAAGGCTCTGCAGAGGGATCTGGACAGGCTGGATCGATGGGCCAAGGCCAGCTGTATGAAGTTCAACAAGGCCAAGTGCGAGGTCCTGCACTTGGGTCACAACAACCCCAAGCAGCGCTACAGGCTTGGGGAAGAGTGGCTGGAAAGCTGCCTGGCAGAGAAGGACCTGGGGGCGCTGGCTGACAGCCGGCTGAATAGGAGCCAGCAGTGCGCCCAGGTGGCCAAGGCGGCCAACGGCATCCTGGCCTGTGTCAGAAATAGTGTGGCCAGCAGGAGCAGGGAGGCGATTGTTCCCCTGTACTCAGCACTGGTGAGGCCACACCTCGAGTGCTGTGTTCAGTTTCGGGCCCCTCGCTACAGGAAAGACATTGAGGTGCTGGAGCGTGTCCAGAGAAGGGCAACCAAGCTGGTGAGGGGCCTG
>JAOBAS010000072.1:44320512-44336028 GCA_025311575.1 Elanoides forficatus
TTTTTTTTTTTTTTAAAATACCTCTACTATGTGAACTACATTTAAGGTGTCTTCATTTATTAAATTGTACATAAATATGTTCACATCCGTGTATTGTCAAGAGAACATCAGCAGTTTAACTGCTGCAGCTGGTTTGGTTTTACTTTTCCACCGTGAAATACTCACATGCAGTCTGTGGCTGGCACTGGGACGTAACTTCCATACACTTTATCCCTAATACCAATACACATGCTGCTGTTTCTATCTGTGGGAAGAAGAGTGCCTGGTTTCGTGACTAGCCCAAGGTTGTGGAAGAAAGTATTCCTCTGCTCGATGCCATCTTCCGTGAAGAAACAGTGACCTAGTGTGTCATAGCCAATGGTGTCCTTTATCTGCAGAAATACAAGTTTATTATGTCAGTAGCAATAGCATTTACTGAGATTTATTTGACAAGTACCATCTAGTTTCACTATCTTGGCACAGCTGCAGAGTGAAGCTTCAGTATCAGCAGTTTAGTTGATTCAAGCATACAGTTTTATTTATCCCTTACAAACACACTACTATGTCTGGAGAGCTTAGCTGCCTGGAAGATTCTGCAAAAAACAGAATGGTGAGATCTGTTAAAAATAAGTTACTGTTTGCACTTGTTCATTTATTTCTTGCAATGAAAAAACACTGCTGAGCATTAAACTTGAAGAAGGGAGGAGACTATTTTTCCTCTAAATGCTCTTTATAACATTTATTTCAACACAGTATGTTTTACTCTCCTTGCACCTACCAGCAAGCCATTAGTTGCATGAACAGTCACACATCTGGAAAAACAGTGATGAATGGAAAGCCCTTCCAGGTAAGTCTTAAAACTATAACCTCCTTTTTCATCCACATCCCCACAAAGGTGAAAGTGAACAGGGTAACTCCCGATTTGCTGCTGGCCCATTTGCTTCAATTCCACATAGGAGAGATGAACAGATGTAAAATTCTTCAAAATCTGAAAAATATTATGAGAAGTCCAGAATGAATAAAAAACTACTTGATTTTTAACCAATGGAAATCTAAGTTAATACATCATCTATACCAGAGGTACAGAAATTAGATGTACAGTTACCATAGGCCAACACAGTAAAAGTTAGAACAATTGTTAATGTTTTGCTCTATATCCTGCCTTACAAAACAGTATCCGTAAGTAAGTGTAAAAGCTAAATCTCCATGTGGCTAAACCAAAGCACTTTTCACCAGACATGGTGCCACACTTTACTGTTTGGTCTTTACCAGCTGGCATGTTAAATATTCTTTACATATAACCAGGTACTGTCCAAATAAACAGAAGTCACCTACGTCACGGCCCATCTATACTGAAGATGTACCAGTGCAGCCCACTCGGGACAGGCTTAGTTGAATAAAAATCACAGAATAATACAGATTCAAACGAACCTGTTGAGATACCTGGTCCAAATGCCAGCTCAGCACAAGGTCAGCTTAAAGACAGCTGCTCAGCATGTTGCCCAAAGAATATCTCCAGCCACAGAGATGCTCATGTAATGTCTATTGGTTCTTCCCTTTCATTTTCCTGGCATCTAAGCAGAATTTGCATTGTTGAAGCTTGGTCCCATTGCCTCTTGTCCTATCACTATGCTCATCCAAGAATTGCTCTGGCTTCTCTGAACCCTCCCCAGTGCCTGAAGACAGCAACAAAATCTTGCCTCTCCACCTTCCCCACACCAAACAAGCCTTTGTCCTCTCAGCTCCTCCTCACTCATCATCACATACACCCACACTCCACCTCCACTGGGCACACCGCAGTGCATCTACATCTTTGCAATGGGAACCCAAAACAGAACACAGCACTCCAGGGGAACTTCTTTATTTAGGAAGATATGAAATTGCCTTCAGAATCTTGTAACTTCACAGTAGCACTACTTAATACAAAGCAAAAACATCATGGGACTGTACCAGTATCACACAAAAGCAGAAGCATTTTCTTCCACCTAACCTGCTACGAAAACAGAGAGCAAGTGCAACACCTAAACTGCAAGGAGCTAAGCTGAGAAAAAAAACTTTTTTGTTATTTCATTAACTTACCTGTAGTGTGTATTTATCAAAAATAACCATTTTCATTATATACATTGTCCTCTAGGGAAATTAGTAATATGAACTTTTTTCTCTTCTCCTCTAATTGCACTCCTAAGATTTGTATGCCTAAAATATAGAGGGATGGTCAAAACCAGGCATCCCTGAGATCTCCAACTCTTAACGTTTAAAAGCACTAGTGCAGTTGTAAAAATACAAACTAATGCCTCTCCTCATTGCCACTAAGTCTCCTTTATGCTACTGTCCCAGTGACCAGCAGAAATCCAGGATGATCAAAACCTCTGAGGCCATTAACATTTGCTAGCACCTAGGGTCCCTCTGCTTGAGCACTCAAGATTAACATAAGCTGAAAATGATTTTAGTGCTGAAGTCTAGGTTTGGCAGCAGACACAGCTACTCTGAACAGTCTCCTGGGAACTGTTTAACAACTTTGATGACTCAAAATGTTTGTTTTCTGTTATATCTTCCAGACATCTGAGGGATCTGCTGTATTTGCGCTATTGTGGCAATCAAGGTCACGCTTTGCAAGATTCACAGCTTGTCATTATCTTCTTTCATTACATTATCTTAAACACAAAAGAGTATCTTGAGCCCACCCACTTCTCTTCCACAAAACAAAAGCTGCCACACAGTAGGGAAAGGGCATATTTTCTTTCCCACCATTATGTTCACCACTTTAAAATTAAAATCTGCATCCAGATATATTAGAAAGAGAGATTTAAACTGTGACCAGCACATAATGAGCACAAATACACAATGAGCACTTTGCATTTAAAATACAAAGCCTCAAACTTCTCCAGCATCAGTGAAGAGCTGATACACTGCTGTTCAATCCTTTCATCTAAAAACATAAGTGAATACGAGTTTGAATATTAGTTTCTACAATATTACTTTCCCTCAGCTTTCTTTATATTTATGGTAATACAAGAAATTAGAAGCAGTTTCCTCTACATCACCCTAGTACTTTCAAATTTTAAAAAAATATAAATAAAAACCCACCATGGTCCAACTCAGTTTCTTTCCTCTCCATGCCTCTCTAGCGCCCAATTTCTGATGAGGCAGATCTCTAGGATTCAATACTCATCACTTGGGAAGGGAGAAAGGCAGTGAAAGGAAGGAAGACAGAGAAAAGGGAGATCAAACTTTATTCTGTAATATTACAGGATGCACATATATGGACGTCACTTGTAAGGTTTAATCTCTGCCATACAACATTGCAATGTGTGCTGGATACTTCTATAATATTTCAGGCATTGATATCCCTTCCTCCAATTCTGCAGACTAAGTCTTGATGAGTTAAATCTAATTGTGGGAAAGTCGAGAATGAAGTCATTTCTACTGTAAATGCAACTGTAGAAATTGATATTCTTTAAGTTTTCAAATCCCTCCAAGTTTAGCATTAATCTTTTTGTCCTCAATATGCCTTTACATGACAGATAGCTACTTTAAAATGTTTTTCAGACCTTGATATGTCCACCAAATGTATCATAGTTGAAGAACTGACACTCCTTTTCATGATAGCAGGTATTTTCTGTCTCCCCCTTGATTAAGATGTTCCTCGTAAGAACTCCAACTTCTGCCCTCATGTCCACTCCGTCAATAACTTCTCCTACATGAGGAAACTGAGGATTTTCTGTCCAGTTTTGAAGGGGAGGAGGGAAGAAAAAAAAAAAAAAAAAAGAGTTGTTATTGATTTAAAACAAACTCAACTTATTTTACAGAAGGAAGCTAATTGTAGCAACAAAACCCATGGATTCTGATACCTTAGCATGTTGCAAGCTCTTAGCTTTTCTTATGCCAAGGCACACAAAAAGCAGGCAATTGTTAGATGATAAACATTAACCCAGCTAACACCAAGAAAATTCTGCCCTTCTAGACTGCGGTTGACTCAAGTGATAGTTAAGCATCTTGCAGGATGATGAGTCGAGCATGCTACTCCACGTTTCCTTCTAAAACAAAGTGCTGTCTACATATTTATCATTTTTGTAAGACAACTAGTCCTAAACAAATCCCAACATTTTATTTGCAAGTGCATCTTATTTCAGTCCAATAGTTTGTGAGCAGAATGGATAAAGAAGAAAGAAAAGTTTAAATTAATCCAATGTATGTAGAAAACTTCTAATGAAACATAGATGCAGATTTGCTTTAAAAGCAAAAAGACACTGGCTGCTTGATCTGTTCTGAAGAAAAATTAGAACTGAAAATGAAGCCAAAACACCTTGAGAAAATACTATATTCAACCCCCTCTGAAAGAAAAAAGGATTTTCTTTCCTAACGAAATTTGCTGTTTCCCAGATAGCTATTCTGAAGACGCATGAACTAAAATTAGGGAAAACAAGATTCTTTGGAATAACAGTGTAAAAACAGAGTAACAATCAATTTCTTACTTGTCTGTACAAACTGAGAATGTTATCCGGTACTGTAAACCTTAAAAAAAAAATAATGTATTTATGCATTTATTTTTTAAAAATATTCCTCCTCCCTCATTTATTGATTCCCTGAATACAGACTGTCATTGTCCCTTCAAAGCTTACAAAAGGATACAAGCCTAAACTGGTCATTACCAAAATATGAAGCAGAACCAAGACTAGTATTAACTCTGTACCTGCTGTTGAGGATTTAAATGGACAACAGATGTCTGTAAATGGGACTGCACTCCTCTGCTTGAAGGCTTACCTATAGTTTTTCCCTGTATTTGACTAGCATGCATAGATCAGGTGAAGAAGAGCAACTAGGCCTCCTATAAGACAATACTTTTTAGTTTTCCTACTACAAGGGGCCAAAATAGCTAAAAACCTAGCAAAAAATACAAGAAATAACTTCAAAAGATGGTGAGTTCTTCAGCATGTCAAATTTGCCGTTCCACAGAAAATTTATTCTTTGTGGAATACATAGGGTGGTTTGGGGATTTTTTAAACAGTATCTGTTACTATGGCAAAGGAAACTTGATGTTGTGGGTGGAAAAAAACAACAACAAAATGGGCGAGTTCATCTCCTTTAACATCTTTAGAAGATATATATATAGTTCAGATGGCATCTATCTAAAAAAAAAAAAACCCAAAGGCAAAAAAAAGCACCAAGATTTTGTATTCTAAGTCATATTGTAAATAAAGAATATATATATATTTTTTAATCCCTTAAAAAGAGCTGCTTTTTCACAGTACATGATTTCTGAGATGAACCAGAGCTTGCACATACACTATTCACTGGTGACAAAAACCTTCTTAAACTTCATACTGCAGCCTTCACATTAAGCTTGCTATTTGAAATACTGTGCTCAGTAACACACATAATGTGAGACGCTTCAGAACAAAGCCCAAGAAGTGTCATGTTCAAAGGCACTAAGTCATCTCTCCAGCTTCACGACCTTGATGTATAATGAGGTGAACTTAGATATGCTTTTCCCATAACTGAGACTTCACAATGCAGTAAAACATATCTGACCCATGCTAACAAATGCTGTGGGATGCAAATCACACTGCAAAGTGGATGTACAAACTGGCAGTCAAGACACGGGGGAACAGGAAAGTTTGAGGGCGTTCACAGAAAAGTTCTAAGAACAGAGAAAGAGAAGAGTGCTTTGAAGAAGAGGAAGTCGCATACGTAGTACAGAGGTGAATGGCACAAAACCAGATCCTCAAGACCACCAATCAGCTGCTGCAAACGCCGCAAAATAACACTAGTTAGGCTGTGCTACAAACGGACGCTGCAGCCCACCAGAAGGGAGCGAGAGGGGAAGCTCAAGGTCTGAGGCTGATGGACCACCAGCCAGGAGGGTGCTGGCACAGAGTGGCAGAAGGAAAACACAGACGCCGGCAGAACCGGGGAGCCAGTCCCAAGGGAGGCTCTTGTGAAGTCAAACAGAATGACTCAGATAATAAAAAAAAGGAAATGGACAACACGCATGACCATTTTGCGCACATCACGCCCAAAGGAAAAACAGATTGCAACTACTCAGGGATATCCTGTGTGAGCAGAGGCTTTAAAGTGTCACTTATTTCATAACCATTTTGCTGGTGGGGGGTGGAGGGGGAGCTGAGGAAAAGGAAAAAAAAAAAAGAGAGACAGGTTCAAAGATTGACATTTTCTTTTTTCATCTTTTTTTTTTTTTCCCCCTTTCTCCTTTTTTTAATAACAACAGAAAAAGTTATAACACTTCAAAAGATGGGAAGGGCACTAGAGGAAAAGGAAATGGTAATGACCACAACAGCCATTCAAGCACGTATAAAGAGAACTAGTGAAAAGACAGAAAGGAGCCAAGAAAGGAAAACAAGCACAATCCTCTTGGAAAAAACCAAAAGCATTCAATGAGCCTGGGAAGAAAGGAGAAAGGAAAGTTAGGATGGTAAGCTGTGAGGCAGACCTGACATTACAACAGAGCAATTTTATAGCAAAGATAAGCACACATCCCTGTATACGGCAACAAAGCAATACAGAGATGGGTGAACAGGCTGTTCTTTGCTGCTCCCACTGAAAGGGACTGTCCAGGGTGTACTACCATGTTTACATATTTCACACAAATTCTTCACGTGTTGACTGCTCTCATACCTTTGACTTTGACCTGATGCTTGGTACACTCTGGGCAGGGAAGGAGGGTGAACTCCTCCGTCTGATACATTGAATAGTCTGTGCTTGCGACCACAATCCGGTCTCCAGGCTCCCAACTACTAACATCATCCAGAAGATTCAGTACGACTCCACCTACTGCTTCTACCTGGAAGCCTGAAATTGGGACACCTAATTTAAACAAAGAAACAAACAAAAGTAAACACAATATAAGATTACATTCACCTTTATATGAAACTATCTCCAAGAAGATACAAATAAGAAATGTATGAGATTTCACAAGCTCCAAAGCCCTCTAAAGTACAATTCTGCTTTGAAACTCACCAGTGTGAGATACCATTACAGCTTGCTTATTTGGTGGATCTCAAATAAAACAAATGGAAAAGATGGAACTAACAGTGACAGGGAAAAAAATTTATGCATTTAAAAAAAAAATCATAGGGCAACAATTTGTAGGTCCAGCTACCTCTACTTGTTTCAAGTTACATTTTTCCACCATTTAAAACTCTACAGATGTAATCAAGGACCTGGCAAAACAAAGCAGGGGGACTTTCCTTTTTATTCACAACTAAAAAACCAATTTGGCAGGCTAAATTACACACACATGCTAGTTCACTGCCTTGTGATGGATTTGCACAAGTTCAGCAACTCTTGCTTACTCTTGACCCTAACTCTACAGTACCAGCAAGTAAAAGATGATTTTGGTAGAACTTTTTTTTTTATAAAATAAGTCTATACATTTTCATAGGGCTGTAATGAACACTAAAGGAGTAGTATCAAATAGCTCAATTAATAAATATCCAGCTACCTTAAAAAAATTCTTCGGAGGCAAATACAATATTGCTTAGTAATTCTATAAACAGAAAAAGTTGACTGGCCATAAAAAGCAAAACTCAGATCAAAGATACCTTAAATACAAAACCAAATAAAGGATAAAAGCAAACAAGTGGTTGGTCTTCCAGGCTTTTTATACCACAGATTCAACCTGGTATGAGAAAAGCTGCCTAAAGTTTGGCATCAAACAGCAATAGAAGATTGTAACAAGAATAAGACATTTCTTTTAGCTTCTACCAAGCTTTCTTTTTAGGATCATAATCACCATCTTGGATGCTCAGATTTAAAATATACATGACTGACAGGTTACTAATACAAAAGGAAAAAGTCTGTTTCAGATATAAGGGGTCTTACAAATGGCTATCTAAATATACTAAAATTGAAGAGTCTTAGGGTGATGCTGTTCACATACTGTATACAAACAGATTGAGAAAATAGGTCATACTAGAGAACCGTGTCCTCATACTTCATCCATAGAAAAACAGAAAAAACTTGGAGCAGCACTCAGAAATTTAAATTGCAACCAACAAGTGGAAAAAAAAAAGCAGGTACAATATTTTATACTTCTCCAACTGCAGGTTTCACAAAATGCTTTCCTACCATCATTCCATTCACTGTAAGCTCTCACAACAAACTTCTGACCATCGACTGTGAAAAACTCTTTCTGAGCAAGAGCTTTCCCCCCAGTGCTGTGATTTTCATAGTTTCTCACTGATTCATTACAGGAAGAATTTCCACCACCTATGACACCAACGAAAGCCCAAGCTTGCCTGTGAAAAACAAAAGTAAATGTTTAAATATAATGGTCCTTAACAAATTCTTCACAAACAGGTAAAGGACAAGACAAGGAGCACAGACGTCATGAATACTCCTTTTGCCTGCTCTTCCAAATTAATTTTAAAATGCAACTTCAAAATGCAGAAGAAAAATGGGCATACCTCATTGAAAAGAAACATAGTTTAAAATAATTGGATGTCCTATATACAAACTAGTAAATACAAGACCTCTTAATAGAGAAGACTTTCGGATACATTTTTGGTGCAACATCCAACAAGATACACTTCTTCCAACGGCAAATCGCAAGAGATGAGCGACAGAAGTGATACAGGATCCTACTCCCAAGCAGCTTTACCGGGGCACAGGACGACTGGGAGCCAGCGCCGGCATTCCTGCCGCAGCCCGCTGCCGTCACGGCACGGCAGCAAGCAGCGTCCCGGAGTCCCAGGAGACCACGCGTGCATTGGGCCGGGAGGGACCGACACAGCCGGCAGCACCCGCTGGTGATCACTGTACTGGACGGGCAATACCTTTTGGATCTTTCAAGATGCTCAGGCCCAGAAAAGGAATGGCATACTACTACACAACCTTTGCACAAGGGATCACCAATGTTTCTGAAGGCTGAGACCAAGGATTTTTGCTTTTCCTCTTTGCTGGTGCCTACCCTCAGCTGGACACCTACTTGGCTGAGCACCGGAGTGGAGCAGGGAACTGTCCCGGATGTACTTCCCTTTTCCTACAGCTCTGCTCAATGCATCCAGTTTTTTTGGCAATGAAAAACAAACCACATGCCACAGAAAGCTGCCACCAAGTTCAAAAAACAAGAGTATTTTGCTGTCCTGTACTGCTCTGTAATGCCATAATTATGCATGCAAAGGAAGCAGTTGAGATCACCTATTAAAAAGCCGAACAATTTTGCATCATTAGAGTTGAATCATTCACACCAAATGAAAATAGCATCAGCTAGCTGGACTGTAGTCTGCTGCTAATGATTGATTCAAAGGCAGATATTAAAACCACCTTCAATCCAGCTGCCTTTATTTCAGTCCCCTCATGATGTTCTTACTGATTGGGATTAAAAGGCCAGATGAAACTCTTTAGTGTTAATCTGTTCATAGGAATAGTACATACCGGGCCAGCTTTTCAGCAGCAGCAGCAAACAAGCTGAATGTTTCACATACGAACATTTAAAATAAATATCAAGGTACTTTAACACATGCTATTTTGCAGAAAGAGGCAGAAGGGGAGAGGGATGTAACGGAGTTATTCACCTCCACGCTGAAGTCTCCTTCACTAGCTTTACAGGTTTAACAAAACAACCCTGCTTTTCCTCAGTGAGAGCTTCTTGCCTGTCTGCTGCAGCAGAACAAGACAATTTTATGTGCTTACAGAGCCTCTACCGACCAATGAAAACAGACAAGAATCAGTTCAGCAGAGAAGGAAGAAAGGCTGCTTCTTCCCAGCCACAAGCTGAAGAAGTTCTTCATTTCAGACAAACCAGCGTGGAGGTCACGGGCAGAGACGAACACGAGAAATCCACACCTCCGGGCCAGGCCAGGGACCTGAACAACCACCACACGGGCTTCCCTGCCTTCGGGAGGTGGTACCTATTACAGGACATCCAGTTCTCAGCACTCCTGACCAAACTGCTTCAGAGGGAGTGCTGCAAGCACTTTCCATCCCATGACCACATGCTTACACAGCCTCTGACACAAATGTGCTCCTGACAGGAACTGAGGTCAGAACATGCCATCCTGACTGACGCCCCAGCCCGCCCCTGCCAAAGCAGAGGGAGGAAACTAACTGGAATCCAGATGCTGGGGGGATAGCAAGGGGTAAGAATAGAACGGAAAAACTAAACGACCAACTTCTTGCAAAACAGAAACAGGTGAGGAGACTTGGTATCCCTTTCACTTGCATTGCTAACCCTGCGCGGCAACAAAGCCAAGTTCACAACATGCACTGCAAAAAGTCATTTGCCACTACTAAATGCATGGCTGAGCAGTTCAAGTTTCCTGCTTTAGTAATTCCTATTATACCTCTTCTACCGTCCACCATCCAAACTCTGACCAACTGAAAAGAACGGTCAAAAGATACAGAAACACCTTACAGGTGTACTTCAGTAACAAAATATTTTTACAGGTTAGGTCCCCTGCACAATCAGTGGAGGGGTAATGTACTTTCATCTCAACAATGCACAGGTATGGATAAGACACTGTTAGATATACAGGATTAGCATCCCTTCCCTGTATTCAGTTTCTACCTTGGCATTCCTTGCTCTTCCAGACAAAGTCATGTGCATTAAAAGCCTCACCTAGCAATTGCTTTCTATCTGTGTGTTTCAATGAGAAAAAAAAATTCCTCACTGCACCCAGTTTTAACTTTTGTAAAGAACAGTGAAAGAGGGCAATTACAAGTAAGTAATAAAGTCTACCACACTGATACCTGTAACTATCAGTCTCTGCACTATCGAAATACTGCACACTGAATAGTACTACTGCAGTACTACGTACAACACCGAGAATCCTCTGAAGACTTTAAGAACAAGACACTGTCAAAGTTTAACAAATTCTCCAAAGGCAGCCGAATCTGTATCTAATCTTTACTCAGCACAAAAGGGAAAATAAATTATTTACCTGTAACTCAATCCTCTGACAAACTTACTTCCCAGAAGATTTTGAATAGTCACTCTGGTTTCCTCCAGTAGATTTTTAGCAGCTGAATCTCCTACAGCAATAGCAACAATGCGACCAGGACTTCCATTTTTCAGTAAGTTCTGGAGCTTCAAGCTTTCTTCTGAAAATTCATGTGTATCAAATTTCAGGACTTCCAAAATCTCTGCTGTGTCCTGATCGATCACTCTCACATTTAGTCCTCGGGAGAAATTCTTTTTAAATGTATAATGACCATAGGCCAGCCCTGAGAAATACATAGTCTTTGACAGAAGAGTCCATGATAACTTCTGGTGCCCATGCAACTCCAGCGTTCCTTCAGGGCCCACGCCAATAAATTTTTTGCCAAATTCTGGCACATCAGCACCTTCATTTGACTTTCCATACAAAATAATAGTTGCTTTGGATTTATAGCGGCATTTCTCTGCTCCAACATGAAGCATTCCACCATCCTGTATCAGGATAAATCGAGTTCTCAAGGTAATATTTTTAGAACCTTCTTTATCATCACCAAAAACAAGTAACCCTAAAGGAAAAAATATATTTCTGTACATCAAAGCAGAATTCAGATAGACTCAAAGACTCAAGTTCTTAAGTAAGAACAACAGATGAATTACGGATTTATTTTCCACATCCATTAATTAAGCTGTTATGCTGTTATATATGTTTAAGAATATTTGGGAAAGTAACTCCTACCAATTGTGATTTATCTTTCTAAGAATGTGGTTGGTTTATTCCTAATTTTTTCTGCCATTATCAGGAGACAATTACATCTTGTACAAGAAAGGCTACTACACAAGTCTTGTTTTACTATATCCTATAGAAAACCACATTAATGCTCCACTGAAAAGACCCTGCAGTGTTCATTCACCTTTTTAATGATATTCCTGGCCTGGTAGCAGGCTGAAAAGTAAAAGCAGGGGAACTGGTCAATAAGCTGCAACATAAAATTCCAACACATTTTTCATGCAATCACAGAAGTAAAAACTATGCAGTAAACTGAAGCATGATGTTCATCTTGCCATTTCATACCTCCATCCTGTATAACTATAGAGTGTACTGTAGCGTCTGAGTTCAGACGAAACAAATCCCCCTTTTTGATAAAAACTCTCTTTTCAGGATCTTTTCCAGGGCTCCAGTTTTTAAGACGAGGATTCTGATCGGGACAATTCTCTGCAATACAATGTGAAATTCAGCTTTTAAGAAAACAAGTGTCATCAATCAAGGCAGCATTAGGATGAACACGAGCAAGGCAGAGTCAGTCACCCACAAAGGATTCCTACCTTCACCTGTGATAACAATACTGCAGCTACTGATTCTACTGTTTGTATTCATTCAAGCAGCCAAAAAGACACCTGAAAGGTGGCTAAACTCTAAAGGGCAGGAAGGCATGTTTATACTGAATTAAACTACTGATGACCACAGACTGAACTGTCAACATACACTGTTGACAATACATACTTTCAAACCACATCTTATTTTTTTGATATTTTCTGTATCAGCTGCAGTAGATGAGGAAAGGTAAGTGGGAAGCACTCAGATCCATAGCAGTCACACCGAGCACTGGATGTCCTAGGCCAGCTACCTAGGCCAACTAACACAGTTGTAAAGCATCTAAATATCTCACCACCCTCAAGGTCTCTCCCTGGGTGAGAAAGGCTGATCCTTTCTTGCTTTTAAGCATTCAGATCACTTCCTTCGGTGTAGGTTTGCAGGTAAGGATAAAGAGGGACAAGACATCCTTAGTGCATTTAGTGTAAAACCTTACTGGTTAGAGCAGTTTCCTGGGAGACAAGACATTTGGGTCTAAACTCACAGTTTGTACTCCTTAGGAAGTCAGCTCATGTATCAGGCTACAAACCACACAAGAGCAAAGACAGATGCAATCCTTGCTGAAACCCAGCTGAAGGTCAGGCTCTATGCAGGCAGTAACACCATACTACGAGGCCAGAAAAGGAGAAGCACCAGCAAGAAGTGACAGGGTTGTGTGATTTCAGATGAAGATACAGCAACATAGTATTTACAACACACACATCTTCAGCACATCAAGCAACTGAGTAATGCAGCAGCATAGACACACTACAAAAACAGAAAAGGGAAGTATATTCCTTGGATTTTCTTAGCAAAAGAAAAGTCAGACTGAAAATATTTTTCTTAAGCAAAAGACAACCAGAAAGATGCCAAAATAAACAGGTTAGCAACCCAACTGAGTTAACAGTCGAAAGAGCCTTTTCACATCTTATCTTCTGGAGAAAAACACCCACACATCTGCAATGCAACTTTGGGGCTAAAAAGCTATTAGCAATAACCCATTCTTGCAAAACCTAAAGAAAGTAAAACCTATCCAGAAGTTTAACACAAGCCAGCCTTAGTTTTGCTGACAGAAATGTTTTTCCTTTGGTGTTACTCTCCACAATTCAAATCCTTTCCAACTCAGGAAACCCACATAAACCAAGATTTGACTACCAGTGGGAAAAAAATAGCAGAACTATATAAGGGCAAAAGGCATCCAGGTAGTAATATAAAAACGAAAACAAAAGAAAATATTTTGGAGGGATCCTAAGAAGAGAGCATTTAGAAAATGAAATTCTACACCTGAGGGAAAGCCAAAAAGCAAGAAGCACTGCGATCAGCAAGACTGCTGAGCACTCACCAGATAAATGCAAGCCTATTGCCTGACTCATGCAGAGTCACTAAACCCCTTCCCACAGACACCACACACACACAAGCACTGTGTAAAGAAACACATATTTCCTGGCTGGTAGCAAAGGGCAATGTGAGGAAATCATGAGTCAGCAACCTGATGATTTGTGCTTAGCGTGATTCACAGAAGAGAAGATCTAGTAACTGTAAGTTTTGAGTCAGAAAGAAGAGGGAGGGACAGCACAATAACTAAAAAAAAAAAAAAAAAAAAATTAAATCTATTGTACATTACAATCCAGCAAGGAAGCCATCAGCATCAGAAACAGACACTCCTGTATTGCAATCATGCTTCTGAAGCATGGTGAATCAACTTTTTGGCAAGCAGATCAGATGTGCTCAGCAAAAGTATTTTTAAATTCTCCCTTAGCAATTGCAGTGGGGTGCAGGGAAACATCAAATATTTAGTACTTCACCATATGTTACCACCAAAATTACCGATTAGATTTTACAGACCAGTCATTGGCTCTACAGTTAAGGTTAAATGAAAACAGAAGCATAGACCAGCAAACATTAGGTAGTTATGGCCTTGCCAAATTTAACCACTCATGCTGAAAATTTTTCAAGTCAAGCCTCTGCTTCAGAGCATTTTTACAAAAATGGGTCAGCTCTCCTTCAGGTTTAGTTGCTTCTAATTGAGAAGGGGAGAAGTGATGTTTTTGCAATGGTGGTGTGTGTGGGGGAACCACCTCACAAAAAAACACCCTGCCAAAAAAAAAAAAACCAAACCCAAAAAACGTAATTCTAGAACCTTCCATGTGCTGGATCAAGGATATGAAATTTGGCAGGAGAAAAGGCAGGAAACAGTTCTCAATATGTAGTTAAATACTTGCTTTCTACCTGCTTAGCCACCAAGTCTAGAGTTTTTTAAGGCCTCTGAGAAAAAGTCATCAGTGTTATATTATGCTCAACAGAAGTTTATCACAGTTTGGCAGCTAAATTTTCTGAGGATCCTGTTTACCCTGGGCAAGCTCCAGCCAAGAGCTGCAAAGGCCAAGCAGAACTTTTCCCTGAAAACCTCCCCAGCTTGTCATCCTGTCCCTGCAGCACAAGCCCCTGGAAATGGGGAAGGAAATCACATTTCCAGTGCTCTCCCTGCTCTCCAGTGCTCAGGACTCCTTAGATGATGACAGGAAGATAAAAGCAAGGAAGAAAAAAGAAACCAGCTGACAGGCAGGAACAGAAATGCAGACGAGTATCATTTTCCCTTTGAGGATGGTATGCTGGAGGTTTAGGATTTACACACAATTACTACTAAGTCTCACATTCCCTCCACTGCCTTTAAATAGCCATTACAAGTATGACAATATGGATTTCCAATTAGCCCTTAAGAAGAACACACCTAGCTGGAACTGGTGTCCTTGGCCACAGTACCGCACGTGCTAGGTTGAAGCTGAGCATATTAAGCTTTCAGCCTGTCGGGAAACTTTTGGGGAGTTGCTACAACAATATTGCAAGATTAACATTTCAGCCAGACCTTCCTTGGTGCCTCTAGGAGTTTCTCTTGTGTCAGGGTGTATTGGGTTTGTGTGGTGGGGTTTTGGCAGCAAGGGAGGGGCTGCAGGGGTGGCTCCTGTGAGAAGCTGCTAGAAGCTTCCCCGGCTCCAAGTCGGACCTGCCACTGGCCCAGGCCGAGCCCATCAGCGGTGGTGGT
This sequence comes from Elanoides forficatus, assembly GCA_025311575.1. Taxonomy (NCBI): domain Eukaryota; kingdom Metazoa; phylum Chordata; class Aves; order Accipitriformes; family Accipitridae; genus Elanoides; species Elanoides forficatus. Next base: position 44,335,783 of record JAOBAS010000072.1, read on the forward strand.
AGCGCCTCTGGGAGAACAGATTTAAGAAGGGGAACCTGCAGTGAGTAGGGCCATCGGAGGAACCCCTCTGCAGACACCAAGGTCAGCGAAGAAGGGGAGGGGGCAGGAGGGGATGCCCCTGCAGCCCGTGGTGAGACGGCAGGCTGTCCCCCCCAGCCCATGAAGGGGAGCGGGGGAGCAGGTGCCCACCTGCAGCCCGTGGGAAGGACCCACGTTGGAAAAGTTCGTGGAAGACTGTCTTCCATA
>JAOBAS010000072.1:44365104-44384777 GCA_025311575.1 Elanoides forficatus
GGGTTGGGGCAGGCGGGGAGGCCTCTCCCCACTGACGGCTCCAGACCCTGCCCGGGGGAGGCGGAGGGGACTGGACAGGACAGGGTCTTTTGTCAGAAAAACTGATTCTCCAAGGACATATGGCAAAACACAGGAATTGGAAAAAAGAAGTCAATTTGTAGGGTGTCCATCGTCACCCCCCTTTCCACTTCCTTTTATTTTTCCATTTTTCTTCTTCCCCTATGTTTTTCATTATATTTGGCACTTCTCCATCTATTAAATTCTCCACTCCTATCTGGCTTAGTTACATTTTTGTTTCAAAAATGTTTTATTTTATAAAGCCAAAAGCTCTTAGCTCCTTTTGTCTTTTTCTTCTCATTTTTCCTTTTTCTCATTTTGCTTAGTTCTGTCATAATCTCTCCATTCTCCCAGCATATCCCCTTTTTCTGTATCATTCTACTTTTTTTGCCCTCCTCTACGTAACCACAAGCCCCTTTTATCTGATTTGCAGACACATCTTTGGTCCTTCCCATTGCCTATTTCCTCCCCCTCCACCCTCAACCTTAACCTTTTTTCTTTTTCCCCAGTGGGACTTTATATTTCTACATCCTCTCTTTCCTGTTATTTTCTTTTCCCGTAACAAGACGGAAGAGAAATACTTGGGAGTAAAGACATGCCTTTGTAGTGTTCTGCTTCCTCTAGCCTTCCGGCTACCCTTTCCCTTGGCAACAAACCTGCCCTTACGAAAGCAGGAATAGCTGACCATTTGCTGCAACAAGTCCCTTCCTGTCTGAGGTCCTCTACACCACTGAAATGCAGAATACGGCATGCAGTCAGTGGAGCCTCATCCGCTTCTGGCAGCAGGCTGGAAGATTTCTGGCAGGATGTACTGGCTTGTGAAGCACTGAGACTAGCACAGGGACAGCTAGACAAGAGTGCAAGGGTGAAAAAAGGGAGCAGGTAAGAATCTACAGCGAGAAATGGGCATGTGTGCATCTGAGAGCCGTAGCTAAAGAACAAGACAATCTAAACTCAAGGAAAGACTTCCTCTATTCGCAGGTGGCATTTACACACCAGAGCACATTACTTCAATTCCAGTAATGTTAACAGCAGCAATCATTACAATACGAAGCCTGGCAACATGCGGCTTTGTGGTCAAAAGCCTTTGAACTCTGAGACTATTTATTTAGTTGTTTCCCTGCTGCTGCAACTCTCAGAAAGTAATTACCCTACCTGTTTCAACATACACAATGGCATAAGAAATTATCAGTTACAGTGAAGCATAAGCCAAAAAATATTAACGTTGATACTAAGGCACTTAATTTTTTTTTTTCTTAGAAACATTCCTAGAATTAAAAGAAAGGGTCACTACAGGAATTATCAATGTATATGCACACCTTTGGTCAAAAATATCACATCCAAGTATTACAGTACATATCAGATGCCTTTACTAACAAGTTAAAGATGAATATTTAAATTAGTCCTCAAAATATATGCTGATACATGGTTCTATTGCTTTAACTGTGTTAAAAAAATCTAAGTGCTTTGGAGAGAATGTTTTACTTTTTTGACACACTTCCTTCCAACAACGTTTTTTCTGAATGATTCTATTGCAGAACCATATCAGCACCCACATTCCATAAATGTCATCTCCTTTTCTAATGGTCTCAAAAGTAAATAAAAATATGTCTGTAGAAGTATTGATCCATAATGTATAACGTGCTAAATTGTGTATTTATACACTTCAGGTCTTCTTTCTTTATCAGACTATTTGAAAGCATGTGCATATGGTTTCAGTAACACAGTTCCTTTGTGCACGCTTATTAGTGCTTCTTGAATAGGACATAGCAGAGGACAACTAAAATGATTAAGGAGAGGGAGCACTTGCTGTACAAAGAAAAATGGAGTGAAATCTGCTAGGGGTAAGATGGGTTAAACACATAAGATGATGGCAAAACTGTTCACCAAATCCTGCAAACATGAAATGGAGGACACTCATTTAGGAGTGAAATTTTTAGGAGATGGATTTAAAACAGAAAATAGAAAATACTTCTTTTAGAGTGAACAATGAAATTTTTGGATTTGTAGCCATGGAACAACAGTATCAAGACGTTCAAAAAGGGGATAAACAAATTTGCATACAAAAAATAAAAAGGTATTACAAGGCATAGGTTTAGCTGTACCCTTTAACATTTCTAGTTCTGTAATTTAGGATGCCAGTGCAGTATGAGAAGATCTGACAACTGAGAGTACCCAGGTCTGCAAGCTCTTCCTAAATAGCATCTCCAACTACCACTGTTGCAGACAGAATACTGGGACAGATGGACAACTTATCTGACACACTTGGGCACTTTTTAAGATAACTTACTGCAAGGAAAGCATTTACTGTGCATTAGTTGCTAATTTGTTTGCATGTTCTGACCCATGTGTAAGTGAGATACAATTGAAGGAAAGAAGCATAAGTAATCCTACATTTATTGTGAGTAAGGTCACAGGGTTATTGCAGAAAAACTGACATATAAGAAATTCATACGTTTGCTTAAGTAAAAACTTTATTGTGCACCCATATGGTGTTGCTCTACATGCAGTCTACATAGTGCAGAAAGCCGCAATATAAAATTTAGATGTGGAAACAGACATCTGTATATTTCATGGAAACCTAACAGAGTGGATCAGCTCCCATCATCATAACCAAATTGCTTCTTTAATTAGACCTATGTAACAGGAAAACAAACCCTATGAACTATAAAAAGGAAGCACAGAAAAGCACTGCAGCCAGTTAAATCATTCACTATGAATAAGAATCAAATCCTTGGCTACCATAAATGATCATACAATTGATTCCAAAGAAACTATACAATTACACAACAGCTATATATCTAACAGAGTCTTTTGTGCACTGACAGTGACATATGAAGATGTGTATATTTAAAAATATTAATCAAATACTTAAACACACACCTATACCTTAATGATTCCTGGTTATTTATAAAATCCAATTGTTCACTGAAGTCACACAGTACTAATTACAATTCAGAACAAGTGATAAATTTTAAATAAAAGAACAACAAAATTACTGGTAAACACATACATTTTCATGGGTGGCCAAGTCCTCACATACCACACAGACAGGGAGAGACAAATTGACCCAGAACAGCTGTTGAACACTGATGAAAAAATAATCAGAAATTAGTCAGAATACTTTGTTCACACATGAACACTCTTGTTCATATATGATTGGTTTTTTTAGAGTAACTATTCCCCAAACATCCATATAAACAAATCTGTTCATGAACATTTCTGTAGAAAGCAAGCATAAATGTCACAGATCTGAGTGTCATGGACAAATACAATGTGCTTTTGTTATTCATGAACAATGCCTTATGTAAAATGCATCTCCTTACTGTTACTAACCTAGCATAACAATAATGCATTGTAACAGCACGATCTGAAATTATCATGGCTTAGATTTAACATTTACCTTATCTGCATTATTCTGGAGATGCCTCCAGGACTGCACATTCAGATTTGCCAGTCCTCATGGTTTCATCACACCTTATGGTATCTCATGTCTCTGAAGAGCTCTACCTACTGAGAAGTGAATCTCAACTTTCACTTAAAACAGAACACACCAGCCTTTTGTGACTACAGAGAAACACAAAATATACAGCCTACGTATCATCCTAACTTTTAGAACGACTCCAATTCTTTTTGTTTAGGAATCATAAATGACAGGTTATCTATTACACACATGCTATGATGGGCAAACTGAGAGTGCTAGGTTCTACCACTACAACAGAAGAGGAATTCATACAATTTTTCAAGACTGTATTCTTCGTCTGTCCTCCTGTTCTGGCTACAAGCATATGGTCTGTGTTACACCACTTGAGTGGCCACAAAACCTCTGTCAAGTAGCGGCTTTCATTCAAGCTTGTTGCTAACTATAACAGATATTACAACGCAAACAGAATTCTGGTAAGTAAACCATGCAATACTTTGCCCTTCTTCATATGGCATGCTACGAAAGAGTTGGCCAAATACTAAATAAAGAAGTAAACTATATATTTAGCACCATCACGTGTCATCTTGGGTAGCAGAAAGGTCTGAAAACCACAATGCCTCTTGTCAGCACTTAGGTTTTATTATCCAAATCTTTTGTCAGTGTGCTTCTAATGAATTAAAACGTTGCCATTAACATAACAAAATAGCACCATCCTGGGAAGCCATTTCAAACCAGTGACCAGTGCAGTTCTGTTCCAAGTACTGTGCAGCATCTAGCAAATGGACCTAGCAAACTTATTTTAATCAAGATCTGGGGCAAAATCACAACACAACATATGTAACTCCAAATCAGTAATGCTCTGACAAAGCTGCTGGTGATTTCGAGTCCACAATCTCCTTGCTCTCCTTAGGATGGCTTACAACTCTTTTACATTTAAAGTGTACTTAGACTGTGATCTTTAAAAGGAGGTGACTTGCCCAACCAAGGACCTTTGCAATGCTTAATATGCTTGAGAAAGACTTGCACTGCTGTTACATGTGTTCGAGGTACTAGATGAGTTACTGATCAGATTACTTAAAATGCTGTTCTAGCTTCAGTCTTATTTGGATATCTGGTGTAATTCTGTTTTAGAACAAGTAAATCCACTATTTACCTGACTCCAGAAGAAAACTTTGGGCAAAAACGTTTGTGGCTTTGCGGTTTTGAAAGAAAAAAATGTCCCAATATGAAAGCCTGATGCCATTCATGCAGGTATTACCCTATGCTCTAGGAGGAGACAAGGGACAGCTACCTAGATGAGATGTGCATAGCTTCTAGCATAATGGGAAGGTAAATTGACTATTTCATGTTCAGTAATATCTCTTCCATGTCTTCTCTTCAGTGCTGAAGGTTAGAAAACTATTTGCCCTCTGTAAGCAAAAAAAATTTGAAAATGAAACATTAAAGTTACAACCATTTGTATGATGCCTCATTTACCAACCACAAAACCTCTTCTAGGCAACAAAACCCTTTTGAGGTTTTTTATTTATTTGGAAATAGATTATCAGACTAAGATACTTTACTAATACCTCTAGGGAAAAGTTGATGCTGAGATACTTTTTTTAAAGTTGTCCCCTTCCTCAGTGGCAGAATAATCAGTTTTTAAGAACACTTCTTTTACACTATCCTCTTAATCCTCAAGCATTTTCCTTGCCATTTTATCAGTAATAGACCAGAATTTTACTTCCTTTCACAGAAAGAAAGAGCAAGAGGTCTTACGTGAAGAATAAAAGTTTTAAAAAAGGAAGAAGGTATACTATAGTATTTATTATTATCATCATACAATGGAATTTCTTCACAGGGAAACATTGTTTCTTTCTATGGCTGTTTTACAATTAGTATTCTCTCAACACAAATTGGTTAAGAAGTTCCATATGTCAGCATTCTAAGACTATTTCATGCTGAAATTTCAATCTGGTGCTACTTAAGCTCAATGGGTTTTCACACTAACTTTTAACAATTGGAAACAGTCAAATGTTATGTGAACTGTTTAAGTGAAGTGGAGCAAGCCTGATGCACAGTTAATAGGTCATGAACCCCCCCGCCCAATGACAATATAAACAACTTCTCATTTTTGGTTTACAAACACTATTCAAGTGAAGTAGAACAAGCTTTATTAACTAACTTTATTAAAACAACCCAAACCAACCCTATCTCCATTCAATCTCCTCTGCTGCTTGCCAAGCACATAGGATAATAGTAGTTGTGAATGCAACATTCCCACTTTTGAGAATGTTTAAGACATCTTTCAAGCACTTTTTCCTCTTTTCACGGTAACATACCTATACTTTACATATAGCTTTTCAATCTTCCTTTCATAGTAGGGTAGCAATATGATCTCTAATGACACTGTCTGAGGTATAAATTTTGGTATTGCAGTCAGTCTCAGCAACAGCACATCAAACAGTGATGGTCTCAGGATTAAGAGATAAAGGGCTTTTTATGTAGCAGATTTTTTGTTGCTTTCTGTTGCTGAAAAATAACCCATCAAAAGTAAGGAGCACTAAATTAAGATAATTCTTGTAACTCAATAGTCTCCACTTCTGAGCTTGTGTGCAGTGATGGCACAAAAGTACGTGCAGTGGTAACCATCTAAAGGATTTGCATGCCATAATTCACAAAACCACAGAACGGCTGAGGTTGAAAGGGACCCCTTGAGATCATCTAGTCCAACTCTTGTACTCAGAGCAGGGTCAGCTACAGCAGGTTCCTCAGGGCTGTGCTCAGCTGGGTTCTGAATATCTGTAAAGACAGCACCTCCGCAGCTGGTTCCAGTGTTTGACCACCCTCACATTGAAAAAAAAAAGTTGTTTTCTGGTAGTCAGATCAGATTTCCTGTCTTTCAGTGTGTGCTCATTGCCTCTCGTCTTCTCAGTGGGCACTACTGGGGAAAGTCTAGCTCTCTCTACTCCCTCCTTCCATCAGATATTCACACACATGGTGAAAGATCCTCCCAAACCTTTTCTTCTCCAGGCTGAATATCCCCAGCTCTCTCAGTCTCTCTTCCTATGACAGATGCTCCAGTCCTTCAGTCGTAGCAGTGGCCCTGCACCGGACTTGCTCCAGTACATCCGTATCTTCCTTACACTGGAGAGCCCAGAACTGGACTCAGCACTCCAGATGTGTCCCCACTCAGTGGTGAGTGGAGGGGAATGGCCACCTCCCTTGACCCGCTGGCAAGTCTCTGCCAAATGCAGCCCAGGATGCTGTTGGTTGTCTTTGCTGTAAGGTTGCATTGCTGGCTCATGGTTGCCTTGTTGTCCACCAGGGTCCTCAACTCTTTTTCTGCAAAGCTGCTTTCAAGTGATCAGACCCCTACTTACACAGGATGCTTTTTCCACTGGTTCTCAAATGCTATTTTTGTCATTTTTGTCTTTAATATATTAACAATGCCCACTGTATAGCAAGAATAATTTGTATCTGTAGGACCTGGAATATTCCATAGTAAGAGGTACCAAGTAGCTAGCCCTGCTGCACAATGTCATCCAATTAAAAGAGCCCAAAAGTAAACATGTACATTTTTTTTTTCACTAAAAAAAGCTTGAAAAAGAAAAGCATGTTTGAAATCAGTCAATAAGAGTAGGTAACTGAACATACACTAGAATTCTTTGCTGCCATAAGCAGACAGTAAAGAGAGAGGAGGTGGGGTTTTTTTTAAAGGTACACATTAATGTGTGTGGGAATGTAATACAGCAAAACATGTTCCAAAAGACCCCACCTTCAGAAGGTGATCTCATATTATAAATAAATGAAGTTCGTTTTAAAGTTGATTTGCCAAGGTTTCCAGAACTGAAAAAGACAGTTTACTGTCAAATATTTGTCTCTTAAAGAAAAAAAAAAAAAAGGAATCACACCATGTGGTTCATAAAATGCTCTTTTCTTTTTTCCTAAAATACAGACATTGTTTTGTTAATGAATGCTGAATCAACTCCTATTTATCATGAGACAATTGCATTTATAACATAAAACAACAGCCCATTGTCAATTTCACCAAAACGATGATTTAAGGACAAGACAACCACCATGTCAAATGTTTTCCTCCCAGCTGCAATAGCTCAGAGTTGCTTTATGTTAGTAACAAGTTCATTGCCATAATATGATTCCTAGCACAAGCTAGGCTGTGCCTAAAACCAATTTTAGTTCCTTCAACAAACAACTCATCTGAAAAATCTAGGTGTAAAATACAAATCAGAACAAACTGGCAATAACTAACCATGCATAAGTGGTCCCAAAGAGGTCAGAACCCTTACTCACCAGTGTAATCCAGCACAGCTGCATCTGCTGAAGACAAAACTGTTAGTCAAGCCTTTTGTTCTGCTTCAACAAAACACAAAACAAAAGCAGCAAAACTGCTATGCCACCTTTTCTGTCGTTTCAATTACAGGGTGCCATAATATTGCCTAGCACAATCTGATAGTTCTTGTGATGACAGTTGATCATTTGCCTGCCATGTGCAGTACTATCAGCCAATCTGTATCACTTACCACTGCAGTTCTGCATTCTTTATTTGAGAATTTCTGAAGAGGACACTCAAAACGGACTTCATTCATCACAAAGAAAGCACTTAAATACCTAATGGTAACAATTTCCATCTAAATCAGAGATAGTGGCTGGAAGGTAGTAAGAAAATGAAATCAAACTGTGCATACAGTATGATGTAATAAAGCTGAGTTACGTATCTATTCAAGCATTCTTCCAACTGCAAAATCTTGGATTAGGCTGAAAATCTTTAAGTCTAATATTATTGTGCCTGAATACTACTCTGAAGTTCAGAACATACTGAAGCATACTTGATCACAAAGACAAATAAGAACCCAATTGCTGGAGAACAAATTCAAATTTCTTTCTATTCAATTACCAAACCAAAAAGCACAAGGCAAGAAGTCACTGATGATTTCAAAGAAAGCTAAATTTGAATTCATTACAGAAGAATGTTTATAAGTAGCTCTGCAGCAGAAAACCTGTATGCTGAACAGCAGAAAGTAGGAAGATAAGGCATGGGGATGGAAGGGTGATCAGAACAGTAGCTTAGCTGCTGATAAATGCGCCAACAATTCGTAACAATGGGTTACTGCTTTAGTTCTCAGATTTCATAGAGTAAATGGGGAATTGCTTATTTTTTTATACCCAAGCAACTGTTGCTATTTCTTTTAAAAAAAGAAAGGAAGAACAGCAAGTTTATGGAATATTGTTTACTGTTAATCAACACATCTTAATCAAAGTTTTCACAATACTTGAAGTTACATTTAGGTATACAATAGTCTCAATCACAAAAAAACAAGCAGAACAATTGAACTACATAAGGCCTTTAAATTAGAAGCACAGTGTGTATTGTTGGAATATTACTTTGTTTACAAATAGGCTACATATAATTAAGTTTATTTTTCATAGTTTTATTCACGCAAAATGCATTCAAGGGAAAGGCAACTTACAAAGTTTATTTTACTATGAGTTAATAGAAAAATGTCAACATTCTTTTCTTGCCCCTCCCCCCACCCCATCCAGGCATGAGTAACAAAATTTCCATACAATACTCAAAAAACCAACAAGCTTTTACAGAAAACATCCAAAAGTAGAGCCTGATCAGGTAACTGCAAACTTGCAAATTGTTTATAACAGAGTTGGATGAACTTCCAGGTTCTTTTGATGAAATATTGCATCTCTATGCAATCAATGCTTATAACTACGTTGTCCACAAAGCCTTCTGGGTTCTAAAAGTCTTACTGATTTCAAAGAAGCACTTAGTGGCCTAAGTAGCAATCATGTGAGTCATATCTACGTTACAATGATAACTTGTGGCATTATTTTGGCAAGATTAGGACTGCTGAGAAGATAAGTGGGTAAATTTGTTTGACCTGAAAGGTAAGGGGAAACACAAGAACAAAATAACTAAAGTAAACTAAGCACAAAAGATATGAAAAATATGGAAAAACAGATCTATTTTGACTCCATCCCCCTATAACAGGGGATGGGTCATTTCCAGTGACTGACTATTCTTATTACATACATTAGTATTTGCTCAAATTTCATGGCTATTACATTTTTACAGAACAACTGCTTAGAAGTCTGGTTTTTAATTTACACCTGTGCAACAGAGTAAGTCACAGTACATTTTGAGATGTTTAAAAAATATCTATAAACTTGTTTTTGATATGCTAAAGCATTTGGCAACTTTTACAGCATTTGATTTTATATAATTAAAATTTCATACAGTACTCCTTGTGATTTTTTTTTGTACATCTAAGAAGAGAAAAACCTCACACAAAGTAATATGAACTGCCAAGCTTGACTGCATGATCATGTAATTCCAGTTTATAATACTGGCATTAAAACCTTCATTAATTATGTTGACAAATCATTACCTGTACATTTAATGAAGGCAACCAAGATGATTTGAAAACACAACTTTCAGGTTTTATGTTATGTATTTATCAAGGTGTGCAGTTCTGCAGTGAAATGCAAAAGCATGTAAATATACAAAGAAAATTACAAGTTCACCAGTTCCTGTGACACAAACTGTTTTAATCTTTCAAGGTACTGTCCATAGAGTTCCACATCATTATGGCCTGCTCCTTCTACCCACAGTGGTTCTACAGGTCTCTGGCAACGCTCAAATAATGCTAGGCCATGTGAAAAGTCAATTACTTCATCTTCAGTCCCATGGATTATTAACACAGGAGATGTTATTTTAGAAATTTTGTCAATGCTGTAAGAAAAAGATTATATCTATGAACACGGTGAGCTTTATTAAATCTTTTTGAAGGACCAGACTGTTAATTTCACTTTTAATTACACATTGTAGTTTTAACAATTTAACTCAAGTTGTTTAAATCATTAGAAAATTAGATCTTATCAACACCCTGTAAGCCATTACAGTAGTACATGTAAAGCCACACAGAAAGGAAAAAACACTACTGGAAACTATTAGGACTGGATAACAGAGCAATCAATCAAAAAGTGGTATTCATTACCACATTCACTTAAAAAAAAAAAATCAAAGTCACTGGACTGATGAAAATATTACTTCAGACTTTTTCAGTAAAAAAGTGCTTGTTACTAGTGAAAGAATTTTAGCATTTAAAGTTTGACATCTATAAGGAAAAAAGTCTTTGAAGTTAGATGCTCAAAATACAATTCTTTGAGACAAGTGTACCAGTTTGGAAGGGCCAACTTGTGGCACAGTTCTGAAATACATTACAGAAATCTTCTTCAGTTAAGGTCTACTTAGTTTTCCAGCCTTTGCTACTCACAGAAATACACAAAAGACTTTGTTCACAGTTACCCAGATTAACAATTCACTGGACTAGAACTGCTTGTTAGAATTAGTGGTATTAGGGGTTACAGATAGGAAAACTAATCACTTCTTTAATAGATTTCACATTAACATTCCAGACCCACTGAAATGATTAGAGATATGAAAAACCTAGATTTATAAAGTTCTGTAAACTCTTTCAAATCAAATGTTCCTCATTGTTGTTATTCACTCTGTTTTTTCTCCAACTGTTTTTTTAAACCTTTGAAAGAAATTTTAGAGAATTTGCTATATTGCTTGTTTCCCTTGTCTAAAACTTCTGTAATAGAGAAAAATGTACGTAGAATAAAAAAATCCTACAACTTACTTTGGGAATGCATCAAAGCAATAGGTCTTCTTTGTATCAGGAAAAGCTACTCGCATTCCTGAGGTCAGTGGAGAATGAAGAATTACAGCAGCACTTTCATACCTAGCAGCAAGATCCACAGATGGTACTGTTCCTATACTCTGGCCATATATAATCACATTTTCAGGGCGTATTCCGTACCTAGAAAATTAAAAATGTTAACAAAATGGGTATATGAAGAGAAACAGACAAAACTGCAACTACACAGCAAGGCAAAAAAAAGCATTTCTGAAGACAAAAACTTCCTGAAGAGGATAAACTATGAAACAGGAGCTGGCAGAAGGACAAGCAAGTATATTCTATAACACACCTGACTTAAAAGGACAATTATTTACTCTGTATTTGCAGTAATTTTTTTGCCTTAAGCCTGAATGATACTGAAGTATGTTTGGTTTTTTTAAAATATGGATTTGTGAATGCAATTGTGACTTGTATACCAGCTGAAAGCCTTTACTGGTAGCTCTAGTGGACCTACAACAGAAATCTGACTAGAGCCTTCCTAACTCTATGGTTATTAAGTAGAGCATAGTCAAATCTGCAAAAATTTGGTTGGCTTTACTCTTCTGATACCTGATAAAAACTGCAAGCTGGTAACATTGCTCAGCAATTTAGTGGGACCTAAAGCATGCCCACACAGACAGTGGTCAGAATATTATGCACTCTATGTAGTAGCTGAGATTCTTCTTTCGTATCATGTTTGATTTGACCTGCAAGCTAGCAAGGGGAATACCCAGCCTAACCTACAATTAAGACAGCCCAATAAGCACTACAAAATTAAGTGAAAGTCTCCCTCCTAGTAAGTTGAAAATGCTCATTTTTTTTTCCTGTAACTAACTGAGGTAAACAAAAGAGTCATGAAACATCTAGTTAACACTTACATAAGTCAGATCTAATATATGTTTTTGCATTACTGTGGATACAAAGAGCAGCTGGCTCCCAAGTAACAGTGGAAAAGCCTCTAAACATAATGTTATGCTGGCAAGAACTATGCCCATGGCAGAAGTGAGCTGCTGATACACTGATCTATACCAACAAAGTACTCTTAGTAGAGGTTCAGACTGCAAATTATATTTATCTGAGTACCTTTTTTAAACTTATGTGGGAAAGGAAGTACCTTAAATAGGAAGAGATACTGCACTGCATTACAAAAAAAAAAAAAAAAAAAAAAAGAAAAATCAAACATTGTTCTCATGTATTATGAGAAACTTGTTCAGCTTTCCAAGTTAGAGCAGACTAGCCTAACACCACTATGGAACAGCATGAGGCAAGTGTAATGTTTGCCAGCTGACTATGACTATAATCCTAAAAGGACTGACAATCAACTATTTACAGTTGAAGTGAAGGGAAGTGCAACCACTACCTCTTCAACAATAAATGCATGCACCTTCCCTGTCAAAGTTAGATAACAACACCCATACCCACAAAGAAGTTACCAAATTAGTACATTTTGCATACCTCCAGTAAAGCCAGTGAAACGGAAGTAATGAAAGATTTTCCAGTATCTTATAAATATGGCTAAATAACTGTATAGGTCACTGTATACTAAAATCAGTAAAGTCCAAAAGCCTCAAAATCAGGAACATGAGGAAAAAAGATGTTTCACATGTACCAAGACATTTAAATTACCAACCAACAAAACCCAAAAACTCACAAGTACGTTTCAATAAACCAGAAAACATGTCCTGTGTGTTACATCGGTACATAATAAACAGTTAATTTAAAAAAAAAATATATATATAGGAAGATGGCAAGAAAAACAAAATCATGTTTAAGTATTACTAAAATGTAAGTATCACTAGCAGACCTCATTAGACATCCCAATAAGCTTTCTAAACTGGGGCTAAATTCCACTGTACACAGCTAACATTGTCTATTTAACTATTCATCTATTTATTTAAATTGTGTTCTGCTAGAGTGAAACGTTAAAGCAGTAAAAGTATTAGCACAGATAGATTCTATGCATGTATCTGTATCATCACTACTTAATTACTATCAGCATTTCCTAGAAAGAGTTTCTAGGATCATAATCAAATTAAGAGTTCTAAAACACTAAGACTCAATCATCAGCCTGGAACTACAGCCAAGCCCTCCACCTCACAACAGTTCTCAGAGAATAAAAAAATTCAAACATTCTGATTAACAAAGATCTTCTCAAAAATCCAACACCAAAAATACTATGAATTAAAGCTTCGAAACTGAAACAAATGTAAGGTCTTCACTATTTCTGTACCTCTTCTGAAACACCTAAGAACAGCCTAGCACCTATCCTTTTACAACTAATCTCCCAATTCAGAATAATTCAAATCACATTTGTCCATTCTGAAAGTACAGTATGACCTTCTATCCCTTTCGTATAATTTGAACAAAGCTTATATTAATACCTGACACTTTGCACCATTAGTATGGCATGGAGTTTGCACAACAAATTACGACATAACATAGTTTTCAAATAAAAAACCTAGCAAATTATCACATCCAGATTTCCTCAGGTATTGAGTTTTACAAGATGTAGGCCATTGCACTGAAATTTAAAGCAAAACTTAGAAGTATATTTTGGAGCATATATTCTCCTCTTTCTCATTATTCTTCCCCCTACTTTTTAATCCAAATCCTTCAGCCTAAAGATAGCTAAAGATTGGCTACAAAAAGTAATCCAAGAAAAGCATTTACTATATTTGGATTAAAGTAATCCTTTCTCCACCAGAGCCAAACAGATTGCCTTCACAGCACTCATCAGAAACTATTTGTTTTGCAGTCTGGAAACTGAAATAGTGAGGCCAATCACCAGAAGTGGTGGTTCAAAGCAGACTTTTGAATATTCTGGCTTGGACAAAGGGGAAAAAAAAAAAAAAAAGGCAAAACACAAAACCCCAAAACAAGAAGCTTGCAAACCAAAGAATAGCATCTGCTGTGTCTGTCTCCAGTCTCCCCTCTCCTCTTTAACAGGCTTCTGAAAAGTTTGAGAAAAAGGAAGAGCCCAACTCTCCCTCAGTGCCTCTCTCCCAGAAGTATCACTTCCCAATCTATAATGGAAGAATTCTTGAAAAGATAACTGTTGGTAAGTTCCGTAGTCATAAAATTTGGCTACTCCTCCTTTTGACAGTCCTGTAAACTCCAGGTAAAAGCCAAGAAGTTTGGTAGAAAATCATTAGTTGACTACACACCTGGTCTTCCAAATGAGGAAATGTCAGATCAAGAAAAAGTGGCAGAAATATTGTTCTCTTAATTAGTCCCTTAGAATTAGAGGCCATCCTGAGGAAAGGGAATGTGACAGTTAGAGCCATATGTGGTAAGTAGCTGTTCTGGTGACAAGAGCTCAAAGACATGCTGTAAAAACTGTTGATATCTTTGAAAGCTCATTATGTTGATTATAAGAGTAATGTAAACACTACTGTCTACACAAGTGATCTTAGATAACTTGTATCAGAATACACAGGCCTTCAGTTTGTTGGTCCTGGTAATGGGGGAGGTTTATGTGTTTGGGTTTGGTTTTTTTTTTTTTTTTAAGCCATAATCACCAGAAAGGACCTTGGTACAAAATCTTAAAAGCAGCTGTGCATAGATGTACCTTCTCAGAGAAAGCACTATTCCTCAGGGACAAGTTATTCTGGACTGAATCTGGCATGAAATTTAGACAGATACTTTCTGCAGTTCAAAGGCTGCCCACAACATTTTTCACCTTCCCACAGCAACTGAGATTTCAATTCTTTTTAACACCTGACCCATCCTTTATGTTCATGCACCTAAGGGCTACATTCCTGGAAAGCACATGGAACTTGAAGAGCAGTTTTTACTTAGAACTAAACATACCTCTGTTGACATAAGCTTGCTAACATCCACACAAGAGTGCCTGAGCACTCATGCACTTCTGCCCTATCACCACGCTAAAGGTACAGGTTAATATCATTACAAAGCTAAGCTATTACCAAACAGGAGAGAATCACTTTCCTATTTGCATCTTCAGCGACATGTTGCCCTTCATTGGGCTTCACCAATTAGCTTAGGAAACTAAACTAATCTCTTCTGGGAGTAGGGGAGCAACTACTTCTCTGCTCCTTTGTGCTGGCTGTCTTTAGGGCCAGGCAAGAAATGACATGCCACTGATGGGTTAAAGGAAGGAGCAAGCCAATAAATTGTAACATCAGCCCACTCCCTAGAATCAGGTCCCAACCTAACACAGGGCGATTAGCAAAGCCAGTATGCTCTTCTGTGAGCCTACATATGCTGATCAGATGATAGCTGATCTCTTGTCAAAGACGCAACCCTAAACACTCCTGCCTGATCTTTTCGGCTTCTGGCAGGAAAAGAAGAACTACTAAACAGCAATGAAATATTTTTTTCCCTTTGTGACAAACTTTTACAATGTGCTGTAGCACAAACTCTTTCACCATTTCCTTTATATTTCTGTCTCTGTAACAATACCTTTACTAAACACTTATCTTAGTGGCAGTCCACCTCTTTTCTGCCTCTCCCTCATTTTTTTTCTTTTCACAGAATCACTGAATAGTCTGGGTTGGAAGATGATCTAGTCCAGCCCTCTGCCACAGGCAGGGACCTCCTTCACTCACCAGGTTGCTCAGAGCCCTGTCTGACCTTACCTTGAACACTTTAATTGGATATACATCACTTACACTGGATATTCATCATATCACATACACATCACATTACCATGATGTGCAATATGCAAACTACAAAATGCATATCTGACTGTAACAAGTGGGTTTTGGTTTTGGGTTTTTTTTTTAAGCTTCAGTTACCTTTAACAATCAAATACCTGCTGAAATTACCATACTATACTTCCAGGCTCTTACGAGTACCTGCTGTTTTGCCCTTTATATACCCAAGAAAGACAGAAAGCAATTTATCTTTTTAATTCTGAACTACCACTGTTAATCTAGAAGACTTGCTCACTTTACAATAATAAAATAAAGTATCAGTAAAATAAACCCTGTAAGGGTACATTTTCAATAGTATCTCTCAGGCTCACACTAATGAAGAGGTGCAATAGATGCTCTAGAGAGGCTGCTGTTTGTGAAGCTGTTGCAACACGTGCATTTAACCAACTGACAGCAGTGCTTGAGGCACATGGAACAAGGGGGAACATCCTGAGGGAATTTTCAATGCACATTTCAGAACCTTTTGTCATCATGCACATAACACACAAAATTACAGCTGCAAATTGCAGAACATGAAGGGCATGAACATCCTCCACACCTTTAACTATCAACATTCCAGGCCATGAATAAAATTCATGAGCTTACAGCTGCTCTTCAACTCAGATGCACATTCCCCTTCTTGTGTACACAACACATAACACTGCTAGATGTATTTGCTTTGTGTGGCAAGGTTTGGGGGGGGTGGGGAGGTGGGGGGGTGTTACAGGGGTGGCTTCAGTGAGAAGCTGCTAGAAGCTTCCCCTGTGTTCGACAGAGCCAATACCAGCCGGCTCTAAGTCAGACCCGCCACCAGCCAAGGCCGAGCCAATCAGCAATAGTGGTAACGCCTCTGTGATAACATATTTAAGAAGGAAAAAAAGTTGCAGGGCACACAGAAATGGTGGCTGGAGAGAGGAGTGAGAACATGTAACAGAAACAACCCTGCAGACCCCCAGGTCAGTGCAGAAGGAGGGGGAGGAGATGCTCCAGACGCCGGAGCAGAGATTCCCCTGCAGCCTGTGGGGAAGACCATGGTGAGGCAGGCTGTCCCCCTGCAGCCCAGGGAGGTTGAGGTCCACGGGGGAGCAGATCTCCACCTGCAGCCCGGGGAGGACCCCATGCCGGAGCAGGCAGATACCCAAAGGAGGCTGTGACCGTGTGGAAAGCCCGCGCTGGAGCAGGCTCCTGGCAGGATGTGTGGCCCCATGGAGAGAGAAGCCCATGCTGGAGCAGGTTTGCTGGCAGGACTTGTGACTCCGCCGGGGACCCATGCTGGAGCAGTCTGTGCCTGCAGGACTGCAGCCCGTGGAAGGGACCCACGCTGGAGCAGTTCGTGAAGAACTGCACCCCATGGGAAGGACTCACACTGGAGAAGTTTGTGGAGGACTGTCTCTTGTAGGAGGGACCCCATGCTGGAGCAGAGGAAGAGTGTGATGAGTTCTGCCCCTGAGGAGGATGAAGAGGCGGAGATAACATGTGATGAACTGACCGTAAACTCCATTCCCTATCCCTCTGTGCCGCTGGGGGGGTAGGTGTAGGTAGAGAATCTGGGAGTGAAGTTGTGCCAGGGAAGAAGGGAGGGGTGGAGGGAAGGTGTTTTGAGATTTGGTTCTATTTCTCATTACCCTACTCTGGTTGATTCATAATAAATCGAGTTAATTTTCCCCAAGTTGAGTCTGTTTTGCCCATGATGGTAACTGGTGAGTGATCTCTCCTGCCCTTATCTCGACCCACAAGCCCTTTGTTATATTCTCTCTTCCCTGTCCAGTTGAAGGGAGGGGAGTGATAGAACAGCTTTGGTGGGCACCTGGTGTCCAGCCAGGGTCAACCTACCACACCCAGTAATCAAGCCAGCACGGCCCTGGGAGCCTCATCTTCCTGCTCCCTTACCCATCACATTTGAAATTTGACTGCCTCCCATTTACTCTGAAGGCTCGCCACACACGTCTATGGAACTGCAATCACTAAAGATGAAGGACAAACTCAAGTACCTGCTCCTCATTTTAGGGGCAATAAAATTAAAATTTGCCTATACTGCAGAGAAACTTTGAGCCAGATCTGACAGCAAATTTTCAATGTATAGAAAATTAAAGTGAAGTCCTCATATCTGAATTCTTCAAAATGCTGTCAAGTTAGCAATGCTCCGTTCATTTAACTCTTGCTGAAGTGTACTGGATCAATTTTCCATCTTGTCTACATGCACAGTGTAGACAAGGCATTTAGAAAGTAGACAGTGAATCTGTTACAATCACAACAAGAGATTTCTGTTGACCCCAAGAGATGATGTTTGCCTCCTTAGCACATGCAGCTAAAACCCAGCAAAGATGGTATTTCTTGGATGTACTTGTTCAGTTTTCAATCATCAATAGGCATTAATGCTCATGAAAACTATTTTTCCATCCTGTCCACCCACTCTTATATGTACCACAGCCACCTATGCAAGACCTGAGCAGTCAATTTGCAGGTGCCACTGAACCAATGTTGATAGCTGGTTGCCTATCAGAGCACCTGCTTTCTGAAACAGGAAACTCCAGGACTGTCATCACAAATGAAACACAAATGTCTCCCAGGTAAATTAGTCATCTCCTTTAAGGACCAGTTTCCGGTACCTGCATTAACAGTGAGTGGCACTCTCTGCCACAAGGGGATGATTGCATAGCACTCACTCCACAAGTAATCGCTGTGGGCAAGACCATCAGCACCTCTGATTTTATTCTTTGACTGCCATGATGAAAACAGACAATTTGGAGAGATTATGAAAAACATTTACCAAGAAAGACACTGAATCTCACACGCACTATTTAATTTCAACTGCTTTTGACCATGTAACATGGGCTACAGAGTTCACATGTATTACGATACTCTAATACTTCTGATACTCTGAAGAAATGCACAATGCCATCCCCAAATTTCTAACATTTCCTCAAAGAATAAGGCTAACACTCAATCTAAAGCTCTTTTTCAGAAAATGGAAATAATGCTCTAACTTGCAATGAAGCCTTCAGAGGGGAGGAAGAACCTGGATTAGTGAGCAGTGGATTGACTGTGATGCTAGTGCAGCCCTGAAGCAGCATCTGCATAAGCGCTAGGCTAAAAAACCTTTCCACAAACAAGACCAGTTCATTGTACATAAAACACAAACAATGTCAGAAAAGGGAGCACTTTTCTATAAATAAAAGCATTCCCCAGGAGGACAAAAAACCCCCCAGAATTTAACTGCAGGAGTTTAATAAGAAACACCCTGTTCCAGCCTCTTCTTCATTTAATTTAAAATAAACATAAACCAGATCTCTCCTATGCAACACAATCATTCCCTCAGAAGAAATGGAAAGGAATTCAAAGGTCACCCTGGAAAGTTTGGTTGTTGGAAAACTGAGAAGAGACTCTTGTCCATCGGTGATCCTTGAGGGGTATCTGGTCTATTCCCCTCACACATAAATTGCAGGACCCCTATTGCAAAATTCACCCAGCACCTCAGCTCCACCACGTACTCTTCAATCCACTCAACCCCTACCATCAGTAACTGCCCGGAGAGCTCAGCACCTCCTGAGAGGTATCACCCCCAGCAATCATCAGAACGGGTCCCTGCAGCACAGCACTTACATTTGTCCTCTGGCCAAGGCAGTTTCTTCTTAAAATTTTCTAGCCATTCATTCTAACAATGACAAGGATCTCAAAGCAAATGGGAGGGCAGTAAGCCAACCTCCCAATTATTTGTCTAAAGCTATTAAACTTTAGGACAAATTCTGCAAAACGCCCAGAGTGTCATTGTATATACTCGCTGTACAAGCTATATAGAGTTCAGCCAATAGCATACATGCATTTGTGATTGGAAGATAA
>JAOBAS010000072.1:44408827-44422450 GCA_025311575.1 Elanoides forficatus
ACCCCCTTCCATCCCTGGTAGAGTATTCTACCCTCCATCCCATTCTTGTTTAAAAGAAAAATAAATTCCAAAAGTGGGTGGTGATAACATCCTCTTACCTTCTGCAGGATTGATAAAGGACAAGACAGAACTGAGACTGTGACTACTAAAAACGGCCAAGAGAGCAGTGGATTGGAGGATGAGCTGGATTTTGATACAAACTTCAGTAGTACAGACAGTGGTGAAGATTCTGATGTGCTTGAAGAACGATTTAAAAGTATGAATTTTGAAAGGACAGAGATCTAAAAGGTTGAGTTTATATGAGAGACTACACGTATTCAAAACTGGTGAACCAATGTTTGGCTTAAACTGCTCTGAAAATATGTTTTGACAGCTAAGGTCCTTGCATATAAATGTTGGCACTGTGTATTATGAAGCTTTTGAGGGGTTTTGTATAAATAAATTTTTTTTTGTATTAAGAGCAGAATTTCTTGTGGAAAGATTCAGAAGTTGAATCTTTAAGCATAGTTACTTCTTGCATACTTGTAACAACTTCCTGTTTCTCTGGAATAAAGCCCCTTTGTGTAATTGTAATTGTTCCAAATTCAATATTATGCAACTGTTGTATTGCCACTTGGAAAGCTACATGAAAGTCTAGAATAAATACAGAGTCTTGTCATAAAAAGGAAGAGCTAAATCAACAGTTTGCTGAAGGAAGAACTTGCAACTTCTGTCAGTGAGTTTACAAACAGGGTCAAAATATCAAGTGTTAATTACCCTTATGCCTGTTGTTTCTTTTCTGTGTGAAAAAAGAGAGCCTAAATGCCATCACCAATACAGGTCATGAGCGGTTAATGCTTATTTACTATATAGAAGTACACATTACAAATTTGTGACCTTGTTACTCCCAATGTTTTGAAAGGAAAAAACTGAAGACTTTTTAGATTTTCGTTAACAGGTGTCACTTTCTTTTCCTTTGACTGCAGATCTAATGTAGTTTGCTGTGATGTGAAAACACTTGTGTAGTGTAGTGATGCTTATATAGTTACTCTCTTCCTTTTCAGTTCTTTCTGGGGGTTATTTCAATGTAGATTTAAGCTCTAGGAAGAACTTAACTGAATTTGCAATTAACTATCTTTATGACACTCAGGATGGTTTGATTTCTTCTGTACTGTCTGCTACCTCTACAAATAAAGCTGAAGAAGTACTTCCTAGTAATTAAATGGTTTAACCTATGACAATATACTATGCCGTTTTTACAACTGCATAACACTGCTTTAGTGTTCTGCCTGATTTGCAGTAGTGGGCATTGAAAAATTTGATTCCCAAACTACCTTCTTCAAATGAATTGTGAAGGACTTCAGCTCTGGGATTATTACATACAGACACACCCCTACCCCCAGTGGAGGAAATACTGAAACTTTATCCTGTGGGTAGAGATAGCCACCCTGGGGCTGCTGTAGTTGACCTTAACTTTAAAGAAAATGTAGTTACCAGGATGCGTAAGACATTCAGCTGTCAATAGCCTAGAAACTTCTGATTTAAAGGACAACTTTAGTATCGACAGTAACAGGCAACAGCAAAATTCTTGTAATCAGTCATGGAACCGTGAGCTCTTACTGTTTTTTTTAATGTATAGGTGCTTGTCACTACACATAAGGCCTTAAGAATGAGCTTTTTCTTTTACTATCATTTAGATATGTCTTTCACTTTTGTATTGTACATTGTTACACCCTTTTAACTTTTCTAAACTATTTGTAAGTTTGTATCTTAATATCTATAAAATGCTTTCATAATGATCTCTAAGGACTAGTAATCTGCTTGGGTTTTTCTTTTTTTTTCCTTTTTTTTTTTCGTTGTCTGTGTTGCCCTTGTGTTGTTGAATAATTTGATTCCCTAAGGTTATTTTAATTTTTCTGTCCCATCTACATCTTTTGCATAGGTAGATTTTTGCTAAGTATTTTGCGATAACCGCTAGCAGTAAACTATTGAAAAACACTCTGCTGGTCTTCTCTGTTCCTGTGATGCATTGTGACTTTTGTGGCTTTTCACTGAGACAAAGTCTAAAGTTTACTGAGTGTTTGGGTGATATTCTATTTCTTTCTGGGGTTGCTTATTACATAGTTGTTTGCAGTCATAAAGGACTAGGACTGATGACCCAAACAACCCATCTTCTTTCTGCACCCACTCTGTAAATATGTTGTTTGTAAGCTAAACCACTAGTCTTGTGATTAAACATACTGGCTTTTTCACTTAACTGCAACTATGGCAAAACAAGAAATTCAGAAGTTTAAAATTTGTAGAAGGGCAATGGTTTGTCTTGAAAAAGTCAGCGAAGCTGGAAGGCACCAAGAGGCAGAAAAGGAGGTTGTCTGGTGTGTTTAGAAGTGACTGGAAATTGGTCTGAAGGTCATGTTGGCATTGACAGATAAGTCCTCCCAACAGGACAGCAGTGATGTCTGACTTAACGTGACATTGCCTGTTGTCCTGCCAGCTAGCGCTGATAAAGACAGAGTGGACAAGGAATATCCCCCCGACACACTGCAGATGACTGTGTTGGCGGGGTAGAGAGAGTTAATAAGTAATCTGGAGTTAGCTTCAGGAAGAGTCTCTGAAGGGGAAACCATGAGTGTCATCAAAAGTGAACTTGGCTTTTGAAAATTACATGCGTATGGGAAATGTTCTTCCACTTGGAAAAATTAGGTAATGGCCTAGCCCTTTGCCCAAAGGTGAGAGGAAATCCTGAAATGATAGGAAAACATGTCATGGAACTGGCGGGAGCTGTATAATGAGAAAATCAGGGGAAGGGCTCTCTTCTCAAAGTGGTGACACAAGCTGTCAGTGCTGGGGAAGAGCAATGCCACACAGATGAGCAACATGTAGCAACAAAACACAAATGTTAGTGAAAGTCCTCTGAAGTTAGCATCTTCATGTCACACAACTAATGCTCTGGAGTTCAGGTAGGCAGTTAATAGTACAGTTGATGAAACTGCTGTGAGCGAGCACAGCTGCAGTGGTGGCTGGCTGGTGCTAGACCAACCTCTCTGAAGACAGCTTTTGGTTCTGGCAAGTGTTCTGTACTTTAGTCTTAACTGCAGTTAAAACATACACTGCTGAAATGATTGCTGCAACTAAACCCATGTATGATGGTGGTTGTGAGTCAGCTTGCAAAATTGCTAATTTGGAGTCTGGGTACATTTGCTATTACAGGAAAAAGGAATTTGTATTTTACTGAAGATACCTCTAACAGCAATAAAAAGAACAATTTTAGTTTTGTTTAATTTTGACTGAAGTTAGAACATATTTGAAATTACAGTAAGATACTATTTTTCTAAGACAGTTAAGTAATTCTGAATTTTAAGGTGGGTCTTTTTGTGAAGAACTTGTTGAACAGAGGATTATGCAGGGGCAGGACCCCTTTAAACCCTGCTCCTCAGTAAATTCATATACAGATGAGAAAATAAAAAAGGAAGGAGATCAAAAGTCATCAGAGAGATTTCTGAGAAAATCTTTAGGGTAGTTGCATAATAGGAACAATCTTTAGAGGTGTTAAAGAATAATGAATTTGTGTTTCTAAACTTCAGTAGAGGGTAAATAATAGTACCACCATGCCTGCAGGATATTGAGATGCAATGTAAACGATCTACCTAGGGTGACTGATCAGGGATTTCAGGAGTTTAACTGAACCTTGTGGGTCCTTACCGAATACATTACTGAAGAAGAGATTGGTAGATGTTAATAATTAGTCATCCAAAGAATAAAGGTGATGCAGTGATGCTGCTGACACAGTTGGATTCCTGTTAACTGATTGTCCTTAGGAGTGTTACCAATTCTCATTTAGTGTGACTCAACACTGACAGTAATTAATTAGGTAATGGACTGTCGGTATGTGTAAGGCAGGCATGCAAGATGATTCTTACTTCACAAGGGGAAATGTTTATCATAGGCTTGAGCTGTCACAACTTGTCATCGTTGACTTGTACAGGTTTCCAGAAAACTGAATTCCCATATATAAGGATTTCTTAGGACAATCTGGATTCATTGCAGTATGAGGAGAGTCTGGTATGGACACAGAGCTGCCTTCTAGCATAATTCCATAACAATGTTCTCTGTCATAGTTTGCAGACATCTCTGAGACATCCTGTCATCAAATGTTTTGAAGTACCAGGCGGTACAAAAAACATTGCCCAATGATTTACTTATAGTTTTGCATGGGCTGGGCTCTTCCATTCTTGACTTAGCTACTGATTAATATGTATTGCTCTAAAGTACTAAAATAATACCAGCCTCTGAAGGTTTACAGGACTACTGGTTAATTAGGAAAAGGGTGGCTTGTTCTCTCCCTGTAATGGGCATGTAATTGGATGCTGAGATGCAAATCGTAGCATTAGCAAGGAAAATAGAGGAAAATACAGCAGGTAATCAAATGTGAGCCACCTTGTAACCCTCTAGCCCTACAATTATATGTGTTTTCTTTGTTCAGGAGTTCTCAGAAGTAAACGGATGCTGGTAGAAAATGCAGAACTACCCCTGCTTATAGGAAACATCAGGCTGACTTACAGAGTTAATGTAGAAAGGTTTGTAAGTAGCAAGGAGAGACAGGCACACTGTCAGCATCTGATTTACTTCATTCTTCTGCCTAACTTTTATCTGAAAGCTATTAAAATACAAAACTGTATGAAAAAGAAAGTATGTCCTCTGCATACATACATGCTCTCATCACATACAGTGAGTGTATAAGGTAGGGTTCCTAAACCTCAAAATAGTTGAAAATACACTGGTATCTGAAGTGAAGTAGCTGTGTCTAGGATTGCTAACACATTCTCAGACAAATCACCTGTAACAGACTAGAAATATTTGGCATATTTCAGGTAGCAGATTTTCCTGTTGAAGCCTCTGAAATAGTTAAGATGAAATCACATGGGAGTTATCTTTTTTTCTGCTGAAGTCAGTGAGAAAACAATTTGTAGTAATAGGGATAGGACTCATAATTCAGTCATCAATAAGAAGCCTGAATTTGGGGATCTGAAAATGGGCTGAAGACCACATCCAACACATTAAGATTTGACCTGAATTTCAGGTATGTGTAGTATCTGTACTTGCATTTGCCTTTGATATAGCTTTGGAAACCCAAATTAAAAGTGTGTGGTGTAGTCTCCTAACTAAAAGTGCTTTGAAAGCAGTACCAAATATTTTAATATTTCTCTTAAAACTGCAACATAGAAGGCCATGGTTTTGTACAAAAAAATATACGGATTACACATGTTCCTGAATGGCAGCACTCAATTGAAGTCTCTGTTTTTAGGACAGCTTGCATTTGTGAGTCTTAAGTTTGTCACAGCTATGGTCCTTGCACTTGGCTTGCTGTTTCCTAAATCCTGTGTGAGCAAGGGTGACATAATGTGTAAAAAGATTCTGTCAAGAGTATCCATAGTTTACATATTAGTATATGTAGCAGCAGTGAAACTTAGCATTTATTAAATCAGTAATTGCAAGCTGCGTGTGTAACAGTTTGATTTCTTTTTTTTTTTCCTCATAGACCTTACTCATTCTCCTGACTATTTTATTCCTTTTAGGGTTATTTTCTGTCTTTGTCCCACAGTGTGGTTCTGCATGATAGAAGTTGCTACCTTGAATGAGAGCTGATACAGCCTCTGACTGACAGCAACAATAGATCACTCTGGGTTATTCCCAGTAGCAGCAACAGAGTTGACACCAGAACCGTAAAACAAGCTGCTTGCTTCGAAGTGGTGATGTTTGTGAGATGTATGTAAAATGAAATGAAGCTTCGGGTATTAAGGAAAAGGATAAAAGGGCCATAGGGTATTTTTTATTATAGTAGAGAAATGCAGAATAACCCCAAACCTTCCAGTTCCAAGGAAAAAGAAAATCCATAAAATCAGACTACATCTATTCCTTTAGGAACAGCAGATTTACTACTGCTTACATGACAAAAATTTTAAAAGTCTTTCTCTGGGAATGGCTAAAATCTCATGCTCAAATGATAATAACTTTTCAGTAGGGGCTCAGTCTTATAATAAGTTAGTGATGGAACTTACCAGAATGGAATAAGCTTGTACCTGCATTATTTAGAGAAAAGACATCATATATTCTTTATGTTATAAAACTGTAGTCCTATGCTCTGAAAAGACCATGAGGAATTTGGCATAAATGTCTAGAAAGACTGATCCTGTTATGCCAAAATCTTCCTATTTTAGGAAAGTGTTACCTGAAGGATTAAGCCATCTCAAAACTATGCATTGACTGGAACTTCAGAGCTATTGTTTTTACTGTGTTTTGGCAGAAAGTTTTCTACTCTTTCCCGTTTTTATATTAGCTTGGGTCACATTTACGTGTAAGTAGTACTGACATTATGATCTCTCTGCATCAAGAGGAATTAAGTTTTGGATCACTACATTCAACTAGTTGCTCTTTTCACATCCTCATGACTGAACTTCTCTCTAAGGTCTATGGTCGTCAAACAAAGACGATGGCTGTCTGTGTTACTTCAAAAAATCACACTAGCGGCTGACTGGCTGTGACAAAATAGGTACTGTAGTGCTTACACAGCGCACTGCTGAAATGCATCCCCTTGGGCATTCTTGTCCCCTGCCACTCCATGCATGTGGCAGTCCAGACCCCTCTCTACTATAGAGGCTGGAATTAAAAGTGTGCATTGTTGCTGCACGTTGTTCCTGCTTGCCATTAATGAGAACACAGTGTGTGGCTCAAAACAGAGGGTAGTGTATATGCCTCTAGTCTTTAAATGGAGAGAAGGGTCTCTGCCAAATATCTGAAGGTGTCAGGCAGGGTGCCCAGGCCAGGTCTGCCCAAAATGCCATTTGGGGGGAGAAGAAAAAGCTTCTAACCAAAATAAACACAGCACCAAGCTTGTGAGTATGGAAATGCAGAGGTTCACACAGCCTGCAACTACCTCTCTTCCTGTTCACAGTCTCCAGCTGTCACTGTAATGTGCATGGAAATTAATCCCAACAGTAAACCTACAACTTTACAATAATTAGCCTGACAAAAAGTTAGTGTCTATTGCCCCCTTGTAATTTAAATGAAACTTAGTAATGGACAGTAACTATTCTGTAATGTACTTGTTCTCCTGAGTCCTAAATGGAAATTAACTAAAGAGAATAACTCAGTTTAAGAATCCTGTTCCTGGAACTGAAGCCAGACCTTCAGTGACAAAATACAGACTTATCACTACTTTTCTTCTGTAATTTGATGGGCTTTTTGATGAGGGGTTTTTTTTTTCATATTAAAGCTATGTTTACCATTAGTTACATTATTGTGCGTAGCTCTGTTCCACACAAAGCTACTGCTTTAACAAGACCACCGAGTCATATTATTCTGCAACTGGGAATGCTGTACTTTTTCCTAAAGGTAAGTAGTGTTACAACGGAACTTCATTTACTGATATTCAGTAAACTATATCAGTGGCTAAATACCTCTTCCCTAACAGATGCAACATCAAGAGAGTCCACCGGGCTTCATGTTTGACTTATTTTGACTGAGGGTTGGAGATTTTTTGTGTGTTTTGATTTGCACCAGTGCTTTGCTACTCCATTATAGAGAAGGGCCCCAGGTCTGTGTAGCAGTTGCTGTTCCAGAGCATACTGCATAAATCACTTAGGGTAGATGCATGAGGTCACAGGAGCTAGAAGGTCAGCAAGAGACTAGCAGCAGAACCCAAAACTCTTACATCCTACTGCAGTGCCTTACCCATCTGATTTTGCTGCTTACCATCTGACTTCTACACACAATGTACAAATGAGAGATACGACCTTATATAGACTAAGAATAAAAAAAAAAAAAGGTGCTAGTTGTTTTTTTTTTTTTTCACTTAAAGAATGTGGAACAAAGGAAATAGTGCTGAAAAAACCCTTGTGTTCAAAAATCGGCACATTTGCTTGCCTGGTGACTTACAGCTTATGGCTGAGCAAAGATGCCAGCCTTTCTCGTGCTGCTTTGACTGACGTCCTCACGTTTCTTTCGAAAGAGCTCCCTGACGACACCAGGTGTCACTGTAACAAAGTGAAAAAGTTGGCTTGGACGTTGGCTTCATACTGCGCGGTCGTGATGGCTTTAAAACCCACCAGCGATCTCAGGCCTCCAGGCTGGGTATCTCGAAGGTGTTTTGCTTTTACACCCCGCAGCTGGCTGGGCAGATTTTGTCTCACGGGGATGCAGCTCTCCCTGATCTGTCCAGCGAGCTGCGACCTGGTGATCTATGCTTCCAGCAAGCTGCTCCGGAGAGGAGACTGGGATCAAGGGCGGACACCTGAGCTGGGAATTCTGCTTTTAATCTGGAGTCTGCTCTTAGGGAAAGCTTAAAAGGCTGTGCTTCCCTGCCTGGCCTCCACACCTGCAGCTGCAATACCCGAAGCAGGCAAATACTGAATTTTCAAAAGTCAGTGCTAACATGCTCATTCAGTAGTCTGCCCCCCCGGCATGCAAATTAAAAAAATGGAACACTGCACAAACCAGGTATCAATCACACCAAAGAAATGATTACACATTGATACATTAAGCTCAGTTTGTGAATTTCCTCAGATGTCTTGGAAAACTGGTGTAGAGTGGTTGGGAGAGAAAGAAACCTGAAAATGAAAAATGTTGCCACCAAATGACATTTCACCCAGAACACTTTTTTCAGCAGCAGTTTCTCAGGAGCATCTCCGAGCTGCTAGTTGACAAGGCCTCAAAGTGGGTGTGTGTCAGGGCCAACAAAATTTTTACTCTTCTCTTCAGTTAGCCAAGAACATGAGCAGATGAAAAAGAGTTAGTTTGGCTTCCTGTGTTGAATTCCACCTCTACAGGCACCCACTCATTTATCATGGTGGGCCAGCCTTGGCTAACAGCCCACAGCCGCTAGCTTGCTCCCCTCCCTAGCAGCATGAAAGAAAGCAGAAGGAAGGCAAGGAGACTTGTGGATTGAGACAATGACAGCTTAACAGAGACAGCAAAATCTGCACAAGCAAGCAAAGCAAAAAGAGGAAATCACTTACCACTTCCCATGGGCAGGTAGATGTTCAGCTGCTCCTTGGAAAGCAGGGATTTGTCATGCGTAACAGTTACTTGAGAAGACAAATGCCATCAAACATCCCCTGTTCTCCTTTCCCTCAGCTTTTATTGCTGAGCATGACACCATATGGTATGGGGTATCTCTCTGGACAATTCGGGTTGGCTTTCCCAGCTGTGTCCCCTCCCAGCCTCCTGCCCACCCCTGGCTTACTTCTTGGTGGGGGACAGAGTGTGAAAGAGAAAGAGCGTTGACTCTGTGTGAGTACACTGTCCAGCAACAGCCAAAACACAGGTGTGCTGTCAACACTGTTTTGGTCACAAATGCAAAGCTCAGCACCATATGGGCTGCTGTGGAGAAAGGCAAACCCATCCCAGCCAGACCCAGGACATTTATATACTGAGTTTGCTTTCTGAAATGTCTCAGTGTTACAGCAATCCCAGGTCTGAGTGCCAAAAATGTAAATTATTGTGAAATTGTCAATACAGACCTTTCTAGGCACAGACTGAACAAATTTGTAAGAAAATTTATGAGCATACACATGGAGATCCACATGCATCACTCTGACGAAATGTTAGCCTTTCACTAGAAGTTAGTTGCCATATTCACTAAAGGGTAAAATGTATGATAAGCAACTCTTTTCTTGAAAGAAAGATCTGAACCCGTACTTAAAAAAAATCAATGTCTTCCACATTAGTCAGGTATTTGAAGACTCTGGAAAAAAAGTACCTATAAGGTGCTGGATGTTTAGGATTTGGATATTTGGAATAAAAGAGTGACATCTGAGTTTGTGGAGAGCAGGTGGTTTGTCTTTTCCTCTTTTGGAGGTTCCTGGATCACTTCATTTCATGTATGTATGTGTTCTGGAGAAGTTCAAATATGAGGGTGGTCATGAGCAGGACAAATTAGAATCATAAGTACTTGGGAATAGAAATCTGGAAACTACTTATTTGCCACTGCTGAAAACAGGGCTCCTTTTTTATTCCTTTCACAGTTAATTTCTTACTCTGATTGGTGGTCTCTGACAGTTAGCCACGTGCATGAGAGCATTCAAATCCACACCAGCATATTGTTTCAGTTAGTATTAAAGGTCTGCATAGTACTTCACAGAGCAACAGGGCATAAGATTTTTGTTCTGGAAGTACTGAAGGATTTTCTGAGAACTATGGAATTGTTCATTTACCTTGGGTCAAACCCAGACTGTATAAAAATCAATAGGAGTTTTGCTACTAAATATAGTGGTCTCTGGAGCTGGCATTTTAAACTTTCTACTGTTCTAATGGTTATTTTGACTATGAAGCTTTATGCAGTTGTAGATACTTAGAACAAAACTTTCTTCTGCTGAGAAGACCTCATGGGCATGTGGAGTCTCACTATAATGTGATGATTCACAAGGGTATTTACTCACAAATGGTAACAACCTTGTTTATCCAAACTGGTCACACAGAAACTACTTTGAAAAGCTGATATATCAGTACATATTTCTGATGTGAAGTTTTCTTGGTGGAAAGGGTATTGTCCTAGAGGAGATCTTAACTCTCAAATGAGGCAGATTTTGGGGTAAAACTCTTCCCAACCCAACAAACTAATGTAATTCCTGTTCATCCCTGAAGTGAATTCTCTGACCCAAATGTTGGGGAAGTTGAGCTGAAGGATCCTTCTTCCAATGGTGTAAGACTTGTGGATGAGGTGGCTACCAGGCATGCTTCTGTTTTTCTAGCCCTTTCCAGCCATGCTTTTGCTTTTCTAGCCCTTTCTTGGGGCGTGGCAGCACCAAAGATTTCCAACAGGGAGGACATCCCTCCTGTTGCTGACCAGACTTCCCCACGCCCCCATGTGCTATCCAATGGCCACGGTCTACACAACTTTACATTGTCATGCAATCCTTAGGTCCCCTGTTAGGACACTCTCTATGAACAGAGGCTTGACTTTTTTTTTGCTTCTGAAGGTATTTTGTGCACTGAGGGCAAAACAGATGAAATTTAACAGCATCAGTTAAATCTTCCCTAAATTCACCAATAATCTTTTGTTGTGATCTTAAACAATTTCTATGGTAACAGCAGAACAGTATTTCTATATTTATAACATCACAGTGGGGGTGGGCATCAGTGCTATTCTCTGTTGAAAGGTATTTACAGTTGAACTATTATAGGTAAAGTCTAAGACTTGCTTAAAACAAATGATACATTTTTTATTGTTTGACTTTGTAGGGGAGATATAGCAGGCAAAAAGTTCATTTTTGTTCACAATTTAGCTCATGAATCACTTGCCTTGACTGCAGTAAATGTGGTGACTGCATTAGTTACACCAGCAATGCTCAGCTGTCAAGAACTCTCCCTTTACCTAATGGAAATAATAAAAGTGTCAAAATTAGATGTCTGGTCCCAATCATAACTGATGATGTCATCATGTTTGTACCATGAATTATGATGCAAGCATTTATAATTAAAGACCAAATCAAAAGCATGAAATGAAAATTCACATGAAAGCTACAGCTTTCACAATGCAGTTCTGATTTAGTGCTAGTATTAATATCAAATGTACTAATAAAATTATTAATAATAAAATGATGTAAAAATAATATTTGTTATCACAGTATAAATCTAATAGTGTCCTATCAGATATTTTCAGTAGGCATATTCCTAGTGCTTTTTAAAATGGATAAGGCAGTGGCAAGTTCTCTATTAAATGTTGAAACCATATTTTTTTCAGTGAATATTTGAAACTGATCCACTGTGTTTCTTGTGTCGCAAATGGCACTGCAGTAAAGAGCACAGGCCATCACATAAGTAAACTGTATGTGGAACAAAACATTGTTACCTTAAGTACATAAAGATAGAGCAAGTTGTGTTTTGTAAAGAGATGTAATATAACTTTTTAGGAATTGAATGTAACATAGGAAAATAATTTCTCTCTGCAAGCTCTTGCTGGTTTACATAAAATAACATGTAACAGGAGGACTTCTTATCAAATGACAGACATTTGTATTGGTCATTTGATGAATTTTAATAAAAATTCCTAATAAAAGATAATATATCTCTCTACAGACCTGGACTTACATTTTTAGCCTTGTGTCATTTTGTACAGCCAGACTGTGCCTATTGCCAACATGGTCTAGCATTAAATTGCTTGTCTAACATAGTTGATCAGATAGGAAATAGTAAACAAATACTGTGTTCCCCTCTCTAGATTGTTTCTTAGTTAAGTAAGAAAATACATGACAAGGTAACAATGTTGTTTAGTAATAAGTGCGTGCCACATTTGTAATGGCAAGGTACCCAAATGGCACGTACGTAGACTGATGATGCAACTACAATGTGGGCTTACTGCTGCTTGCATAAGTTGGCTGAAACTTTCAGTGAAGATTTAATTTTTAGATAGGTATTTCCCAGTTAATTAAGCAGCTATTGAAGAATTGGAGTTGAAGAATTTCCTAAATTCAAGCAGAATAAAGGTGGAAGAAAAATCCTCTCCCAGAACTACCAGCTCTTTTCCTTCCTAATTAGGAATGAGTTGATGAGAATTTAAGCAAGTGGCCAAGAAGACAGAAAGAAAGTCCTTCTTTTGTCTAGTAGATAAAAATTAATAAGCAGAAATACTGTTTTCATTAATATTATCTTAATTTTAGTTTTCAGACACTAACTTCCTACTAGTTTTCTGATACGGAAAACAGCTACAAGAACATCACATAGATGCAGAAGGCCTAGAAAGCATTCCATGCACCACAAACAACTTGATTTAAAAGTGTAAATAGTCATCTTGGCCTTGTGCAGACAATCAACTGGAATCTAATTTCACCTTCTAAAAAAATTAAAATCTATTTTTGTGTCACTTTAAAAAAAAACCAAAAAAACCAAAAAAACCTTGACTTGGTCAGTTCGTTTTCGTTTGCTCCTGCTATCAGTTCCTTTCTTTTAGGACTGCTGTTTGCAGCATGCAGGAATACTCTAATTAATGCCGGTGGTGTTTCACATCTAATGCAGGCCTATTCCTTTGAACAGTTTTACTGAAGTGGAATGAACCTGGAATGCAATATAGTTTCAGTGGGGCAGGCTGGTTTCAAGAAATAAATTATGTATTCCCTCCCTGTTTCTGGCTTAGAAGAAAGTAACCATGGTGACTGCAAAAGTTTAATTTCTGCACAGACTCTGAAATTGTCATCTCTCACAGCTTTACTCCCTCCTTCACCCTGCAAAAAGAATTACCTTGCCAAAATAACTCCACTGCTCCATAATGTGATGCTAATAGCAAAGCTTCTTATAATTCATCCTCACTTCAAACTTCAGTCATTGTATCATGCAGCAGATTATCTCTAATCTCGTATCTACATGGCAATTCTGATGGCAAACTGGAAATCAGCTGACCGAACAAGTCCAAAGGACGTTCTCCGCATGCAAGATGAGACTTTCACAAGCACACGTATGACTGGGGAGCCCAGGGTGTGCTGGCTCCTCAACACACGAAGCTCACTGGTGCGCCTATTCAAGCTGTCCAGCTCACTTCTGAAACATGGGGTCTGCTGGTGCTCAGCAGGTTTGTACCTGACCCAAGAAGTGTTTCCAGGATCACCAGTGCGCTGGGAAGTCCACCTTGGGAAGGCCAGGAGAGAGGTGATG
>JAOBAS010000072.1:44507633-44526654 GCA_025311575.1 Elanoides forficatus
CCCTGACAAGAAATAATTTCCTTTGCATTTTCCTTTTTTCTTTTTTTGTGGTGTTCCTCTTACAGTTTGCATGGGCAGCCAGGAAAACCTTTGTTGTAAAATCTCATAAGTCAGTTCAGATATGGGCAAAATTCATGCGGAGGCCCTATGAAGGACATTCACATATTGCAGAAATTCTACCTTCATTGCTTTTAAAGGAAGAACATCACTTTGAAAATCAAAAAAGGGATCACAGACATTATACTGCCTCGCTGGAGCGATCCACGTGGCAGCTTGCAAGGCTTTGTGCAGGCTTTGGTGGCATGTTTGTGCCTTGCCTCTGAGCCCAGGTAAAAGCGAGGTCGGCATCCCCTGGGGAAATTCAATCTTCCTTGGCACTTGCAGTGAGTGTGGGGCTTATGAGACTGCTTTGTGCTGGGGCAATGCTGGTGGAGGGGATGCTGTCCTGCCCCCATGCAGGCTAAGCTCCTTCTGGCTGCCTTCAAGCATTTTCTCCATCTTTTAGTCACTTTGCCCAACACCCTGGGGACCTGCACAGGCAGTAAGTGCTTGCCCCCTCCGCAGTGCACCTGGCAGGGCCTGATAGCTGACCCATGCGCCTCTGAAATTCCGCATCCAGCATCATAGTGTTGGTGTGTCATAGACAGCCCCTGAGGCGCCATGAATAACTCTGCCCTTTGGATAGCATTTTTGGGTTACTTGAAGTCCCTCTGAGCTCTGGTGCTCAGCAGGACACGGTCAAAGTGGCCGATTTCATGGTGCTGGAGCTTGGCACTATCAGCGCAGACAAAACAAACACGCCTGCCCAAAATATTTGCGTGGCCCTGAAACCTTGTTCTGGGACTCGCTGCTACGCCTGATAATTTCTTCAACTAAACAAATGGGGTAGATCTGTCCTTAGTCTGTAGCCTTGGGAAAGAGGAACCTTAAGACGTCAGTTAGTTTCTTCTATTTTCGTTTCCTTCTAAACACGATTTTCTTATGTTGAAATTCCTTGTCAATACAGAGGGGGGAGGGGAAAAAAAGGCTATTATTCAGATGTTGAGTCACTGAAGGGAGAGGCTTGCCATGGCTGGAGGAGGCATCGCCAGGAGAGGACAGCCTGGGCTGGGGGTGGCACTGCCATGGGTATGGCTAGGAGACCCGCAGCCCTGCCAGCCAGTGTGGGACTGCTGGAGGGGCACGGGCAGCCCGAACTGGGCTGTGGAGATGGATGGCAGCTGGGACTCCCGCTTGCATGGGCATGTCAGTGTCAGGGCTGTCCTGGCCACCCTTTCCTGCAGATTTTGTGAAGTGCCAAGACCTACCCAGCAATCACTTTCAGACGTGTCAGCAGGGAGCCCAGGCATGGGGAAGACTGTGGTTAGCCACAGCTTATTTTAAGCTGAATCAGCCTCCTGAGCTGTGTTGTGTTACTAGCTTTGTGGGCTGAGAACAGCTCTTTCCTTGAAGTAGGAAGCAAAAAACCTATACACTATGCTTGTGGCTGTAACCCTACATACACAAAAGGTTTTAAAAAGGCAAAAGCATGACTCTGATCTCTGAAAAACACAAAGCTTCACTTCTCTACACACAGTACCTGGACAACTCAGCTGGAAGAGTGAAAGGCAGGGATTTTCAGATCCAGCTCTCATCTAGAACAGAGCTGCGCACCAATGAGGTGTGTTTGAACAACAGACTTTAAAAAACCCACAATGACCAGGTTTGGGAAAACACATGGATTTTATACAATCCCTTTGCCTGTTCTTCACCTAACTAAATTGTATTTGGTTAAAAAAATAATCAGAAGTCAGCAACTTAACTGATGCTAGTAAAACATGCCCCCAAAAAAGGCACAGTTAGCAGAAAAAAAGTGGAAGGTACACTGACTGCTTAGGACTTGTAGTCAATAGTGACATTTTTGTGTCAGCTTTTTTAAAAATAGCCCTCTATTTGTAGCCCCAAATGGCATACTAATATGCAGAAGCAGGCTGTGCATATATTAACTTTCTTTCTCCTGTACTAATAAGCTCTGCAAAGATACATTCTTGGCGTAACCTTTTACCATGGTTAGTTAAAAAATACCCCCCCGCCCCCAGTGGCTTTTCAAATTGTGTGAACTGTTTTAAGAAAATCACAGACGTGTTTCCTTCAGACTGTAAAACTGCTACCAGGAAGAGAGGGGGATGGAATGAAAGAGGAAAGCAAAGGCCAGCTGAAGCTACTGCAAGAGTTAGTTACGGAGTAAGGGTGTTTCTGAGGTTGGGGAGCAGAACTGTAACAGAGTATGGGTATTCTTGCCTATTGCTGCTTTTATTGTTTGGCGTGGGTGTGACACTGTTGCTTCCTGAGCTGAAGTGCTAGCAACTGAAGATTTTTAATAGGCTGCTCGAGGACAAAGCGTGGTGGTGGGTGGATTTTAGCCTCTATAGAAGCATACTGAAGTACATGGATATTTTGGGGCAATGTTTGCTGTAAGGTAAAAATAGGAACCATTACCTCTAGGCTTCATTTGTTTTTGCCCGCTAGCACAAGACGATGGAGGTGTGGCTTGTGTAGTGCTTGCTCAGGCCCCAGCCAAAGGGCTGCTGCACCTCCCCTGGTCCTCCTTGCCCTCCAGGAGGGGAGAAGCTCTTGCCACCCCAGAGCCTGGGGGAAGCAGGGATGTGGTAGAGGCACACTTGATGAAGCAAGGACAGCTGGGTCTGGAACCTGCCACTGTCACTGCCACTGCTGCTTTACGCAGCCAGGGGCAGTTTAGGATGTGGATGATGTGCTCCTCTCGCTGTAACATGGGTTTGGTCTGCACTTGGGGCATCCCTAGATGTTGTACTTCTGCTCCTGGCAGTGTAACCAACTTACCCTCTCTGTGATCTGTGGTATTGCTCTTTAAAGTGTGGCTTTTTAACTTGGATCACTTGGACAAAAACAAATCAGGAATCAATTGCATATGGTGGGGTGGAGGGGGTGAAAAACTAGGGCTGTAGGAGAGTCAAGCAGCTGGTGGCAGTAGGCTGGTAATGTGGCTCAGCTGGAGCCAGGACCACAGAGCTGTGTCCTTGCTGACCCCTTCCACACTTTGTCCTCGCCTCTGTGCATTGGGGACAGCAACCTTTACCCACCATCATGAAGGGCTCTGGGAAACAAAGAGGAAGAGGACTGTAAAAGTCCTAATGTTATTGTTCACTGATACAACCTTTGGTCTCCAGCAGCTATTTGCAGATGACTGTTAAATGCCTCTATTTAGTGAAGGCTGGTTGACACTGAGAAATGACTCTGTGCTGACCTGTGATTCACCCTCACCAGATGACAAACTGTTAAACACAACAAACTCTGCTTACGTGAAATGCTGAGTAAATTAACTTGTACCTCAAGGCCATTTCCTAACATAATATGATTTCCAAACTCTGGCTTAGAAAATCTTGCTGAGGAGCCAGTGAACTATTCCCACTGTTGGTTCTTTATTTATTGCCAGGTGCTTACATATAAGAGACTAAATTACTAGTATCAGCAAAAATATCACCTTAAATCAAATGTAAAACCATTTCTGCAACCTGCAGGTTAAAGGCTTGGACTCAGCTAGTAAACCTTGAAGCCATGATGGCAAATGCCAAACTTTGCAGCACTGCTACGTGCTTGAAGCTACCAGCCAATTTGTCTCAGCACTGAGACTGAAACTGCAATTCCTCAGCAGCCTGTGCAAATCCATGTGTGGTGGTCTCACCTCTTGTGACGCTCCCTGCCCCCTCCTTGTGCTAAGTCTGGTACTCAGTGAACTCTCCACGAGCTGTGGCGGTGGCTGAACTGGCAGCAAAACATCCAAGTCTTTGGTCCTACAAGGTCAGTCACAAGGTGATCTTCTAGAAATACACAAATCTGTATGGATATTATCCGTGAGATGAGTCCAGTGTAGCCATCAAAGGAACCAGCTCAGTCTCACTCTGAAGACTGTAACCAGACTGAAAGGGATCAAGATTTTTCCAGGGTCTTAAACCTACTTTCCCCTCATAAATCCCATGCTACTTAAAATACAACTAAGGAAAATCTACTTTAGCCTAATCCTGTTTAAACCTAGTCTGACCTGGTGTCCCAGAAGCATTATCAAAGTCAAACGGTCCTGTGCACAAACTGTTTCACAGGCTCCCTTGGGAACTCAGGACATACTCATCATGTGCCCAACTTCTCGCTGACCTACTAAAGTAAACTTCAATCAAATTTACAGTAAAAATGCGCTCTGCTAAGGAAAATCCTCATCAGCAAATGAGGCGAGTTGGGTGGGTTTTAAACAATATAAATGTAAATGTACATTATGGTAAAGAGTAGATAAACAGGAATGAGGAACAGTGAATTAAATTGCTTTTCTTTTCCTCAGATCTGTGCTGTAAAATCACCACGATTGTAAGTGAAGATTCACAGTGGGCCTTCATCCTGTCTCACTATATTGCAAAATCACCAATCAGGCAAAAATATTAGAGAGGGGCACTGTAGGTCTCCGAAAATGAAAGGTCTGAGCTGTCAGGAGCATTTCTCCACCGACATGTTTGCCATGCAGTAGCTCAGCAAACACCTTGTGCTTCTAACACCCCTCTCACAAAAAAATACACCAACAAGCTGATAAACATCACCACCAAAATGCTTTCAGAAAACAAAATACATTAACTATGTGTAAAGACCACTGTCAATGAAATCTGAAAATAAAATCATCCAATAAAGAGAAGCCCAAATACACATCTCTAAATATGCCTGGCTGACATTTAATGACACCTTTCAGGCCCTGGATAAAGGGACTGAGATATCTATGGCTGCAGTGGGAAAATTAAGCTGAAAGAATGGAAAAGTTCTGCTGTGAGCAGGGCCCCATACTGAACTGTGGCTTCAGTTTATCGTTTAGGTCATGTTGCCTCCATTTAGATTGATTTCATTATTGTACCATCAGAAGGAGCTGTAGGAAGAACCTGAAAACACATGAACCAGGAAGACCAGGTTAAAAATGACTTACCATCAACAGTGCTCACAGCCCTATCAAAACAACCTCAAAAACCTAACAAAACCCCCAAACAAAGCATTCTAAAACTGTTGATTCTTCTCTAACAGCAAACCAAATCATGGTGAGGCTGGCTGGCTGAGAGTAAAACCAATTCAGATGCAGCTGCATTTTAAAGTAGTTTAGCAAGTAAAGTGGTGGGCAGCTAAGGTGTCTTGAGTCCAATTAGGTAAGTAAATTTGGCTATTACACAGTCAGTGACTCTAACTCTTTCCTTGGATTTAAACATTTTTCATGAGCAACACAGCCTTGGTGGTTCACTTAGCAAACATGGCCCTGGTCTATGATTAAGGAAGGTCATCTTATGCTGATACTCAGGCTGGTGTTATAGATGGTTACTTCCTAACTACAGTATATGACATTGCAAACAGCAGGCTTGTGTTCAGTTAAATCCTTTGAGATATGGAATGTTAACTGGAAGAAAAATGAAAAAGATGAAGGCACTGTATATTTTATATATAAAATTCCCTGATACACACACAAGCCCCTACACATATTTAAAAAAAAAAAATACATGCACAACAACTGAAAAAGCAAACAAAGTTAAGAACTTGCTCTACAGTCACGGTAACGTAATTTAGAAATGTTGTCACCTGTGTATGGATTAAAAATAGCATCACACTGAGTCATTTAGCATTAGAGGCATTGCAACAGGAACGTGGAAGGAGGAGGGGGGCTCTGGAAATACCTTCGCTTGGCATGGGCCGTGGGTAACCTCACTGAAATGCCTGCAGAAAGGGAGGTACTTCACCCTACAACCCTCTCAGGTGCCCATATGGTCAGTTAAGTGCAAGACTTAACCTGCCTGGGTCAGCACCAATTACACAACAGTCTACTCTGCATGCTTGTACTCAGGTGTGAGAGTAGATATAATTATCCTATGTATTTTTTATTTTCACTCCATAATGAATAAACCTCAGCTTGTGATAACTAGGCTTATTGCTACTTGGGAGTAAATGCTGTGAGCTGGTTGTCGATACAGGGAGAAAAAAGCTAAGACTACAAGGAGGTTTAGTGAAGATACAGCTATCTTACTTAAGGGGCTTGAGCCAAAGTAACATTCACATGAGAAACCCAACTTCCAACATTGCTATGATACTGACCACGAGCTTCCAGGAGAGAAACACACACTGAAATGAAATTAGCATTACAAAAAAAAAAAAGTGTCATCTACATCTTACTATCTAGTACAAAAGGCAAGAGTGAGGCACATCTTCTTCAGAAAGCTGTGACTCTAGTCATTTCAATAATCAACACTTTTTTTTTTAAATGGTACAGCTTTGTATCTACACAAATAGTCAGGCCACAGTGTTTTGGATTCCCATTGTAGGTGTTAATCCTTGCATTTATTTCAGTACTGCCATCTTTAACAGCTTTACACTTCTATTTTCATTTCTTTTAAATCACAGGCTACTGATACTCTGTTATTTTGCATCCCACATGCCAAGACTTGCTTCTTCCACTGAATTCAATTTTTTAGGAGTCAGAATCTGGTCCTTGGTTGTTTTGTTGTGCTGATGTGCCCTTTCAAGCAGAAATCGTCTCTGTACTTTCTTCAATCTAGCAAAACCCCAAAAAATCCACAACCCTGTTTCTTCTTTGTCCATCACTAAATTACTACTACAATGGGCAACTTAAAGGCTGAAGCACATTCTGCTGAAGTGTTTACAGTAGATTAAGGGGTAACTCAGGGCTGTGAAATGGCATTTAAAACTCTCTTTTATTAGACATTGACCTCACTGTGGTGATAATTAATCCTCACTGTACTCACAGAGAGAACTTTGCTCCTGGGCTATTGTCACCAAAGCTCACACAATCAAATTAAACAGGTGTTAAACACAACGGAATTTATTCTTCAATCAAAATTGTTTAGAACTCCGACATTAGTAAATCACAAGTTCAATGACGTGAGAGGAAATTAATACTGCACAACCGACTTAAGAATTCTTAAACTTCAGAAATGATGGCCCAAAATGTGCACATCAGTCACCTAAAAGATGAGGGCTCTCAACCTTGAGGAGTTACCTTGGGCAGCATCCTGACCCAAGGGGAGGAGTCCCCGGCGGCTCCAAGGAGGACCGGCTCAGTTTGCCCTCTGGCAGGGCCCTGTTTATACCCTAGTCGAGTCTGACCTGTCATCATATATGGTCAATGGTCGAGAAGTTTCTTTTGACTGAGGTGTTTCACTGGCCAAGGGCCTTGCCTTTCAACCAAAGCATGTATGTGACAGTTGTCACCGGCAGAAGTGTGTATGTCACCACAGTCATCATGCAGGCTTGGTGGCTCGACCCCCAAACCATGGCTTCTTGTTTTTTGGTTTTTTTTTTTTTTTTTTTTTTCTCTCAGTCAAAAAGTTTTGGTCTCTATGAGGGCAGGTGTACCTGCCACAACTATGTTTTAATGTTTCCACAGGTAGTCACTCATTATTTTTCTAGCTCAGGTTTTCTAACTGTCTTCCTCAGTTAACTGTTTGGGTTTGTCATTTATTAATTCCAATGGCATGCAGGCACTTTCAGGTGTACTGCCAGAGCCCTTTGTGGCTCCTGAATCAGAGCATAGCCCATCAAATTTCCTGGGTGTTTAATTATGAAAAAGATCAAGTGAGTGAGTAATAGGTCATTTGTGAGAAAAGGCATTTTCATTGTCCGGCTGGCTGACAAACTAATAAAAAACAAACATAAAAAAAAAAATCACCCATCTATACAGAGAGCAAGTTCCTTTTCTTACTGAATCATTGCTACTGAACACATCTGGATACCTGAAACAAACCAATTTCCTTATTTGCTGTGTATTTCCTCCTTCAAGCATATGCATCAGACAATACTGTAGAGCTGCGTAGGAACACAGAGAAACTGACGCATTTTGACTCATTATAGACACCAAACATGAGTCAAGTCCTTATTAAGTATCCTTTGATTGACTAACAGACATGACAAATACAAGCAAGTGCCTAAGACATGCCTTTACACTTGTGAATAATAACCTTCCAAAACACATGGCAGAGTTACTGATTCTCAGAAGCATGTTTTCAAAAGGCTAAGTACCAGGAAGACAGCCAGGGCTTCTCGGCCCCGTGGTATCCTTATGCACCGCAAGCAACCAAGTCATCTGGCAGCTCATCAGCCTTACAGCAACAGGTTGGAAACACCACAGGAAGCTCATCATTACGCTCCAGATTTCAGGTTTAACAGTAACAGCTGTCAGTAAGCTTACACAGAA
Organism: Elanoides forficatus; assembly: GCA_025311575.1. NCBI lineage: Eukaryota > Metazoa > Chordata > Aves > Accipitriformes > Accipitridae > Elanoides > Elanoides forficatus. Next base: position 44,515,876 of record JAOBAS010000072.1, read on the forward strand.
TCCTGTGGAACATAGTATTGCACAGCCGTAACATAAGCTAGGCAAGTATTTCACCAGTTGAAGATTACTAAACAGTTTTTAGTCACCTAGCTGCTTTTAGTTACTCATTTGTTTGTATGTTCCTTTTTGCTCCCTAACTAAATGGAAGTTCCCATCATGCAGTAAACTTGTTGGGGACAGAGGAAGACCTTTCCCAGAACAGTGCGTTTATGTGTAAGTAGAGAACATCTTAGTCTAACAGCCAAATATTAAATGAGGATCAGTGTCACTGTAAAGCGATCATGTTTCTTCCTTGGAAGATGGGCATACTATCGATAGCTGTTTGTCATTTTAAACTCAAAGAGCAAATGACAGCAGCTTTATAAATGGCTTGTGTTTAGACATTATGGAAGATGGACTCTTTCTCAAAGCATTTTAATACCACATTATTAAAACTGTGACTGGCAGTGTCATGGGAGTTAAGACACTTATTTTAGGAATATGTACCAGTCTCCAAGTTGGGCAGCAGCAGGGAATGGGGTCTGAAAGATTCTGCACCTACCTTCTTACTCTTTGCCAAGAAAGATGTACCACAGTGTTTCCATGTAAGTTTAAATACTTCCCCCCCACTTTGTCAATACCTGCTCTTTTTAAACAACCTTCCCCTCCTTTGAGTGTTCAGTGAGACTCAACAGAATTAGGGCTCCTGAATGATTATAGACACTACATAAATTATTAAAAGAAAAAACCTCGGAGAAGCCTCCAGGCTTACTTTTGAGTACAGGCTCATACCCCACTTGTGGGCAATTTACGTATGATACAGTTAATGATTTTACAGGACAATGAGGGATTTTTCATTCCATACTTTCCTGCACAGATCTACTGAAATCAATTATTTCAGCAAGTCTTCATAAGTACAGCCTTTGTTCAGATGAAAAACCAGAGACTGAGACCATCATAATCATCAGCTACCAGTATCAGTACTATTACCTGTCCTAAAATGCTCTAGCCACAACAGTTTCAAAACCAGACACATTCTCCTCCAATACCAGTTACAGGGCATTCTTGGGTTCAAAAGAAAAAAAAAAAACCAAAACAAAAAAACCCAAAACCCACCATTTTATGCTGCAGGAAGTAGCTGATTTTGCTTTAACACAAAAGGTAGCAAAATTATGATTTCAGTGCTTTAAAGCAGTTCCACGATTAATAAAATTCATCCTGGAAAATGAAGTCACAGAACATGCCTATCTTCCCTTATTGGAGGCATACACAGTGGCTAGAGTAATAACTTAGCATGAGTATCAGCTGACTGGTGGGATGCACAGTATCCATTTCTGATAGGAGCAATTCTTATGCATTATCCAGCAGCGAAGATGTCTTCCTCCAAGGCAACATGTCATGGGTGCTTTGTCTTTCTCACTGGGAAGGATAAATCTGGCATATTTAATATACATATTTGGATGCTGACCCTGGCACAACTCTGCTCAGGTCTGCTGGTGAAGATGTGGACAGAATGGTGTAGTCAGTATACTGGCTCTGTTAGAGTCTATTAAAACAGATCCACCAGAAATAAGCTTTGTAGGCAAAAGAAAGAACCTTTGAAGTTCATTGCTATTGCTTTCCTTTGCTCCACTTAGGCACATTGATGTTTGCTGGCCATTTTTGTCAGGCAACCAAGTAGTTCTATCAAAATAAAAAGTAAGGGCATAGGCAGGCTTAAACATAAAGACAATATCTACAAGAACTTAGTACTAACTTTGCACCTTAACCACTACAAGGTCACCTTCTGATTACAGCAATAACTAAAACCAATGAACTATCACAAAAGGAAGTATTTCCTTCTGTACATGATCTTTATTATTTACATAATACAATAAAGCATAGATGCTAGGTAGTATGATTATGTGCAATACATAAATATGAACTATCTGTACATGTTTGCATATCTAAAAACTCAGAAAAACAAAAGCAAAAACCAGATGCTTTTAATAGTTAAGTAAAAATGAAGAGTCAACACTGCAATTGAAATCAGAAGTTCAGGAGTAGCGCCTTGTGTACATACGTAACTATTTACAGATGAGAACAGGCATTATCACAACACTAGTCTAAACCGTACTCCTTTATATAAAAAACACAAGTTTCATACATCACAAAAACCCCTTCCATTATAACACAGAAGTGATATTACCAGACAAGCATCAGTGACGTATACTGCCTTTTCTAGAGTTGTTATTGTACAATGCTGTAGATAATGCAGCCCATGCAATACACCCAAGAACACTACAGTCCTACACCCAAGTACAATTAAAAATGATAAAGCAGCCCTCCAAGAGTGGTTCCAGCTACCACTTAAGTCTACAGCAGCCATGTTGGGTACGGTTTTCCATGCAGAACGATGCAACTGTTACGTTTAAAACTAGAAAAAATTAACTCCTAATATTTTTTTTAACTCAGAACACACAGAACAAAAGTAGTATATGAATAGTAAACTGCTCTAATACTTCAGCAACTTACTCAGACACGTGTTGCTTGATAGAGCTGCTGTTGTATGTCTAAAAACATATGTAACTTTTTTAAATAAGCCAATCTTACAATACTGTGCCACACAACATTTTTAGCTATGCAAGGAAAAGCAGACAACTCTGTTGCAGGCCAGCTTGTAAATTCCCAGCAGGACATTTCCTTTGGGAACCTATTTTGACAATTCTAAAGTTACATGTAATTTTTTGGAAAACAGTTTGCTTCTCATACCTATCTGATTTTTTCCATTTTTCTCAGTGCAATTGATAAGTGGCTTTCTTAAATATGGCACCAATACTCATCTTAGTGGGATGGTGGACCCGTCTATGTAGCTTATATTCTGCTGGAAAACAATGGAGTGTGGAAACTAAAATCAGAATGAGATTTTAAATTATAGAAGTAGACTGCCAACCTTTTTGATGTATCCTTCTTCAGAACAGGCACATAACACTAGCCAAAGATTATATACCTCAAACACATCTCAAACTGCTGCAAACGTGCAGATAGCATACATCTGTTTGGCACACGTGAACTAGAGAGTCTGTCCTCTGTGCATGTGTATTGCTGTGCAGGTTTCTCATCATCCAATTATATTCTGGGGAGGGCATATATATTTTCAAGGGCTGTATCTATCCAATTCTGCCTGTAACAAACACCCAAACATTCTGAAGTATCATTAAAGACAGACAAGACTAAAAGTAAAACTTTGGAGAAAAAAAAAGGTAAGTGGCCATGCACCTGCTCTTTTGTGTTTTTCTAGGATATATTGAAAACAAACCAAGGAGTCAGTCAGTCTTTTCACAAGCAGGTTAATTTATATTCTCTGGATTTTTTCCGCCACCACAACTGGATTCTCTTTCCTGATTTTTGCTGCAGCTTCTGCTTTGTAATCATACGGGCAGTTATGCTTGTCAGAGTAACGGTGAAGTCCACAAAATAAGTTTCCACATCGGCAGTCAAATCCTGTACACAGGAAGAGAAGTAACATCACTAGGAAGCTTCATAATTAATTAAGTTTTAAATTAAGGGCTTAGTCACTACAAAGGGGGCATGTTGTTACTCTGACATACAGAATAAGAAAAATGAACAGCCATACTAAGTTGTTTGGATTCTGAAGCAGCAAATAAGTTTAATGGGACAGATATTTAATCAAGTTTAATCTAGTGAGAGGCAACTAACGATACAGATCTATTAAAAATTGTCAAGGTGTTCTCATACCTGTAAGGCCAACCTTCTTTCTGCACATGAAACACCTGTTCTTCTTTGGTTTGGGCAGTTCAGGAGCTCTCTCTTCACTCTGCGAAGTACTAGGCTGAGAAACTGATGGGCTTGGTTGAGTAACAACTGTTAAAGCAAGCAAAGGAAATAAAGGTTAAATTTCCTTTTCTTGACTTCACTAGCAATTCAGTAGCATGCATATATATCTTAAGGATTAATTTCCCCTACTAACTCTGATGTTTGCTGTCTAAAGTACTACATAGACTAGTCTACAAAATGTGTATCAGGAACTGGGATTTTTAGGTACTCTACTCTTCCCTTTTGGCTCTGCACAAGACAATCAGATTTTTCCTCACAGTTGATGAGCCAGAAAATATAAGGCACTTATTCATTAAACCTATACAGGTAGATAAGAGCTTGGAAAGGACTCCAGAAGTTCCATGTACACATTTACTATTTTTAAAAAAGGTCACGTGATCAAGTAACATTTATCTAAACCAATAACAATACTGTCACAGCTAAAGTTGCTGAACAGAGGGGATACCGGTAGAGAGTATAACTAATAGGAACATATTTTAGAAACAAATGAAGTTCAGTACTGTGTTACTATCATAGTGCTGGGTTACTCTGCCACTACACTTGAAGTCAAATGCCTAAAACAGTTCACCAAGAGCAACTAGAGAGCCACCGATTCTGTGACAGATCCAGAACACAGCTACAACATACATACAGTTCAAAAGAGACATCATGTTTTCGACACTGTGAGAGACTGAAAGAGTTAGTGTCTCAAACATTGTGGTGGGGCAAGTTCTGCTTAAGGACAGAGCAAGGAGCCACAGGTGAAAACAAGCTGATCAGCACAGGACATCAGCAACAGGACAGGGACATCATGCTGGAGGGTGCGCAGCTCCCTGTTCTGATATGCTGAGCAGGGCAGCTCACCATGCATGGCCAAACATCAAACAATGGTCATGTCCGCAGGGAAGGGGAAGTTACTCCCCAAACGACCTCCAAGTCCATGGACCCATTTCCCGAATGCTCACAAACTGTGCATGATACCTAATTACCCTAATGAGTTCGAGTGCCCGCCCGAAGGAGGGGCAAGGAGATGACAAAAGGACACAAACTGAAGCCCCAGGTGCGCACTCTCCAGAACTGAACCTTTAGACTGACTGGACTAACACTGGACCCAGGGCCGGTGAAATCTTTCTCTTTCCTCTGTCTTGTTCTCCCTTTCTCTTTCCTTTTCCGTAAGCCCCACACCTCATCCCTTTAGCCATCAACCGCTGACCAAGCCTGGGACTAGGAGTGGATCCAGCCACCCCGGGGCTCCTCTCTGAGAAGGAGTCTAGAAAGCAAGGGGGTCCGCTCTGAACCTCCTGACTCAGCGGGAGGGATCTCCTTATTGTCTTCCCTGAACTGGTGTGTATGGTTACCACAGGTTACATGGGTCACTGAGATAGTTCTGTGCCTATTCCTGTTGTGAGAAACCCCTGCACCTACTGTTACGGCTCCCAAGTTCAGGTTGCTTCTGCCACGAATAGAACATTTAACTCATAGTTTGGTGTCATTTCACCTTACTTTAGCCCCAGGGAATTCCAAATTCACCATGACCCCTCCCTGGTCTGTCCAGCCCCGGTCATGACAGACACTCTCACTAATTTAAAGACCTATGCACAGATTTACATTGAATATCTGTATTTTTGTACTTTATCCAGCTTTGGTGTTCAAGCAGGAACAGTCAAAGTTAATAATTTTTCAATTGGCTCTGTCATGAACATCTTCAGACAAACTTCAGTCACCTTTTACTTAAGTTCTCTGAAGGATAAAAATTTGTCTTTTTGTGAACTTCTGTGAATCTGTTAACTTTGTTCAAAAAAGTTTGGGGTTTTTTCCAGTCAAACAAATTTTTTTTAATATCCTCTTTATATCCAAACCAGAATGGAAGAAAGCTGAAAGGTGTGTTTGTACACAACTTTAACACCAGCTCCTGGTACAGTTTTCCTGAACACGCCCAGCTATATGATGACATCTATTTTTCTAAAATAGAACAAACTAGAAAACACACTCCAGAATAAATGGAGTATACAAGTCCTTAAAGCTTATTTGTCATAAACTTTATGCATAGAAATAGGATTTGTTTGTTAAAATTGTTTTGGATCAGCAAGTGTTGTATCCTGTGAAAACTGGATTTTTTCCAGACATGAAGAAATAGTTATGTTGACTGTTCTTCTACCTTCACTCTTCATACTTGTTTTTAAAATTGTGTTTGCATGACCACATTCATATGTATTCTAAAAACCGGCTCACTATTACTGCTAACACCCTAGAAAGCCCCACAATTCACTGTACAACAAGATAGCCCCCAGTCAGGACCCCATAATCTAAACAAGATTTAGAAGTGACAAGCTCTCGGAGGTTAACAAGGAACTTTCAGTGCTCATCACCAAAAAATTTCATGCAGTAAAACAATGGTTGCTAATACTTACACATTATAGCAACAGTCCTAATGAACAACTATGGCCATTTACTACCTTTATTTTTTGTCACTATGCATAGATCTTTTTCTAAAAAAATTTGGCAAGTTCAGTGTCAGTGCTATTTTGCCAAGTCTGAAGGGTAAGAAAACTATTACAGCACTAGCACTATAATCATTACTGCTATTGGTACTTTTCAGAGTAATTTCTGCTGCTGCTTTTGATTGTTTTGGAAAACAATTTCTTTACCTTGATGATTAACATTTTCTAGATGAACAGATATGATCCTCTGAACCTGTCTTTAAATCCCAAGGAAAAGTGTTCAGTATTAGTTAATCTATTTGAGAACCTGTGACCAAAAACCAGGTTAAAACCCAGCGGTATCAAGAACAGTGTAAACCTGTTGGCTACTAAACACCTTGGATAACAGCCATCAGCTATGGCCTTAAAAAACATTAAATGACCAAATGCCTCCCAAAAAGCATGGTCAAATTCCTTTTAGATTTGTTATATTGCTAATTTGTTTAAAAATGAAATGCTAATTGTAAGCCATGGCAGATGAAAAAGAAGAACCAGAAATGCTCACACACTTTGCAATTTGGTGTATAGCTAGCTGGGGGGAAAGCTTCATCTGCATCAGAACAAACTTGTAAATATGAAGTCTGGGAGCATGCATGCTGTTTCAATCAGATGCAAAAGAAAACACAGAAGAAGGGGCAAATCAACGGTGACCTAAATAATTAAAGTCACATACAACATGCACTAAGAGAAAATGAAAATAAGAGGAGGAACCTTTATCATGGCCTAACATGCCAACAAGGAAGTAAAAGTGGAAGCAGCAACTTCCCAGGAATCACCAAGGCAAAGAGCCTAGTAGATCATTCTACCAGAAAACAGACACTGAGAACAAATGCATGGAAAGGAATATGTTACCAACTACTACAGGTGTATTTCCTCCTTTGCATGAAGAATCTTTAGCAGCACATGTCCTGAAAGGGCTGTGGAGCAGGATCATTCCTCCACAACTAAAACACATTCCAAGAAGGAAAAGCAGCACACAACATGCAGTAATGGGCACTAAAAGGTCAAAGACAAGATAGGACAAAGCCCCCTAAATCCAAATTAGAACATTCAATTTATTACTCTACCTGAATAAAGGATTCTCCTATTCTTTTACACCAGCAGACTTAAGTCTGATGGTGAGTTTTTATCATGTTAAACCTTCATAAATGTGCTTCTGAGCAGTGGCTAGGACAGAAGCAAAGCTGCCTACCCTGCGCCTTACTTAAAAGCTCAGAATAAAAATCCTTTTTCAACCTGTGGCTCAGATGAAAAATACTGTAAACTGTAGTTATTATGCCATGACATCATGAGCCAATATAAATTCATCAGATACTATCCTGACAACTGCTCGTCACAAAAGTCTTCCTTTAGCATAGAAGCTAAATCCAGCCAGGCAAGTACAATTCCAGACCTCAATATATTAAACTCATTTTACGCCAGACATCACACAGTGTTAATCATCAGGCAAAGTGCTCTAAATGATTGCTGTATGATCACCATGGAATGAATAACTGAAAAAATGCTGAAAGTTGGAAAATTGTCATTACTGGTACCTGTAGACCTGCTTCCTCAGTAACAGTATTCAGATGAAGCAAACCCCTCACCACTAAAATAGGTTTTATCACTTCAATAGAGTTCCTGTTGGCATGTACCCCTTTCTATCACCTTGGTCATTTCCTTTCCCAACCTTTGGCTCAAGAGGTTACCCAATCAGGTTTACTTCACTTGAATTTTACCAGACCAGGTCTCCTATTACAAGGCTGAAAAAAAACTAAGAGCAACAGATTTTCAGAACTGGGTATGCCTTTATCAAATATTATTTTGGTCTTAAATTATCTGCAGGCTCGACGCATTACCATCATTCACAAGGAAGACTATCACTGATCTGCTAGGATAAAGACTAACATGATCCTAGTATTGGAGAGGTACCCGAGAAAAACCTGCACAAATACAGGAATTGCATCATGAATTTGGGAAAATTTCCTTCACATGTAGTCTGAAGGTAAGATTCATCTTTAAAAAAGGCACATGGGAACAGCAAAGCCAGTAATAAGAAGTTAGCCACATGTCACAGCGTGACAGCTACTCAACTAATACACAGAAAGGTCCTACAAACTGGAGAACAAAGCTCTTCTCAGATCCAGAAGTATTAAGCTACAGTGACTATGTGGGACTACCACTCAAATTAAAAACCACTCTAAGAACAGGATTTTCAAAACTGGCAGTAGTTTTCCATATAAACTAGTATGGCTGCTGCAAAAGAGCATGCCTACTGTAGGTATTTCCCTACTGAGAGTTCACACTGGAAAGGAATGAATCCAATATTTCAATTGAACAAAACATGATGAAAATAAAGCAATACTACTTTTTAACCTGACCCGTATCAAAAGTGACCAGAAAGGGCTACCAAAGGAACACCAGTAAGTTTTTAGAAGCTTCTCTGACTAACCAAAAATTAACCAAAATAAAATCCCAACAGCTTAAACCACATGGCTTTCATGGTACTAGTTAAGTGGCAAGCATACCAGTGGAGCAAAGTGTTGAAAGCATTAAAAAAAAAAAAAAAAAAAAAATTGATTTAAGCATTCTGACTTGTTAAAGCTAACCTCCCAACTCCCACCATGGAAGAACTGGAAAAATAAAACAAGAGAGAAAAAAGGTATAGTGAAAAGTTATCAGAAATTTCATGCCAAAGAAAGGGAATAGAAATGTTCTGCAGCATACAACTCATCTGCCACACGCCCAACTAACAGGCTTATTGAGTATCTTTCCCGCTACATTACAGCGTAAAGATACCACAATTTCAGTATCACACAGAAATATGGTTTAATTTAGTCACCATGAAGACCTGATGTCTGTGGTATACTGCTGTTAAAATAATAACAGCATCCTATCACCAACAGGCACAGAAGCAACAGTTGGGTCCCCAGTCTTATTTTCGAAGGTGGACAGCTTCAGGGCTTAGAAGAGACTACTGTTCCACTTCAGAATTGTTTCAGTCAGGGGCATCTACTGAAGCTACAGCAGACACAGGAAATACGAAGATGAGCTAATTATTTTCAACACAAGACAGAGCTGTTGTATCAGACAATTTTACCAAGAGCCACAAAAGAATTGTCTACAGACAGCAACATGGTTAAAATACTATAGCCATGTACAAAAACAAATCAGGATTAACACAGCACTCATTACAACAAGATCTAAGGAATATCATGTGGCAACCACTTTGAGCCATTTTTAAAATATGTAATTTACGCAAGACCATAATCAGTTCAATTTCTGGTTCACTTTCTTTATAAGCAGTGCTACTCTGCCCCTGTGGCTTCACAAAATGATAGGCAATCCCACTATGCTCTAAACCAAATCTATTACTGCATTTAAAAAAACCCCGACCCCCAAAACAACTACTTAAAAAACCCAACCCCAAGCCTCTGATACATACATGCTGATACTAATTATGTCTGTAAACACTGACAGACCTGACTGGAGGCTCATCATTCACCAAGGTAACGACCTACAAAAGCACAAGAAAATACTAAAAATATGCTGTAACTTGAAACAATATGATTGTTTAAACATACTTGTTTTCAAAACAGGTTTTTTAGTTGTTACTATGCAACTCAATTCTCTTTCTTGTACAGACCTGTCATGGGCACAAAGGGTTGAGATAATAACATAACTCTGACCCCACCTGGTCAAGAATAGGGTGTTTCTGCCAGTCATTCCCAGTTAGGCTTATTTCAGCCTCCAGTACAGTTAGCTGTTGGGATCCTCCTGTCACTCCAGAAATAGAGATGGGTTCTGCACCTTTACAGCTCGATGGCATTAGGGTACACTGTGCACCAGTGTCCACTAGAGCCTTATGCTCCTGTGGGTCTGATGTGCCAGGCCATTGAATCCACACAGTCCAGTAAACCTGGTTGTCCCTGTCCTCCACCTGGCTGGAGGCAGGACCCCTCTAGTCTTGGTCATAGGATTCTCCGCTCACTTTTTGTACAAATGTATTAGAATTCCTTCTCATAGGATCAGGAGTAAGATCAGCCTTTCCGCTCTGTCTGGCACACCGCTCACACTGCTCACTGGAGACTGGAGCAGCAATTTTCCTGGAAGAACTTTTATCTGTGACTGGCCCAGAGGCTCCATGCATCCATGGCATAGACCATCTCAGGAGAAGGTATTTCAAGGACCGAAAAGGGTACTGGTGGGCCATTGGTATAGCTGCCCTGGAGATGGAGGAAACTGAAGAGCTGTCTACAGGAAACTGAACAGGTCTCTCTGAGGACCCCTCTGTTGTGGGGTTGCTGAGGGTGAGAACAACAGGTGCCAATCCCTACCACAGCAATAGCACACAAACCAAGACTCCCCAACTCCCATACATATGCTGATTCATTGACTGGAGAGCCAAGGGGTGATCAGCAGGACTCACTCACCCACATTGGGTGCCGAAAAGGACTGTCGTGGTTTAACCCCAGCCAGCAACTAGGCACCATGCAGCCACTCGCTCACTCCTCCCCACTCCCAG
>JAOBAS010000072.1:44548859-44561398 GCA_025311575.1 Elanoides forficatus
TGAACTCAAAACATAGCACCGTACCAGCTACTAGGAAGACAATTAACTCTATCCCAGCTGAAACCAGGACACTCACTGACATCTTTCCACTTCACTTGATTTATCACTTCAACATTTGAAACGCACAGTAAAGCATAATTACACCCAAGAGTGTAGTTTAATATTGAAAACATTTCTTTTCTTTCCATTGCCACAAAGGAACCAGCTTTTTGCAAGACAGAGACAATACACCTATGAGCAGTGTTTTGAAGAAAATCATTACTAGAGCTCATAAAATATGAAACAAAGATAAGAGTATGGAAGAGCTCCGTGAAGTCTGATTTCACTAGCAAAAAAGAAAGTTGCTTGTAAAGTGTAACTAATAATCTAAATTGTATTTGTGTCATCTTTCTTTTTTTAAACTGATTCCTTTATACTTAAGAATTTTGCACTTCTTAAGTCCACAAAAAGTGATAAAACCAGCTGGTGGATATTTAAGTAAACAGCCTGTTAATAAGGCCTCCAGGTACCCTATTTTTTGTCTGCCTCTTAGCCAAATTAGGGATTAGATAACTGCGGCAAGTTTATGCTACAGATATGTCTTGGTGATGTTATCTCAGACTGATTCTCTGCAACAGACTCTCCTGGTGCCAGCACTTTTATAATGACAAAACTATGTTTTCATCCATGTGGCTTCATTCATTTGTAAGAGGAACAGGGGAGTGGTTTTATTATACTAGTATCAGAGGTACTTTGCTGGAGTGATTTGTCAGTATAATATAGCAGACTGTGTAAGGGGAAGTGTTCTCTGGCAAAGACCCATGTTTCTGCACTGTAACCTGTTTGCAGACTTAACACTGGCATCTTGTAATTTGTTTTGATGCACTTTGCGATCTTAACCTTCTTCCCATGTCGTTTGAAAATTAAGAAACCATTTGAGACCAAAAGTGCTTTCCTAATGTCAGTGGAAAAGCACAATCTTTCACAAAAAAGAGAATTAAGAGTGGAAGTGCTGCCATGTGGGATGGGCTCACCAGGAAGAAGGGGGATCAGGCAGGGAACCTGGGCTCCCCTGTGCTACTGAGGTGGTGCGCTGTATGCAGGCAGACTGGGAGTCTGCCAGTAAACCCACTGATTAAATGTCTCTACTTGTGTAAACACCAGCTAACAGGTCATATCTACCACCTTCTGTTTCTTCCCCAGGGCTGCTCATCAGGTACAAACTGGGACGATGAGATCCAGGGTTCAGTCTGGGGGCCCGCTTCACTCGAGGCAGAAAGTGCATAGCCTAGTTAGTTGACCTGCATACTCATCAATATTGGAGCCATGAGGAAAGTGGAATTGAAGCCAAGTTTCGATAGGATCAAAGCTGGGTGGGGAGGATGGGGCCACTTAGGAAGTTGGCCGAGTCATTTGAACAACCAAAAGAAACATAAATGTGGTTGTCATCAGTCTCAAAATGATGACCCCAAAGCAGTTAAAATGATGTAACTGAGGTTAAGACATAATTACAAAAGATGACAGCTGTTGGAGGAGTACAATTAGGGCTGGTATATTATCACATGTGTAACTTGGCTCCTTTTGTAATTGATGGTGAAACTCTCACTGACTGTATCAGAGCAAAATATAAACAATATTGAGCATTGCTTACTTGCAATCAGGACAACAGAAGAGGGCCGAAGACAGATAAACGCAGCATTTACTGAGCCTAAGCAGAACCCTGTGGAAATACCTGTGGGCAAAAGATACCAAATATCAGTTGTTGTCTTTTGGGGAGGCTGATTTTATAGCTAACAGGTAATGAAGATACGTACTTCTTCCAAAGGAAGGTACCAAAGATGCAAAGATGCCAAAGCATAGGAAATTATATTAACAGTCTCAGAGCATCAGGGCATCTGAACCATGAAGAGGTTATAATTTGCATTTTGTAATTTTCTGCTTCTGTTTGCTATACCCTGGGAAAAATAGCAGTGTTTTGTTATTAAAGGAAACAGTGTGTTTACCCTCTACACTTGAGGCTGTCTTTCCCAGAACATTCTGAAGATTGTTAGTCTATGTGCAGCAAGCATTAAGGTCATTACTGATAAAATTATAAAAGAATATAAAGTAATGAAACTGTAGTAATGAAAGGAAAATACAAAATCTATACAAATTCTACCTACAGCTTTTCTTAGTGCAGTTCTTGCTTGTAGTTTCAGCCTCTTGGAGCAATTGCCATGGAAAATAACACCGATGTGAACTTTTTGGTCTAGTATCTTACCTTGCCCTTCCAGCAGAACAGACACTTAGAAAGTTTTGTGGCTGAGTATTGGGCATCAATCACTTTCCTCTGCACAGCAAAATTAACCCAAGCGCTGTGTGGAGTTATGTTGGTTTCTTCTGCTATAAATTCGGCTTCTAGGACTCTGCTCTGTGGCAAAAAGACAGGAGAGAGCAGCCAGACATTCCCTTGGGTGCAGGTAAGCACTGCTGCCAGTCAGGGCAGAAGCAGGGGATTGCCTATGGCTGGTGAGGCCATAAGTGAGTCAGTTCAGGACAGCCTTTTGGTGACCATCTGCTGGAGATTTGATTTACACTGCTGGGGAGAAGCAACAGGGAAGGTCCTGCCTGAGCAGCTCTGCCCCTGTGTTTTCTCAACAACACAATGGGAAAATCCTCATGGTGTTTGCTTACCCACAGCCTAACCAGCTTAGCTGGCTTTATTTCAGTTTAGGCTTTAGCGGTCTCTCAAAGGTGCTAAACTATTGACTGAGCTACACTGAGTGGAAAATAAATCCCTTTTTATGTTTTTAGCCTTGGCCTAGATTTGATGAGTCTAGTGCATTGGAAATGGGGATGGGGTAAGTTGGGAAAGGTTTCAAATATCATACCAGTGATATTTCTGGAGATCCTGAGAGTGGCCCAAGTGATTTGGGACTCTGTTTGGGAGTGTACCAGAAGATTTTCGTTGATGCTGTATATGGTGATTTTCTAAGATGTCTCTCCCATAAACCTTTACTGAAAATAGGATCATGGAAAGGCAGTGGTAAGGTAAAGCATGGCTCTGTCATCTGCCTTCTCATGTTGGCCATGACCTGCCCAGGATTCCTGCCCTACTTGCTCATGGTGGCCAGAGCATTACTTCCCCATCTACTTTTTTTCTCATCTTCTCACAATGATCCAATCCTCCATGGTAGAAGGCCATGATGAATCTGTCCGTGTCTGCCTCCTGTGATACAGAAATAACAACAACCCTGCCATTTAACCCACACATTCAATGTATTTGCTTTCATTCATACTAATATGAAGGCTCTCTGCTTGGGCTTTAGAGCAGCCCTGCAGCCATTAGCAGAAATACTGAAAAGTTAAAAGCCAGCCATGCTAAATGAAAATGTTGTAGCTTACGACTTAGAAACTCATCTTGGCACATCCACTGCTTAACTGATTTATTTTAGCATTCCCTTTATAAAGAGAGAGTCAGTACATACTCAAGCCCACGACCGATTTTCGTTTTTCTCCAATTGCCTTGGTGCTGCTATTAAATAGCCAGGAACTACTGAGCACTTCTGGCCTGACTCCTGGCCGAGCAGATGAATGTGAATGCGCCGAGCCCCTTTCCAGTTTGCAGCTGTTTTGTAGTGGTGCTGGTGTGTGCTGTAGGAGCAAGAGCAGACAAAGGGTTGGGTTGTCTGCATGCCGCTGCCTTTTCCTGTGTCCAGATTTGGGCAGGAAGGTGGTAGAAGACTTTCCACACTTCTGGCTCCCATCTCCCTTTGTGCAAGGGCTATTAGTTATGCTTGTAAGTGCTCGTGCCAAGCTGGTGGGTTGGTGACTTTGGGGAGGTTACAGTCATGAACCATGGCTTTTGTTAATGGAAGTAAAGGGACTGCTGCCTGGTTACAGGCTTGAAACTGCAGAGAAGATACATGCAGAGCCCACTGGGCTGTGTTCATTTGCCTTTGGGTGGCATTTTACCTGGTGCCAGTGTCTGGACACTCTGCTTGCTCCTTTTCCCCTAATCAAAATTTCAAATTAATTCTCACAGTGTAGGCAGTGGATTTTGTCTGACATGTTGCTCGATTTCTCCTCCCTTTTACCTGCTGTTACATTTTGGAGAAGAGATACAACTCTTTATTACTCTCACAGCTGAAATGGCTTTTGGGAAGGTTTGTCATGCTCCTTTCTTTTCGTGCTTTTAGCCCTGGATGTCAAGGCCCATCCCCATGCCACTGTAGTATATTTAACTAGTCCTTCTTTTAACTGTGGAGTGTAAAAATGCCTCCCTCTTTGCCTTTTTGTGGTCAGAATAGTGTTAAATTACATCACACTAACAGGGCATCAAAGTGTGTAGGTGGAGCACAGGGGAAGCCAACCTATTGCAGGGTAATGCAAGGATGACAGAAGGGCCATAATGGGACTCTGGTCACACCCTGTCAAATGAAGGAGTTATCTGGCAGCCCACAGGGGCTGGTGGCAGAAATAATCCTGTGAACCATCTTTCTAGAACCCACAGTATTAAAATGTCTATTTAACTGAGTCCCCAAAGGGTCAAATGATAACCAGCTGCAAAGGTTTATATTCATTGAAGTGCAGCCTATTTGCAGATAGTCTCTGTTTCTGTCTACATGTCTGTAATTACTGTGAGTTGCCGTATGTCTGATATGCAATGCAAATTACTAGGATAGATTAAATTATGGAATATCTAAACCAGCAGATTTTAATGTGTTGATTTTCACCTACATGTCCAAAGGTGACAACTCTTCTTTTTTTTTTTTTTTTTAAATATTCATAATTTTCAGTATATGGTGCTGCTTACTTTACTGAAATGAAAAACTTTGGTGAAGCCTTACAGTATATTCTAACTTTGGGTATCATGACACCACTAATCCACACATTAATTCATGTCTGATATAAGACAAACTCTTACTGGTTGGGGGAATGGACAGGAGCTGTATATTGGTGTTTACCACCACTGAAGAATCTTAGCATCTGCTAATAATAATTTTGATTTTTCTGAAAATTATCTATGCACCGTCTTCATCTGTTTCCCTTGGCTCTGGAGCTCCAGTGTTTCTCTCCTCTCTCTGCTTTTTCTAAGGTTACATAAACATATTATAATCTTCACGCTTTTTCAGTTCCCAGTGACCCTGACACTAATTTTTTTCTAACTGGGAAACTTGGATTTGAGATTGTATTTGGAAGCAAAATAGATACGTCCTGCAGTTATTTTTTGGAATTTTGCTGTCATGAAAACAACACAAAGTTCAGTCTTCTGTATAAACCTAGCACTTTAAGAGGAAAAAGTTGTCACTCATTAGAGAAGCTTGCAGTTTGATATGGCTGTTGAAAGTCTGCTTTTCTGTTTTATTTTAAGCTACTTTATACTGCAAGAAACCAAGCTCATGAGATTAAAAGATTATCCTGAAGAAGTCACATTGCATGCCTGAAATCACCCAGCTGTTACAACAAGCCTTTCCAAATCAGTGACAAATGACAAAATACTGTAGTAACACTCAGGCATACTGACCTTGTGACCTTTGGCCTTACACTTGCTTTAGAAGCTTTCAAAGTATTTCACGATGACCTGTTTTTTTAAGATCCATCCATGGTGGCAATGTCCAGTTTGTGAGTCTTAATACCATCAGCTGGTTCTCTCTTTTCGCTGAATAACTTAATAGAAAATACTATGTCATTATGTATTAGTAGGATCTCTGCATGTTAGAGTTTGACCTACAACCAGGTTAGCAAAGCCCACAGATGGAGACAAGGATTGCTAAACAAACTTCCTGAATTTGGGAGTAGTAGGAACCAAAGAGATAGGCCTGTGAATCTGTGTTAGATGTGTGTCACAGTGAATCACCCATCTTTAGTTTAGGAGACTCCCTTTGCTGAATTGCTGAACCTCATGCATGCTTACCTCTGCAGAAAGCAGAGAAGATGCTGGTACATTTGTGAGGAGCTTCTGGTGTTGTCTACCAATAGTGACTTCATTCATCAGCTCAGCAGAATTTTGCTAAATAAGATAAAAGCTTACAGAAGTTCTCATACTGGAAATACTGCAGCTCCCAAGTATCAGCAACCAGACTAGTTTTTCAATGTAAGAACTGGAAGTTAAGATGTTTGTTTTCTAGGAAGAAGGTTTCGTAGTTATTTTATGAAATTCAAAAGTGAGTGCTAATCAGTGTACCTTTTCATGGTCACTGTAACCATAGTATTTTGCTTGACTTCAGGAACACGCAGACTTCATAGAACTTGAAACTTTGCAAATTAATGTAAGCTGCTACTTTCTTTTTTCCCTACAGAAATTATTTAGAGTATTTTAAAAATCCATGTTTTTCAAGGTTGTCTTTGTAGTCAGGTTTTTTAAAAAATGGTGCTTTCCGTATGGCCACAAGAAAAGCTGACAGTGAATACATCGCAGTCCAGAAACCTCTGAGAAAGAAACATGAACATTGTGAAACCTAGTATTTAAAAGTCAGGGTTGCTGGGTCAGCCTTAGCTCAGGCCCCTTGAGGTTATGCATTATGCTACCAGCTTTAATTATATTGTTGCATACATTTTTTTCTACTCAAAATTTTGCCTACCGTTATGCTAACATTTATGGACCTTTCAGTGTTTGACTTTACATTAACTTTTCTCTCACATCAGGCTTTTCTTATGGCATGGAGGAAGGTGGAAATGTGGGGATGTAATTTCCTGGAATTTTTAAAAAAGAAGTTACCCCTTAAGCTGAAGAAGTCATCTTCTTGAGCTCTCCTGACTGTCTTTCCTATGGGTCCTTAGCAGAGATAAGGAATCCTAACAATTTTCTCATCTATCTGAACTAAAGGTAGTGTAGTAGCTACTGACTGGTAGCGGCAGAAGCCCAAGAGACTTAAGTTTCCTAAAATGCTAAACAGCAAAACCAGAGATGTGTAAAGCAGTGTGGGCTACTGGCCTCTCTTCCTGGATGACATACAGCACTCTCCCTTTTCCTCTCCTTTTCGAGTCTGGGAGGCTGAATATAAATGTGAAGATGCTCCAAGAAGAATCAAAATTCCAGGCCCATAATGCTGGATTAATTTCAGTTCATTCTACCAGCGAACACAGCCTTTGTTCTTGTGGCAGCTATTCATCTGCTTTTCAGCTGGATGGGAATTCCATTCAGCCTTTTCCCGGTTCCCTCTCTGTGCTCTCTGAGGGATGCTGTCTTGAGCCTCCCCTATGAGGAGCTAAGCCCTCACATTTTTCAGGAGCTGCTGAACTTCTCAGAGGACCCAAACCATGTAGTAAATGACGAAGTATTTCTCTAATGAAAAGAATATGTTGGAGGAGAAAATAATATTTAAACAAAGCCCTTGAGACAGCCTAAGACACTGTTCTTTAAGAAGGGCAAGCATTTGAAAAGACTCAGAGGAACAATAAGAACACATTTTTAAAATCAAAATCTCATAGAAAAAGATCTTTGGGGTCAAGAGGATGGAATACAGATTTCAGCTCCACCAGCTGTAATTAAAACCGTAAGCTTCTGTTGGGATCCTATTAAAAAAAAAATCCAGGAATCCTTATGGAAATCATTATTTGACCTCTTGGTGCACCACTGAAAGAGAAAAGCAAGCTCCAGTGTCACAAGTTGCTCCACATGGGGAAACTGCTTTACCCACCACAGGCTCCACTGATTTTACTAATTATTAGGATAGTATCTTAAAGGGAGATAACTGGCAGCGTTGAGCAACCTTAGTGCTTGGCTTGGTCTCTGCTTTATAGTTTTACCAACATAGGCTTACGTTGGCTGGGGATGTTTTATGATGGTGGCAACAGCACTAGAGTGGGTCTGGCAAGCCAAGCAAATGGACCATGCTGCGGCACGAGGAGGAGCTCTGCCCAGCCCTCTACCTGCACTGTGCTGCTGCAGCACATCTGAATGATGCATCGCTCCATACGCTGCGCAGCAGGGATACACTGGTTTTCCCACGCGTGCACGGAGATGAGGAGTGCTGGCTTCACTCCCCAAACCCATGCTCCATCACGGCAGGGTCTTGCGCCCGCATCAGCCCCATCGGGGGCGAACGTGCCTATCCTGCTGCAGCGACTTGCAGCATGGAGGCCTCATAGTCTACAAGGAGAGACGGTGTCAAACCACGAGTGCCTGTAGAGATCCTCCAGCACTTACAAGCAGGTGCCTGCTTCTAACTGACAAGGATCTAGCTCTTTGAATGTTGGAACTGTGTAGGTAAGGGCTGTGCTATGAAAAGGGTCCTCTTTGACCATTTAAACTTTAATAATCTCTTCTTTAGCCTTCTCTTTTTTGAAAATGTGTAGGCGGTCATTGTCTCAGGAAAAGAGAGAGACCAAGAGCAAAAAATGTCCAGTGAAAGGCGTTTTATTTTCTTCTCTTTCTTACCATGAAAGAGTTCATTGTTCCACCTCCACAGTTTGTTGCTCACTGTGGAGAAAGGAACAAATTACTGAGTTCAGGCAGAGGAGAAGAATGGTATTGAACTGGGATGAACAGGGATTTTCATCATGACAATAACTGGCCAGATAAGAAATCAGTTGATTTGTGTCAGATGGCTGATATTATGTTTTAATATTCCAGTAGTGACCATGCTGTCTCTGATGCCTTTTGGAACTGTTTGTACTTTGATTTAATTTGGAATTAGAGCTTTCAAACAGATTCAGTAAGCCCCTTGGGGGAACAGTTACTTGTCAGCTCTGATTACATTTAATTGGTGGAAATGGGAAATTTGCCATTTTCTCCCTTAATCATAGCTCATCTAGCTTTATTGAGTCTTTTGGGGGGTCCGTATTGCCTTTTGATTCTCTGGGTTCTGAGTTACATTATACTACCATATTCTTTATATGAAGTTTTATAGCAATTACTGTTGACATAGAAAAATATATAATACCAGACAATGTAAAAAATTCTCCCTCCTGCATTATATAGAGAATAAATTTATTTTCCTTTCTCTATGTGTATAAATAGCAGTGAAGAAATGTGGCTGAACAAATGAAGGCGAATTGGTATTGTTTCTTCTAGTAATTTTGACAGCACTTTCTAGATGGGAATTTATACCAGTAGAACTATACTGATCTAATTATAGTGCTATAGTTATGCTGGAATAAATACCCACATGAGCAGTCTTAGTCAGGAAGGAGAGTGTTCATGCAAGGATTTATGCTGATATAGCTCTACTGAGATAATTATACCAACATTGTTTGACCCATATATTTCTCCGTGTAGATAAAATGCTTAGCACAAATGCCTAGCTCATGGGCCCAGATCCCGTATACAGCAAGACTTGGAATTACCTGCAATGGAGTGCTGGAGAGTGGCTCAACTACCCACCCTTTTTTCCCACATATCTATCAGTTCCTCTGCTGAGCTCTAACCATTAAAGCTGATCATCATCATCATCTGGGAAAGCTCTTCATCAGTGAAACCATATAGATGCTTCATGATATATTGTCCAATATAGTGTGTTTTTTCTTCACAATATATGGCATTCACTGAGCAAAAACAAATTGGGAAACATCTGTAGCTAATTTTAGTCTGGAGGAGAGAAGTGGAATTTTCAGGGATGTCTGTAGGCCAGGGACAATAACAATGACACGGGCAATGTGTATTTGATGTAAATTGGTTAAAAATCTGTGGTTCATGCTGCTGTAGGCTGGATAGTTACTGTAACAGTACATACAAATAGCGTGATGGCTGATTTATGTGCAAAGTCGTGATTAACTTTTGGTGGGTTTGTAGGTCTGCATTTATGTTTGGCCTCCCTTTTTTTTTCACAAGAACAATTTTGTGATAGAATTTGGTCTTCATTAACTCTTAATAAATACTTTCAGTTAATTTCAATGTTATATGACCAGGTCATAGCAGCATGGACAGCACAACACAGAAAGATTAACTTTGTGGATCAATATGGATTGTACCTGGAGACTTTTGCACATGTTGAATTTACTTAGTAGTAACTCAAGCTGCATTGATATAAGAGGATCTGCATATAGGCAGCATATTCCCTTAGTTTAACGTACGTGCCAGTTGCTATATTGCTGCATTTTTGTGTTTGGCTTTGCTATCATAAAATCTGAATGATGAACAGCAGAAAATTTACATTCAAAGTGGATCAGAGCTTTCCAGGAACACTGCTGCTAAACACTGCACAACATCTGCAAACAAATGTTTGGTAACCTATGTGAGCATGATGAAATGAAAGAGAGAGGCTGGGTTTGGAGGGGTTACATATGGAGAAAAATCAAAAAGACAGCAGTGCAAGGAGGCAAAACCTAAGAATTGCTGAAGAAGGAAAATTGCTATAATCAGGGAACTGGAAAGCTGTTGCAGAAACAGATCTTGTGGATAAATGAACTAACAAAGCATGCTTCCTTGTTGCTCTTCTACTTCTTCTTCTTTGGTGTCTGATTGCCTTTACATTAACCTGAAGTCCCATCAACAACAGGCTCTGAAAACCCTGTGAGTGAGGAGCAGCTGCCCGTTAGAACCTGTGACTCAGAAACTCCAAAATAGCCGAGAAAAACAAGAGGCATTGTCAAGCAAAGGAAAGGGTTTGTTTCATCTATATTAATAATATATTATGTGTGATCACTTTAGGCAGCTGATACGGCTCCAGAGCACACAAGCTCAGTGGTAAGTGTATCGGATGTCCCACCTAGATGCAGATTATGGAGTGGACAGTCTGAGTGGAAAGGGCACCATTCAGAGCTGAGGACACTACACAGGTAATGTTCACCCTGCAGAGCAAATGTCCTTTGGGGTCTACCTCCCAGGCCCTGACCCTATGATCACTTAGCCCAGTGGAGCTCTTGGACAGCGCTGTGATTTCATTCTGGCCTCTGTGCTTGGGTTTCCTTTGTGTGGAAAGCAGGACACAGGGGATGCTTTGGGCTGTGTTTCATCCTGACACAGCATTGCTGTGCAGCTGGGTGTTCACCTAAGCTCCTGCAAAGGATCCAGGGCCCTACGATACGGTCAGAGCACAACCAAACCGTGCTCCCCACTGTCACATCTGAGCCTGGCTGATAGATTATAGACAAAGAGTACTGAAGCAGCTAAGAAATATCCCTGTTCCTAAATATGAATCAGGTTTTCATTTGCATTTTCTTAAATTATAAATATTTATCTTGTACATTGACATTGTTCCACTTAATGAACTTTCCTTTCTTTATACCATGAAAAGTGAGAGAGTGGAGGCAATGAGAGTGGAAAAACAAAGTGGATCAGGGTGAAGCTATATGGTGCAGTGCTTCAAGGGAAATAGTAAATCAGGTGTATGTAGGCAGTCTTCCCAGACCCGGACACTGGAAAGTGTTCAGCAAACTTGGGGGTTGGCGAGATACTTTCTGCTGCTCTGCAACAGATCAGTACAAGGGCTGGTGCTGCTGGGCAGTGAATTTTGGTGAGGATTGCCCTTTGACAGGCACGAATGACTGCCTCCTGCAAAGAACATACCTTGAAGTGTCATAACCCTTCAGCTAGTGATTCCTTCTATAGTGAGGACAGGGGCCCGTGGAAGCTGAGTTGCTTTGATTCCTCTGGAGGTGAAGCTGGTCCTTCATGAACTCCCTCAGCCTCTGGGGTTCTCGAGGGCGCTTCAAGAGGCAATAAGGAATCTTGAACCCAAAGGTTAAAGTTTCCAAACTGAGACCTCTCTGATCCTACAGTTCAAGCCACCTCTGTGTGCACAGCATGTAAGCAGCTGCAGTTTAAGGAAAACAGAGATATTGTTTGTTCAAATGTGATTTCACTTTCTCTTTTTGCCCATTAAACCAAATGCTTCTGGCTAGAGAGAGCTCTTCTCCCATTCTTTTAAGAAAATACCATTTTACAAAGCATTCGAGGAGGTATTCCACAGAGAGTAGCCACCGTTTCTTTGAGCCAATAGGCCAAAATGCTTAAATGGATAACATAGCAAAGGTACACTTACCACCTTCTTATCAGTAAGTGTATCTCATACCACTGTACCCTCAGTAAGGTACACTGCACGTGCAGCAAAAGCATGGGCCCAGGAAAGCGTGGGACTTGGCTAGTGGTGTCACACCCCATGAGCTAGGACAAGTGACCCCATATGTTAGTCAAAGCCTCTTTTGCCAAATGGATGTCTACCTGTCTATATGAGACATTCCTGATACCGTGTTCCCAGCAACTCTCCCTTAGGAGGAGGCATCTCCTAGTGCACTTGGACTGCCTGAAAAATTGGTGTCTTTCTCTTCAGTGCTTCTGCATCGGGTTTGCGTAGCAAGGTTTTGGTAGCGGGGGGGCTACAGGGGTGGCTTCTGTGAGAAGCTGCCAGAAGCTTACCCCATGTCCGACAGAGCCAAGGCCAGCCGGCTCCAAGATGGACCCGCTGCTGGCCAAGGCCGAGCCAATCAGTGGTAGTGGTAGTGCCTCTGGGATAACAGATTTAAGAAGAAAAAAAACTTGTGGCGGCACAGAAACTGCAGCCACAGAGAGGAATGATAACATGTTAAGAGAAACAGCTCTGCAGACCCCCAGGGCAGTGAAGAAGGAGGGGGAGGAGATGCTGCAGGCACCGGAGCAGAGATTCCCCTGCAGCCCGTGGGGAAGACCATGGTGAGGC
>JAOBAS010000072.1:44562083-44578010 GCA_025311575.1 Elanoides forficatus
CTTTGTTATATTTTCTTTCCCCTGTCCAGCTGAGGTGGGGGAGTGATAGAGCAGCTTTAGTGGGGACCTGGCATCCATCCACAGCTTCTGATACTGCTCCAGACAATATTGCAGCCAGCACATCTGAATTGGGTTCTGAGGTTGATATTGCACACCAGGCATCACTGTTTCCCGAAAGCAGTTGCTGTGGTTACCCTGCACCTGCTTCGGTGACTGTTAGACAGTTCCTGGTAAAAGCAAGTTTTCATCAGCTGTGGTAGCTGGAAGAAAACACAAAGATTCATAAGATGACAGGAAAACACACAGTAACGTCCATGCATCTAAACAGACAGTAGCTGAGAGCAAGGCAGTGGCAATATCTGTAATTCAACCGATGTGCCCACGTTCATCACAACAGGTCTGCTTGTCAGGCTGTCAGCACTGTATTGGTTAGCACCTGTAGGCAGCAGTGGAGCATCACAAACTTCCAGGTGCTCTAGGTGCTTGCAGGAGGTCTCCTGTGTGTATGTTCCTGTTGCTGAAATGCACAGATCTCAGTCTTCTGCAGCCACAGGTTGCTCTCCTTTCCCTGACAATGCCTCTTTATTGTTCCCAGAACAACAATGTGCTAAAGGAAGATATTCTGTGTTGTCCTTGCTCAAGCAGCTACCCAGGCCTCTTCTCTTGGCCTCGTGCTTGTTCTCTTTCGTGGGCAGCTGCAGGTGACACAGAGGAACATGGGATTGTGGCCACTCAAGCCACTGTCACAGCTGTTGATGAGCACAGTGCTTGGCTTGTGGTCAGCTTGCAGCGATCAGCATCAGGTCAAATGTACACACGCTGTGTGTGTAGCATGTCTGCCTGACTAGCAGACTAAAGCCTTTGTGAGAGTTGTGACTGTTCACCCGTGCTGGCTGTTCAAAAGAGTCAGATCACGAGATGGCAGGAGAACTTCCCAGGATTTCTGTTGTGTGATCCTGAGATGGGGCACAGCAGTTTTCAGTTGCTTCATGGCCCACATCCAATTGCTAGAAAAATGCCACTGTGAATGGAGGTCAGCACTGTTACAAGCAAGTGAAGCCATCAGAAGAAACTGTCCTTGTCTGGAAGCAGTCACTCACTGTAAACTGAAAGCTGTTAGGATGCCGCCTGCTCAGATGGTATGCTTAAAATGAAGTACATCATCTTGATGTAACCTGAAGAAAGCAGACAAACTCTAAATCTTTTTCTGTATTGGGTTGGCTTGGGTTGGTATCACTGAAATAAATGGGCTTGCGCAAGTGAGATGTATTTATTCATTGCAGCTGCTCTAGACTGCTTTTTAGAGAGGTGTTGACTTGTTTGATGTGATCCCAAAGCTA
The DNA here is from genome assembly GCA_025311575.1 of Elanoides forficatus. NCBI lineage: Eukaryota > Metazoa > Chordata > Aves > Accipitriformes > Accipitridae > Elanoides > Elanoides forficatus. The sequence goes on from JAOBAS010000072.1 coordinate 44,563,424, forward strand.
CAAAAATTCTGGCCATGACACTAGAATTTATCTTCTCTTTAGCAAATAAATTATATAGGCATTCAACAATCTGGGAGTACTCCTGCCTTTATGCACCAAGGCTCCAGCTATAAGCTGGTGATGAAGTCTGACAACATTATTTCATTACCACAATACCTGGGAAAAAACTACCTAGAATTAGCTACCAATCACAGACTAATTATGCTAAATAAAAATTGTGTTGTCTTCCCAGTTCTCTTCCAAGTTACAGCCTAACTACAAAATGGCAAGATTTGTATATTGCCATAAAATCCCACAAACCACAGTTATGACTATGTCAGGGTACGGACGCTGAGCTGCCAGGCCCACTGAGCACCATCACAGTACTCAGAGATGCTGCTGGGCCAAGAGACTGCAAATCCCCTTAACACTATTTCAGAAAACTTGTCAGCAAATGGCTGGAAATTGCAGGAAATTTATCTCACCGCTTCATTATTGCTGCACAAATGACACAATTCTTTTTCCTCAGCAGCTCTGTGAGGAAAACAGTAATTTAAGTGCATGAAAATAAAACCAGGCTGCCACTGTGGACACTGGTAGAGCCAATGCTGAGATGAGAGTAACAACTGGGAGCAAACTGCTTTCTTCTGTTCACAATTTTCTTGTGTTCATTTCATTGTCCAGCTTTCTTTGTAATGAAAACCAAAATTTAATAAAGAGAAGCCACATTTGCTGAGTTTGACTATTGTAGATAGAATTACTTTTTGTCTTACAAAAAGTTAGCTGCTGCTTACTTATTTGCTATACTGCTGCTTACTTATTTGCTATACATTATATAAGGCCACAATTTGAATCCTCTCCCAAACTGCATGAAAGAAGACTACGTGTGTGTGCATGTGTGTTCAAACTGTCTTTTCTCTGTGTGGTGAGAGCATGCCAAACACCTTGTCATCATTACCAAAATGCAAATGAGTGAAAATAACATAATACGCATGAATCTATTTTACATGTGCATGGGGTGTGCATGCAGATTGTATTGGTACAGCTTAGCAGCCCAAGCTTTAAAGCTTTGTCCTGCAGTGTCTTGACACAAAGCTTTCTGTAAGTTGTGTTGTATTCTGATGCCTTATTATTTAATTTTGCAAAATATAAAGACGCCATGTGTCTTCCCCATGTATCTCCCTGGGTAAGAGGGAGCAGGTATAACAATTAGGATCTTTCAGTAATGAGTGGCTCCATTAGATGAGTGGAGAGAAATAGAGCTATTAGAAACTTGCAGTATCTGGTTAATATTCAAAGTTAGCCCTAATTCTGAAAATACTTGTTCATTTATTTAAATCTGAACACATTTTCAAAATTCAGGGCCCTTTAGTGTCCACCCTTGAACTGACAACATGAGAAAATGAAATCTTGGGCAATTTTACTTCTCCAAGGCTACTATAACCTCTCTCTGTTCTCTCGGGATCATATGATTTGCTTGGACTGTTTTAAAAATAGTATTGTAAGTATAAACAAAGGTGGAGCCTGACCTACCCTGTCAGCACTGTTTGACTCTCTGCTAATGCTGAACTTTTCTTAGAGTTGACAGTGCAGTTCTTCTCTAAACCCTTGCAGTTGTCACAGTCCCTTGGGGAATTGTAACTAAAACGTAAGCATTGCTTAATACTTAGAACTGTGATAAGTCTCTGTGGAACTATAAAATTCCAGGTGGTTTTGCACAAGTGTCTTTTAAATGACAGCAGAGCATCCCTCTTTCTTCCATTCAGAATTGATTAGAAAACTCCCTTCTGCACCTCTTACCTGCTTTTAAACTAGAACATGGTGTGTTTTCTCTCTCTTGAATAAAATTTATTTTAAGGAGGTGTGCACAACAGGTTTATGTATGTGCTGAATTGGAAAATATTTATACTTGCATTCAGAACATGTTGGAGTTAACTCAGGGGCATACACTCTATATATACTTTGGTATACATGAAAGGAACAAAATAGGAATGTATTTACCATATATCTAGACTGGCATTTGCTGTGGCTGAACGAAACAAAATGCACAAGACTACATTTCTGAAAAGTTTTCTGGTGGAAAATGTGCAGTGAAAGTGTTTAATTATCAAAATACTGAAGAAATCAAGCCCATTTTCCTGTCTGGAACTTCTGTTAAAAAAGTGAACATGAAAATGTTTGAACCATATGAAGATTTCCCAATCAATATTTAAGCTGAAAATCTACAGTGTTTAATAAAATCTACAGTGTTTAATAAATGACTTTTCATTTCAAGTATTAAGTATGTGTACAATATACCTTATAATACATATAATGCAATATAGCAGTTGAAAAACTGACATTAATACAGGAGGATTTTAAGATGTTTTGACCATTCCAGCACTTCCCTTTTCTCCCCAGGTTCTGGAATTTCCTTCCTGAAGAATTTTGAAATTTTTGGTTGTTGGCCGTACAAAAAGATAAAAAGTGAAAATCCTTCATAAGACTTAATTCCTGGCACTGCTCTGTACTAGTGATGACTGCTGTACTGACAGAGCTTTGGTGATGATAATAGATTGGATATAACACTTCAAAGAAAGTGGAAGAAACTGATTTGAGACAGCCACAGTCTAGAAAATACATTTTAGGGAACTAGCTAGCACAAGACTAGATGGCTTTCCTATCTTTTACTTTTCTGATTCTGTGACCCTGTACTATGTGCTGTTAACCCATTAAAATAAGCTTTGAGTGTTCACCATCGATTTCCAGCCTTATAGTCAGTAACAGCAAAATGAGGAGTATTACTCATGCTCAGACTGCTGCCTGGCACTACTGGATATGCTGTAATCTGACACTGTCAGGAGATGATAAACCACTATTCTGAGCCTCCCCCTGAGGCCACCACGTAATTTAGGAGATAACTGCTAGAGTAGTAAGATTTTCTCACCTTCCTGTGTGCCAGGTAGGGCAACATTTTCCGTGAAGAAAGAGGATGGAGGCAACTGAAGATTTCAGTTAAATCAAATGCTGAATCACCTCAGGGCAAATGATAAGCCACACAAGTACTTCTAATTTCTATGGCATTGTCACCTTTGTAGTGGGAGGAAAGGAGTGCAGGTAGGAAGGTAGTGAATACAAGTATGCTGTCTGGTCTTCTAAACTGGGCTTCTGGCATACTGAGCAACTGGTGTGCTCTAAAGTGCAATATTTATTGCAGGACCTGCAACTTAAGTCTGAAGTATACATAGAAATCATAGTAGAAAATACATTACACAGAAAGGCTGCATCAGGAAGGTACCTGTGTACTTGTGACCAACACATACAATTATCCATGGATGAATGTGACATTTTAAGAATGCAGAAGAATTGCCCAGTTGAGAAATCTTTCAGTTTCCATTACAGGAAGGTTTAAACAGCAAGAGGAAACCTCAGATTTTTGACTTGCAGTATTTTCTTTGTAAATTCTTGTTAGCATTTCATAAACAGACAGCAAGAGGAAACCTCAGATTTTGACCTGCAGTATTTTCTTTGTAAATTCGTGTTAGCATTTCGTAAACAGACTGCATGAGATGTAGGAACATTCAAGAAAACCTGTTGTTCCTCAGTAATGGTTCAGTCATGCCTCCACTAGCAGAAGTCTGTCCCTGTACTTTTGTGTAATTCTGCCTTTCCTTTTAATAGCTGCTCACCATCCACACCAGCAGCCATGCTGTTCTATGTAGAGCTGCTTTGAAAACTTTTGGGGATGCAAAAATCTGTCACCTTTGTGAATCTGCTGCTTTGCTGTGGCATTTGACAGGAATGATGTGGCAGGAGTGGAAACAAATGGAAAGAGAGCTAAACATATAGCAAAGTTGCCAAGGGCATACCAAGGAGGTAATGCCATGAAATTAGGCAAAAGCTACACATGAAGAAATCTTTCTAATTTGGGAGGCATTAGGTTTGTGCACTGCCAAAGAATTGGTGGAAGTCTGTATGCAACTTTTGTAAAAGGACTTGAAAGCAGTGCTGAATATATGGCAGGGAATAAGACCGTCCAGGCAGTAGAAGGATAGATAGCTTTTCTAGCTTTAATTCTTGTGATTCCTATTCCATCAGTCATCACATGGTATAAGGAGAAGAAACTTGATGCCAACCAAATTGGTGCAGTTTTATAGATGGGATTGTTTTCAGCAATTAGTTCATGTCTGCCAAGAGCCACTTGCATGAAGTCCTTAACCCATCAAACATGGCCACATTTCAGCATGCAGGGCCTCATTGATACTAAAAGAAAAAACAGTCCACCTTTTCAAGAACTCGTTGTTCTCCTTCCTGAACAGTGGTGCTGCACTTTGTAAGCAAAATGGTTGTACCAGCCGTGTAGCATTGACTCCTTGCACTCAAAAATCACAGGACCTCTAAGCAGTTGTGCAACTATAACATACTTTGGCTTCTTTGAATGTTCATTCTAGCTTTGAACTTTTAGTATTCACAGTACTATTATTTTTTTATTCTTCAGTAGCAACAAAGGCTAAACTCTTTTAGAAATAGCAAAGATCCACAAAATAAACGCGGAAACTGGGAACTAAACATCCATTGTACAATTGGACATGATTCTGGGTGTACAGTTCATGTACCTGAATCACAAAAATGATACTGAGGCCAAACCAGGCCCTGGTGTTGCAGAATAAGAGCTGTAGTTTTGAGCATGGGCTCCTGGCAATCTGTTCAGGCCTTGTATTTTAACCTGTGGTCATGGCAAGGAACAGCATTATTCTAAATCAACAAAGCCAATCCAGGGATGGGGAGGAAAGAATTACGTCACTGGATGGGATGAGAGTCTGTGGGGGTGTGCAGAGTCAGTTAGCATTTGTATATCTGGCTCCTACACTTCAAAGAAGAGAAGCCATTGTCACCCCACACTAATCAGTGTGATACCTCATGGGATTGGGAGTCTAACCACAGCTCCCTAATGACCTGTTAGAAAGACTCCTCAGGGTAAACTGGGGATGTGGTCCTGTTGCAATAAGCACTGTGCGACATGGCTTGGGTCATGTCCGCCTGGGGGGCTAAATCCTAGGCCCAGCATCAACAGCTTGCTTCGCAGTCTATTAACATGAGAAGCCAGCCAGACAGGTAGTGTTGCATCTTTTGAGACAAAAGAAGACAAGGGTAAGTACATTATAATAATTTATTGTCTCTGGTGTGATGTCTCTCACTTGTGTCTGGCCTGTTAATATTCAGGAAATGTGCATGATTGAGCAATGTTTACTTTCTTGGCAGGTCCAAGGTTCCTCTGTTGCAAATAATCTTGCAATGACAGGGTGTTTAAGTGGACAAATAGCAGGCAAGGAAGTAAGCAAAGCCGTGTGGGTCACTAAGGTGGAGATGACTCCTGTCCTACCCTTCCATCAAGCTCCCAGCTTTTCAGGTTTTGAAATAGATTTGTTTACTGACTCTTCTATAAGCCCCAATGTCCATGGATTATCTCTTCTATTCATCCTGGAGCAGATACATATGTCAAAATTTTCTGGTTTCCTATGCATACTGATTCCAGGCCAAACTAGTCTGGATGCTAGGTATACCTTCCAGGCATTTAAAATTATAATCTTGTCATTAAATTCATCTGGAGAAAGGTGATAATAGGAAATAATAACATGAGGAAACTTTACTGCACAGGAGACAAAACATCTCATTAAATCACTAGCTAAGATCTGTGTTAAAGTTATTTCCTTTTTTTGCAAAGAAGTGGATTTTTTTCCTCACCCTGCTATCCTCCTTCTGTGGGAGGCTGTCTTTCTGCATGCTACAGTCCTGGATATACTTTATCCATAAGCAGAGTGGAAGGCTAAATCTTTAAACCCATCTCTCCTTGTGGAACATAGAAGGTATATTGAAGTTGATTATTCCTTAATAATATATTTCTCCCTTGATAACTATTTTTAACACAAACTCTGCCAACACTTGAGAATATGGATCAACCTAGAAAATGAGTTGCCCCATTGAAGTTAATGGGACAACTTGCATAAATAAAGTAGAGTCATGATGCCGTCTATAGACTGTGCTCTGTGGCATGGGTTTTGCAGTTGTGCAGTCTTAAGTCTTGCTCTGAACAGGTTCTGGTTAGCAAGAAGCAAAAGCCAGTTTAATCCCAATAAAGCTGTATTCCTTTGAGGTTTGAAAATGCGACAGAGGTTCTTTGGATTATTTTTTTTTTTATTTTTCCTGACCTTTACTGGATCCTAACACAACAGGGTGTGGAAAAGCAAAACATTAGGTCACCAACCATTTTTTGCGGCATTTTGCCTACACTGAAGAGGATTATAAAATTTGCAAGAAAACCTCTTCAGTCATCTCTTTCCACTTTTAAATTTGGAGCACTTCTTTTGGAATACATCCACAACAAAACTTGGATATTCAGAGATCATTTTCAACCAGTGTATGTAGGCCTTAAGGTCCTAAATATTTTGGAAGTCTGCTCAAATCCAAAGCTTTTCTATTGAAAGTAAAAGCTGGTTGTACCCCTTTAAAACAACCTTATGAATCAACAGAGCTCACTGCTTGGTAGGAACTATTTGCCATCTTCAGCTAGTTAGACTAGCAGTTTTCCTATACGAATAGGTGTAGTAAAATGATGGTCTCGACCATAAGCTGACCATGTATGCAGGTGGTTTGAGGGCTGGGAATCCCAAGCACTGGATAGCCATTTCCTGGGATGTGGCTGTGGAGTCGGGACACCTCTGCTTCTTGCTGTGGCTTGCCTCAGCCAAGTGCAAGGCATCAGCAGGAGGGAGGAAAATGCTTTTCCTGAGACCTGATTCTGGCAGCTCTCAGGACTTAGAAACTCTCTGTGGAACAAGTGGATGCCCAGGGAATGGTGTCTTTGGCTGAGCCCTCAGACTCTTGGTTTGCAGGTATAAATTTGAGGCTCTCAAAACTTTTAGACTGCTAATTCATCCATAGCTCCAGTATTTTTCAAAAAATCTGACTCTTTTTCACTCCTGTAAGACTGTCAGGAAGAGGAAAGGCAACAGACTCTGGCACCCACAGCTTTGAGGATCCTTAGAGTTGCTGCCTTCATTTTGTGCAGAATTCCTCTAAAAAAAATATTCCAGTTGTTTTGAAATAATATTATAGAAGTGTGGATGTTTTCCCTGCCACAGGAAATATAAAACCATCCTACTAACCTGCTGCTGTGGTTCCTCACACTATTAGTGGAAGCTGAGTGGAAAGCATTTGTAATGGTGTGTATCCAGTTATAGCTCCTGACTGATAGTGGTGCTAGGCAAGGAATTAGGACTGTCACCAGGATATGACTGGGGGAGCAGGGTGGTGCTGCACGTGGGACTTAGGTTTAGCTTAGTAACTGCAGAAGAGGATGACGCAGCTCCACAATGAGCAAGGGCAAGCACAGCCACATGACGTCACTTGACCTTTGAAGGATAAACACCAGAAAGTACAAATGGAGGAGCTATTGTGGGCTCAGAGAGCTGTCAAGGCCATTTATTCTGCGAAATTTGCACAAAAAGCAGTGGGGAGAAACTCAGGACTCCTGTGATGTAATGCTGGGCTAATACTAGCAAAATCGTGGACGTGGTTTTCCAGCTCATGCTCTAGTTTCTTAAGATGGTGAAGCTACTGTAACACAAGGGAACAGAAGATGATTAAAAAAAAACCCAAACAGAATTCGTTCACTGAGCTGCAACATTTGAATCACCAGTACCTGTGTGACAGTATTCTCTACTTAATCTATTAGAGAGCACTGACTAAATTGGTATGTATACTTAATAGCAAGGACTTTCAGTCTGTCTGCAAGCAGGGATGAGTAATCAGTGTTGTAGATATGACACATTCATAATACTTCGTAAGAGTATTATCTCCATCCAACGCACACGCGCGCACACACACATACACATGCACACTATGTCATGTTAACCTAGTTAATAATTAGTCAAAACTTGTTTATGCCTTATCATATTCCTCCTGGAGCAGCCCATTGAATTAGCCTGCATTATAGATACTAACCTGTTATTTCTCTAATACTCATATCATCCTTTGGAATAACAATAACAAAGTTCCAGTCCTGTGATGAATGTTGATTTGCAATTGATGTTGAAGAACCAGTTCACTGTCCAAAACAGTTTCTTTTTTCATAGTTTGCTTTATTGCTTTTGCTGTACAGAAACTCCTGTGAGTTGCTATTTGGATATACTCAAATGAGATTTCAAGACAAAATAACAGTTCAAACAGAATAATGCCATTTTGGCATTTTTTCTGGAAAAATCAGGCATTCATATTTTTATTTGGAGAAAATGTCATTTTCATTGAATTTACATACTTAATCTAGGAGGTTTTCGGCAGGAAATTTGGACCAGCTGTAAAAATGATAAAACTATCATTTTTCTCCTTCCCTTCCAGTAAGGAATGGGCATCAGGGAGCACTTATTTCCTTTCAGTGATATACATAACTATGAGAATAAAGGAAAGGAGGCACTACAATAATGATAGGAGCGTTTGTGTGAAAAGGTGGTTTTACATTGACCTTGCTGTGCACTGAACTCAAAAGCTATTCTCACTTCAGCTGATGATTGATTCAGCCTTCATCCTCCTCCCATTAAAATTTGGGACATGATTTTGCCTGCATGAATAAACATTTCCACTCCAGCAGTGGAATAGGGATGTCCTGGGATGTTCTGGTCTCGAGAAGAAGAGATCTGTCTTAGGTAGCTGGAACCAAATTCATTCAGCTATTAATTGAATTAGCTTCTGAGTTCAGTTGTGAAGTGGGGCGGACATCAGCAGACTGATTCTAGGTGACCTGTGCTGCAGCAGGAGCAGGCCACGAGGTGGGCCTAGAGCATTACAGGAGTTTTAAGTAATTTGGCATGTTCATTACAGTTCATCTTTAGTACTGGAATGTGAGAGGTTTATTAATGCTGTGAAATTATTTTCTGTTTGTGCCCACTTCTAGTGTTTCCCTCCTTAAAATTCATAATGAAGACATGTTAAAAGAGAGATAATATCTGCAGAGGAATGAATCTCATTGATGAGATATCTGAATTCCCACTACCAGAAGTCAACTGGCAAAAAAACCTGATAAAATCATTAGATCCTACAGTTTTAAAAACTTTTTAAAGCTTTCCTTCTAAGAAGTTTTGGGGGGATTTTTTAAATTTTTTTTTTTTTTTTTTTTTTTTTACGTTTATGCAGGGCAGTTTCACTGGGCACAGTGCTAGTTTTTCTACAGTTTTCGCTGAAGTACTCTTTTCCAGCAACAGAGCCATCAGTGACAAGACGGTAAAGCAACATGGGCAGAGAAGGCAAAAAATGGAGGGACGAGAGATGCTGAGGGAGGTAAGCACCTTTCCAATTCCCCTTGTTTCTTTCCCTTCAGTAGCTATGAATTTGCAGAAAATAAGTAAATAAATTGGAAACCCCAAAACAGCCTGTCCCACCCTCCTCTCCTTGTCTTACTCCTGGGCCATACCCAATATCTGGTGCATAAATATGTCCTGATGGGAATGTGCAGGCTGTTCTCCAGAACCATTCCCACCTGCCACCCATGTGTTTCCCAGGGGTTAAGGGACAGGTCTCTTGCCTTGGCCGTCCCTGTGCCAGCCCCAGGTGGAAAGGTGCGGGAGAGCACATTGCTTTTTGGTGGTGGTAACTAGGGAGTAACCTTTGCCACTTGCATCTGCCTCTAGCTCCAAAACATTTGACCAGTAGAAACCTGCACAGGGTTCGCAGGGTTCAAATAAACAAGTTTCAACTCATGCACTGTATGTTAGTCAGCTATCTTGAGGGAAATTATTTACAGCTAGTTCTGCCTACCTCTTGGCCTCTCTAGCCTTCTACCCCCCCACTTCCCCAAATTCTTGATTGATTTCCAAGGTATGACTAATGCATTTCTATAAATGCTTTTGGTTTCACACCACAATTCTTTTACTTTGATAAGTTGTTTCATCATACTCCTGTTTACTAATGTTTCAGGCAACAACAGTTGTTTGCTGCCTAGGGGAAACATAGGAGTAACAATGGCTTAAATTATTCCTAATCAAGTTCCAACTCCTACCTGATGGGAAAGATGAGAGATTTATTATTGTTAATTTAATCCTTGCGAGAGATCAGAAACTTTGGTGATGGGCATCAAGATAAGAGCTCAACTACATAAACAACGAATGAGATTAACGAATGGTGGTATTAGGGTTTAAAATGAAAGACCATACCCTTCTGCCAGTGAATGCAGATTGGTCGTCAGAACAGTCGCGAACACTTTGTGTTGTTTCATTTAGGCTTGTCTAGGCCAGCATGTATCAAGAGATCTACCACTGTTATAGCTTCATTACAGTGAGACTCCAGCTTTATAGTGTAAGAGAAATGATGTTATTTAACCAGTCCTAGCCCTTGTTTAAGTACCATTGAATTCTGTCTGGTAAACTGGGTGGCAGGCAGTGCAGGAAAGCTACCCCAAAGAGACACAGAAGAGAAGCTGCAAACACTGGAGAATGGCCAGCGGCGTGTCTTCCATGTGCATCCAGCAGAAAGGGGAGGGTGGGAACTGGCAGGGGTTAGTAGTTTACAGGAGGCATCTGGGGAAGTGTAAAGGAGCCCTTGAGCTCCCTCTAATCCTTGGAGAGGTTCCTGTGGATATGGGGTGGTGGGTGGAGTTCAGGATCAGGGACTGGAAAGGTCACTGGGACACTTTATATTCTTCCTTCTCTACTCTCTTGTACTTGGCTGAAGTCAGAATCTTTCTCCACCCAGCATGTGCATGAATATTTGTATTCTTTCTCTGCTCTGTCACCCCAAAAGACATTGAGACCTTGCTGAGTTGTTCACAGAGACACAATCATTAACATGATTGCATGGAGGCCCACAATGTCATGATCAAGATACTGTGCTGACAATATGGGTAACCCAAAAACTTGTGGAAAAATTAATTAATTTCAACACAAATGAGTAATGTGTGGAAAGTCATCTATCCAGCTGAAAAAGCAGGTAGGCATAGTCTACTAACAGGATGTCATGGTTTAACCCAAACTGGCAACTAAGCACCACACAGCTGCTCTCTCAATCCTCACTGCCCCAGTGGGATGGGGAAGAGAATTGGTAAAAAAGTAAAACTCGTGGGTTGAGGTAAGAACAGTTTAATAATTGAAATAAAATAAAATACAGTAATGATAATGGTTGTGATGATGATAATGATAATGATAATGATGATGATGATGATAATAATTAATAATAATAATAGTAATGAAAAGAAAGGTAACAAAAAGAGAGATAAAACCCAAGAAAGACAGGTGATGCACAATGCAATTGCTCACCACCCACCGGCCCATGCTCAGCCAGTTCCCGAGCAGCGATCTACCCCTCCCAGCCAACTCCTCCTAGTTTATACACTGAGCATGACATTCTATGGTATGGAATAGCCCTCTGACTAGTTCAGATCAGCTCTCCTGGCTGTGCTCCCTCCCAGCTTGTACACCTCCTTAGGAAGAGCACTACTTAGCAACAGCTAAAACATCAGTATATTGTCAACATAATTCTCATACTAAATGCAAAATACAGTACTGTACTAGCTACCAGGAACAAAATTAACTCTGTCTCAGCCAAAACCAGGACACAGGACTTTTGCGTGTCTTCTCTTTAATCTCACAGTATAGGGAAATGCAGTACTCCAGAGAGGATCTGATGAGCACAGGAGAGAAAGTGACTGAGTCTGGAACCTCAGCTGGGAGGAAAGGGTGCCACTTCCATACAGGAAGACCAACAGCCTCGTGCATGCAGGCTGATGATAACATGGGTGGTTATCTAGGAAGGTCCTAAGCCTTTGGTGGATTTCCAGGCATATAAATTGGTTTTGTGCAAGACCTGTTCTCACAGTTTTCTAAGTTCTAACCTATTTTAAAGACTACAGTAATCCATGTAATTAAAAAAAAGCACACTTCTGCTACTGCTGAGATCCAAAAGGATCAGAAAGCAATTACACCAAGAGTGTTTACTGTTCTACCTCCTTTATTGCAGCTGCTGTTTTATCAGTTGTCATTCCCGGATATGAGCAGGTAAATTCCTTCTAATTTTTACATTGCAATTGACAAGCCTTAATTGGCTAATCTTTTCAGTTCTTGCTTTGCAGACATCATAGAGAGGGCAAGTAAAGAACACTGGTAATAGGAAGTGAAGCTTCAGTTGCTTTCTCCAAAAAATGTACTGAAAGCCAGTGTTCACAAAAAAGGAACTGTAGTAACATCTCTGTCACATCTAACCTAGTCTGTACTTCAGATGCTGATAGCAGAGTTATATCACTTTAAAAAAAAGTAAACTAGATACTTTGCTTGCTATTAATTAGATGATATTTTATATTTGAAAGTCACCCCCAAGATATTGTCAAGCCTGTCTACCGCTTTCGATACTCCTCTGTTTTAGATTAATTTGGAGGTAGTTGTTATTGTAGCATTTCCCTTGTTAGGGGAAAGAATTTTGCTGCTTGTTTGTGTGTTTCAACTGGCATTTAAAATCTCATCTTTTTTTTTTTAAGACTTCCTCCATTAAATTGCACATGTTTAACAGCAAAGGAAGTACATATTCTGCCACGTAATGTGCTAAAGTAAAACTAGTACATGCTGGTGCTGAAGCCCTCTGTGATACTTGGGTAAAGAAAAACTGTTCAGGGAGTTTTTGCCTTTTATATACCCAAGCATTATTTAAAACAAACAAACAAAAAACCAGAAAGAAAGAAAAAAAGACAAAGAGAAAAAAAAGACACACACACACACAAAAGACTCAGTCAGTCATAGTGGCTTTTTATGTTTGTGGCAAGGATAAGATGTACCCGCACTGGACTCAATGTACTCATCAGTTAGAGTCTGTATCCTTATCCAGCACATTCTTCCTCTGATTAGCACACATTTGCACTTGGAAAGATGAAGTGCAAACAGTTCCCAAATCCCATCAGATATGAGTATGAACAAGTTGGAGTCATCCCTGAGTAACCTTTTGCTGAGCTCTTGAGTGAATCTTCAGCGGTATGTGTATGAGGAGCAAGTGATCCACAGGTAGACAGGGACTTCCCCATGGGACACCCACAAAATCCCCACAGTATTTTCCAACTAAAGTTAAACTGAGTGAGCTACTCAGACAAAAATGGGCTATAAAGGATGTGATAGGAGGCACTGGGTGGGCACTGTAGTCTGCCCCAGAGCTGCTGGCTGCTAGGAGTCCAGCTTGACCTCCTGCTGAGCGTGTGGGGCCATTGCTGTCCAGCTGGTGATAGCTGGGGAACTGGCAGGAGCTGGGGACACAAGCAGTAAAAGGACTCCTATTCTCATTAGGAACAGGTTTCCAGAAAGTTATTCAGCTGGTGAGAAGCACTTGCTGGGTTTCTTAAGAAGCTTGATCTGGTTTTAGAGAGTGGTAGTGTGGCAAGAGATGGCACCTGGATTTCAATCAAAGGTTTCTCAAACTGCAATTCAGTGACCTTTCCTTGAGCTCTACCCTATGTTTCTGCAAGGTCACTGCCAGTAGGAGTTTAAATGAAAAAAGATGAGTGCAGTTATTTTTATTGCTTGAGGATTCCCTTTCTCAAAATGTCTTGTCTCTCCTGGTTCAACTACTTAAGGTATGACAAGCCAGAGGGAATTCACAGCTGGTTGCAAATCCCAAATGGAAAAGCAAATTGCACAGATACACCAGCTAAGCAGACATGATAATTAGCCAGACAAATTCAAAGACTAGGAGAGTCAGAAACTTTCATATTTCCTGGTTTAGGGTGAACAAGCTCAGACACCTGACATGATTTACTCAGACACATAAAAAGTTGACAGAAGAACAGATGACTCTTCAATGAATTTCTTATAAAGAGCATTCCTGTAGAAGAATAACATGGAGTGAGGCAGTGGGGAGTTGGGATATTACTGCATGTTATTAGCAGGGGCTGTTCATACCAAGGATGATCCAAGTCATTGAATAAGGGAAAGCTTTTTTGTCACAAGGAAACTGAGGGCCCACAACACCCTCCTAACCCCAAGCCAAAATTCTTCAGTAAACTCACCTCTGACTGACAGGCACCTACCCTGTTTCCACTAAAGAAACAGTCACCATTTCTTGGATCTTATTTGTGAATAAATATGTATAAAATTAAAAATTAAAGATTAGGGCATGTCCCTATAGAACTGTTGATGTTTCCTAGTACTCTTTCTGTTTGGATATTCTAAACTTAAAAGTGAAGTTTTAAAGGGTAGAGTCTTGATTTCAAGTGCAGATGGTTATGATACTAAGATTTTTATTTGACTGTGACTGAACTTGTTACAAATGTAATTTGTCCTTTATGTGTGTCATCTGAAATGTTTTAGAAGGTTGACTGGTAAGAGTCAGGTGACCACATGATTGTACAAATTTCAGGAAATAACATGGCTTGATATTGCATGGGGAATAAATTAAGAAGATTTTTTTTCTTACTGCAGTGGCAATGACGTGCTAGGTACTTTCCAAACACACCAGAAGAGTCTCTAGTGCAAGGGGTCATTGTCTAAGAGGAAGACAAACTGACAGAGGAGAGGGAAGTAGAAGAGTGAAAGCTAATTGCTATTGAAACAAACAAGATTCTCCACAAGAAAAAACAAAACAAACAAAACCTACCAAAGATCTCAGT
>JAOBAS010000072.1:44587056-44597840 GCA_025311575.1 Elanoides forficatus
GGGGGGTAGCTAATATCCAGTCAATATTTAATATTTAGAAGTTGCACTTTATCTTGTAATACTTCACTTGCTCTTATGGTTTTCTTTCTATGACCTGCTCAGACAGTATTTATAAAATATTTCTGTTTCTACTTCAAATGAATTTTACTTCACCTCTCAGGAGATGTGTCTGTCTGATGAAAAGAAAGTCAACCAGAAATGTGAAGTCTAGTGTTTCCAAACACATAACTGAGAGAACATTTTGTAAGATGAAAGTTTGTAAACATCCAACCATACAAAGGGTACAAGTAGTCTGAATCACAGTCTGTCTCCTCTTTCAGGAAACTGTGAACAGATTCTTACCCTCGCAGCCATGTAGCAACTCTAAAGCCTGTAGAGTAGCTGAAAACCAGTTCGCTGACATAAGTTAATCCTGTTCTTGAAACAAAAGCTTTCTAAAGGTATTCTTTCTGGAAGCTATATTCACAAGAAGGCATTTCAGATGTCTCTTGACAATGGAAGATGGGAAATTTGCTGTGCTTTATAATTCATAAGAACACGTTTTATTTCTAACTCTTCTTGTTTGCTGGCTTAAAAGAATAGCTAAGTATATAGATCTTCATCCAGCACTGCTCTTCACTAAACGATGGTTATGATCTGTTCCTTTTTCATTCTGTGTTTCATTTTTTAACTGCAGTTAGGTGAAATGCATAGTTTTAGGTCCCATTTGATGAGACTGCTTTGGCAGTGGGACTATGATAGCGAAGAGATCAGGGTCTTTGATATTAAATAAGCATACTGTGAGGGTGTGAAAAGCTTCCTTGCTTGTGTTGTGCATTAGTCGCAGAGTGAATTGCAATTGTTATGCAGTATTCTTCAGATGTGCTGTACAGTCAGATATGTACTACTTCCCTACTCTGCTAGTGTCCTAGCGAAGTGTGCCTTGTGTGGATGGCATTACAAAATAGATAAAGCTTTAATGATTACTGTGATTTCAGTGAAACACACTTTGGTTAAATTTGACAAGTTGTTTGTATGAATATTTTCACACACTGGAGGTTTCTGTGAGCTGCAGCTATAACCAGTTTTGAAACAGGCTTACAATTTGGGGATAATTTCTCTTGCATTATCTCAGACTTGGTAAAGACAAGAAAACAAAGACACATCTTTGGCCTGTGATATCTGAGTCAGTGGGTGGAGCAGTTTTGTGTATAGATACAATATTTTATTTAAGGATATGACACAAAAAAGACTAAGTTTTTTTGACTAGTAGGAGGAATACTTTCCTCAGGAGACTGATGTGAGTGACTGGAAAGCAGAAGCATAACTCTATTTACTAATTTGAAGCTGCAAAGTAGTATAGTGTCATAATTTCCATATTTTCATTCTTTTTTTATTGAAAGGGAAGGAGGAGGACAGTGTGAGGTGAAACTCTTAATATCCTTTTTGCAGGCTCAGGAGTGCCAATCACTGTTCTCACTGTCAACTCTTCCCACACAGCTGATAAGGAACAACTGGAAACTGTCTGAAAGATAGGGTGGACTCTGAGCTATACAGGTCTCTAGGACATATCCGTGTGCCCCTCATGCCTGTGCCTGAGGACCACATGCCATTTTGCTATACTTTTCAATTTATATTCTTCACATCACAACAATGTCTCAACAATATGATAAAGGTCTCAGCTTCTCCCCACCTTTTGAGGTTTTTTGCATCTAGTGTGTAGGTGGGGATTTCTTATATGTAACACTACAGTGTAAAATCCTAGCAGTCAGTCTTCTGCCTAAGAATTAAAGGTTTTATCTCAGTGAAAGCAGAGAGTATTTTAAGAATGTTATGAGAAGGCTTGCTTCAGGCAGATTTTTAACTGAAGTTTTCTGTACCTAACTTCAGGCACATTACAAACTGCTATCCCTCCTTTATCTTAGCAGAAAGAGTGCCTAAATCAGATAGCTGAAGATCTACTGAACAAAACCAAAAGCATGTGGGTTCTTCAGACATTATAAAAATCATGTATTAAATGGCATCAGGCCTCCAAATCAAAATTGGTAGTCTAAAAAGGTTGCACCAAACAGGACACAAGAACCAAAAATGCATCAGATGATCACAGATGTATTAGCCATATTCAGCATTAATACTTAAAAAGGAGGGAACTGAGAACAGGCTTTTCACGGTCTAGACTTTTCAGGCACAGCTCTACTGAGACTGAGAGCTAGTGCCTGAGCCCTGGTTACTTGTGGTGTCCTGTCCTGCAGGACCAGGCTTAGTGGAATGAGTGACATATAACTGTATGCACAGCATCTTCAGCTCCTGCAAAATGACATGGTTTTGCTGCATTCAGCTGGACTTGTTTTTCAGCTCATCTAAATCACCACAAGATTACTGACTTCAGCAAAGCCCTCTTCATGTCCATGTCTTAACCTTTCCCCTTATTTCAGCTGCTAATCAATAACCTGTTTTGGAGGGAGCTCAGCATTCATCATTCAGCTTTCCTTCCTGCTCAATCCCTGACACAAAGCGGGGAGACCCGGCTGGTGTCTTTACCTTATCCTGTCCAGCAGCGCTGCTCTCCTCTCGATGCCCCCCGAGTGCCTGCAGCCAGTGTGATGTGGTGCAGTGGGTGAGGGAGGGATGACAGCAGTTACCATGCTTTTCCTCAGGTTAACACTGAGCTCAGCTTTTGTAATTTAGAGCATGAGAAGATGTGTTTTGCTAGCAAAGGCTTAATACGTAACGAAAGACTGCAAACTGCTCATGATTTTAACGTTGTTCATCCAAACCACAGAGCCAGTTTTCTTGTTGGAATCAAGAATCCTTGCATTGCCTTGGTTGAAATCAGCAGAACTACATGGATGTGAAGCTGGTGTAATGGAAAGGAGAATCAGGCCCACTCTTTAAAGAGGTATATAGCTGCTTTGCCGAGGAGCACTGGCATATAGCTTTTGTAGTCATTCGTAAATAGGAATGTTTTGGCTGTTAGGCAATAGATTTAAAGCCAGAGTAGCAGCATTGAAAGCAGACATTTTGCGTGCCCCCCACCGTGTTTACTTAATATGCAGACTAATTGGAAGTGTCACCTGATATCAACTCCAGGAAAAGATATTTCTCTTGTTTGAAAATAGGTCAGGAGGAAACTTGACATTTCCTTGAATACCTGATTGCTGTGTTTGCCAGTCCAGGCAGCCTTACTCAGAATATCTTCTGGGAATGAGAAATAAAATAAGTGTCAAAGGGGCTGAGAGTCCTTACTCTGCTAAATTAATTTACTAGTTTCAGCTTTCTGCTCTTGTTTTTTTCCCAAGAACAAATGACTCTCAGGCTTTGCAGCTACAGTGTTCTAAGTGTCTGATTAATTTCTGGGTAATCCAGAGCAGAGAGGGGAAGTGACTGGTTGGAGAGGACTGTTTCTTACTGGCTGGGGAGATACTGCGAGGTGTGGCTGTGATGACAGCTTCAGGGGTGACTCAGCAGACACTCGTATTGTTGCTGGGTTGAAAAAGTAATCCAAAAGTAGCTGGTGCTTCTCTTTATGTTTTTGTTCACTTCATCCACCTGCCCCAGTGAAAAATCCTGTAATAATATGAATGAGTCATTTCTTATGTTGCTTAATATTTGTTTTGAGATGCTGATGCAGATTTGAGCACTAGGTTACTCCTTCTTTCATGATGACTTGTTTTTAAAAACAAATGCAGAATTGTTGAACACTTGGTTTAAGGAGTTACAACAGGCAACAGACCTGATCAAACAGGAGCATGCTTCTGTATATTTGAGAGTAGGGTTAGTCTCTCGGACAGCTCGAGGATTTTTTTGTGGGTGGTGCAGCATACACAGGAGTGATGCTCTGAATGGAGTCTCAAAAAAGAAGAATTTTGTGGCCTCCAGGCACACAGAGCTACAGCATCCATGCATAGAAACAGGCAGGGAACTTGTTTTTATACACATACACTTACCTACTTGGGCACTTGTGACAAGTGCTTTCTTAAAATAGTTAGGCATCAGCACGTGACTTTGGAAGGCTTACAAAGTTTCAAACCCCACGTCCTCAGGGCTACTCACCTACCTTTTACATAGCAGGAAAAGGAACAGAGTTCAACGTACTGTGCGCAAAGGCCGTAATAAAAATGGACCTGCACCCACTGAAGGATGGTTTAAAAGTCTACAGGTTAGGGTCAGCCTTTTTCTCTCTGTCTTCTGAGCTCTGAGCTGACTCCTCCATCTCAGATTACTTCCCCTCTCTCCCCTCTGCCAGCACTACAAGCAGGTGATACGAGATGATGGATGTAAAAGTCACAAGATGCTAGCAGCTGACATGTCCAGTTCAGGACAACTCTCACACCTGTTTGGCATCTGTGATGTGCTGCCCTGTGTGGACTTCAGGAGTGGGGACAGCTGCCACCACTCTCTTTTCAGTGCCCTGCAGCAAGTCCTGGCAGCCCAAGGGAAGAGGATTAGAGGAAAGGCAGATGTCTGTGACCCTTAATAACAGAACGGGGTTTGTTGTGTTGTTAAACTTGCTAGGCCTAATTCTTCCTGCTGAAGGGTGGCTGTTCAGGACAGCTGAGGCAAGCTCCGTGGTTTCCCAAGACTGCCAACGAAGGGGATGGAGGCTCATGTGGTAACACAGTTTCTGCCCTGTTGGCAAAATGTGGCTGACCCCACAAGGAAAAAGTAGTCACTAGTATGGCTTTGCCTGTATTTGTCTTGCAGTGAATTGGTACTTTCTAATTACCTGGATCAGTAGCTATAGCTTCCTTTAAGAAGGCGAACCAATCTGGTGCATGCCACAGCATCATGAATCATGGGCTTTGGTGCTCCAAGCTACATTTATCATGGATAGGTTAATGTGCTTAAAGGGTATAGAAACCCTGTTTAAAACTGTACCATTCTGTTTTCTGCTTGCAGGACTGTGTCTTGAGAGGTTTCATGATCTGCAAACAGAGAGTGAGTAAATTTTCCGGAATATGGCCCTGGAGTGAAGAATTCAGCTGTCCCATAGGGGCTGTCTAAAGCAAACGATTGCAGATGTTCCCTGAGCGCACTGAGCAATTCCAGCGTCTCCTGCTTCTTTCCTTGAGTCGACCTGTGACTTTTACACAAAAAACACCAGCCAGGTGAACATAAAAGAGTGACGAAGACTTGCTGGACTTGGAGGAGAGTCACATGCAGATCAGAGAGAGCTCTGTGACGGGGGAATTGCTTATTGCAATGTAAGGAAATGAGAGAGGAACTGAAGGCAGGCCAAGAGGGGGGGAAGTGGAAAAGGTAGGTAAAGATTAGCCATGTGGTACAGGCTAGTTGAAAAAGGGAGACAACTAAGACCAACAGGACATACAGAGTGAGGCCATGCTTCAGTAACAGCACTTGTGTAAGGACATAAAATGCCACCCCTGTGCTGCAGCATGCATATAACATGAGCACTGTTAGACCATAGTCAGGAGTGTTGGGATATGGCCCTGCAGGGGTGGGAGGTTCTCAGCCCCATCCCCACCCAGTGAGTCTTAGCTGAAGACACCTATCTGATTCCTTGGAGTCAACAAGACTTCACAAAATGCTTAATTAACCCTGAGCCTCTGCACCTGCACTACTGAGTCTCAGCCATGGACACAATCCAAGGTTGAGAGAGAGGTATGGGAGCGGGAGGGAAAGAAAATGTGTGGGACTGCAGACAGAAGCCCCGGCAGCAGATGATTTTCCAGTTTGCATGCTCCAACTCAGGGTGTTAGAAGTGAGCTTTGAAAAATCACATTGCCAGCACAGATGAATGTCGCAGTCTGAAGCAGACTGCTTTAGTCATTTTTTTGGCATGTAGAAAGCCAAACTCCCCCACGCTCCTTGTAGAAGAAAAGAACATTGTTCATTAGGTTCAGTAGGTGCTGGGATTTTTAATTCTCTTTTTAGCAATCGGTGAAAGAAATAAGGTGGCAAGAATGAATAAATAAACAAAAAACCAAACAAGAGCCAGCCTTTTAATTCCCAGTGGCAATGTGTGGCTTTTGCTCTGGTAACCGTGCTTGCCTCCATACAGAGATCCCAAGAGTCCAAATATCCCCTGCTCCACTTTTTAGTAGGCATCTCTGACTGTAACTTTTGGTGATTTACCATAGTGTGTCCCCACAGGATCTTGCTGTTACTGCCTCAGTAAAAATTAGCAGTAGCTCCTTCTTCCTCATACCGTGCTACTATGTTAGTGGTATCAGTCCCATCAAAGGACTGGATTCAGAATATTTCTTCTACTGAAATAAAATAATTTTGTTGATTCACTGCCCGGCACACAAAATAAACTCAAATTGAATCTTCCAAAAATAAAGTGTTTGAAATTCTTTAACATCTATGCTGACGGCTATTATCTAGCTCTTACCAGTTCTACATGCAAATTAAATAAGCCTCTTAGAAAATAAAAGACTTTCAGAAAGCTAATTTTTGTGAAGAGGGCAGAAAACCACCCTGCCACGTCTGTGTTGCCACTAAGCTCTGCTGCAACTCAATGGTAAACTTTCATCTGGCCTGTGCACGGCACGGCACGTGGCAAGACTTGGCAGAGTCCAGCTATATCTGAGACACCCAGCCAGTCTGGCTTGTCCTCAGGGATCTATCAAATCATGAATGCAGTGCATCAGGCAGGGTCATTCATTTGTGTTCTCTTCCAATGAGTGTTGGGGGGAACCAAATTGGGGCTGGATTCAGCACGAGCAGATATGCTGGTTCATCAGGCTGATAGAGGTCAGGGTGTGGAAGGGCACCAAAATCATGCATGGGCTGTGGGACAAATTAGTGGAACAGAAGTCCCCTGAGCACAGGAACCATGTCAGGTTCAGGAGGTCTGTGAACTGAAGAGGGTTAGAGGCTGTGAGGACGGCACTAGAGGAAAGAGTCAGAGATGCCTGTCTTCCATAGCTTGTGCTTATGGCCACTGTTTCAGGCAGGATGGACCTTTGGTCTGGTCCAGAAAATCTGTTCTTATCTATTTATATGCAAAAGTACACAACATATTTTGAAATAACAAGCTGTTAAAAAGTGGAATGTTATTTTGAAAAATGCCCTAGGAATATTCTTGAAGATGACAAAAATGACAGAGGATCTAGATTTTCCTGATGATTTTTTAAAATATTGTTCTCTTGCTCAGTCTTCAAAAACATTTCTAAAATGTTCATATGTAGACAAGGAATAATTACATTGCTGGGGGAGGGTGTCTATCATGGATAGGAATTGGCCTTTGTTATAGGGAAACATTTTAATTCAGAATTTTTGTATAGGCTTTTAGCATAAGTCATAAGTGTATAGTTGTACATTTTTAAGGAATTCCATGAGTTAGAAGGAAATTACAATACAAAATGTAGGTGGAATGGTTTCCAGAGGCAGTCTCTGCCTTTGCAACAAGTGTTCCCACACACATTTTAGCACCTGTGACTCACCGTAGAGACTGATATTAATTGCTAGTGCCAGTGCTTTCATGAGAGCCCATTGATTTAGTGTGGCTCAGCGTTTGGGTGCTTAAATGAAGATGTCATTGGGAACTGCCTCAAACTAAGTCCCACTAGCTTCAGTGGGTATTAAGTGCCCAACTGCACAAACAACCCTTGTGAATCTCACTGGCTTTTCTTCTGCATTTTAGTGAATATCTGTGCTCTGTGTTCTGTCCCAGGGACAAACAAAGGTGTCTGGAAGACTTTACTAACTGTTCACATGCTTCTGCTATGGAAAATGTCCTTAGAAATCCCCATAACTTTTGCTCACCAAAAATTGACTTAGCTGAGGTTTTTGGGAGGGCATTGACAGTCCAGCACAATGTTTTCTTAGCTCACGAGGCAATGAGTAACCTAGCTAGACTTGGCATTGTCTACAAGAGTGGCACAACTCTCACATGACAGATCAGTGTGGTCAAAAACAGGAAGGACGACTTCCATTTTTAAATCATGGTAGGGTGCTGTATAAACAATAGCACATGTGAGCTTTTTAATACCTAGCACTGATCAGTGCAGTTAATTAATGTAACTGGCATAAAGTCACAAGCTGGTAATTAGCCTGAAGCATGTTTTACCATGGTTGTGCTCTTTATATTGACTCACAATAAATCAGCACAAATAATGAAAGAGCCATGATGTAAAATTCATATTTTTTGTTGCGACAAAACAAAACTCACATGCTGTATTGTTTGCTGTCTAAATCATAGGAAACTGGAGGCAGAGCACAAATAGTAACTCACGGTTAGAATTTTCTTCTGGGGCTTTCTGCCAATTAGGAATAAATTGCTTTTTCTTGAGCATGCCCTCTGTAAAAGCAACTGAGAGTTGGTATAATGTCATTATTGGCAATATTACACTCTCTGTGTGCCCTGCACTGGTTTGATTGACTTACTGACAGTAGTGATTTAGTTACTCTGAGAGATACAGAATCCAGGTGCATACCCTTGCAAATGGTGTGTGTATATGAATAAGTTCTTTTTTAATGTTTAGTGAGAAACAATCACCAATAGTTATACTAAATCTGATCAAATTAGAGCACACCAATTAGGCTTCTGCTTATGGAGGATCATCTCTGTTCTCTCTCCTTCAGAAAGAACCTAGGGACATAAACTGATCGTGTTAGTTCATTAATATAGATACTGAAATTTGAATGAAATATATACCCACAGTGTATAAATGGTGTCATCCACAAAAATGGGGTTTTGTATGATCTTCTTTCTCTTCTGCATTATGTAATTATGTCAATGAAATTTTGACTTTAAAAATGAAATTCAATGAAAAAGTATCAGATTTGTACAAAAGTAGCTTTTGTATTAGTCTGGCTTAGTTTAGAATTCTAGCTGTGAAAATCATCTGATATATCGATATTCTTTTTTCATTACTTGTCTGTCCATGTCCATTGTCCTCCCTGAGAAAATGTGGTAGGCCTTATACAAAAAACACAGCACTACAAATTTGCAACATTCCCCTGGTGCATTTTATGACTGAACAGGCTCTACTGTGCAACTTCTTCAGATCTTTCAATAATGAAATCATTCATATTTCATCTTATCAAAAATCAATCTTTTTGATTGAAAATATGTGATCCATGTAGTATTTTTTTAAAAAATTAAATTTTGAGGGTGAGAGAAAGGATTGAAAACAAAAGGAGCAAAGGAGAGACCACTCTCTTATAGGAGAATAAGCTGAAAAGAAAGTAAGAGAGAAATTTATGTTAGGTTCTTCATTAATCCTAACTGAGTAAAATGTTAAGATAAGGAAAAAATGATTCCCACAAAGGATTTGAGATTTGCTTACTGCTGCATTACATCACTTTTAAAGGTTTGAAACTGGTTTTCAATGGAGTTACATGCCCAAAACCAGAATAGTGAAATGGCAAATTGCAACAGTGCCCTGCCATCTGTGGGAAGACTCCCACAAATCTCCACAGTCTGATTTGGGCACTCTTTGGAGCATGTGATTGGGCTCATCCCTAGTCACTGACCTTGACATGGTCTGTTTTTCATGAGGGGTTTTTCATCAGCTTTGTTGAGAATCAGACACCTCATGCTTATGCCATTTGGTAAGTAGGAACAAGATTAGTCACTTAAACTTCCGATGGCTAATTGTTTTCTGGATGAGACTGCTCACATACTTCAGGGTAAGCATGTGCTTCGATGTTCACCTGAACCAGGGTCTCCACTAGTTATCTGGGCAACCTCTATTGCAGTCTGCTGGCTCTGGTCAACAACGGCTCTTTGTAGCCCATTTGAAGGTGTCTACACTTTCTGAAGGTTTCATTTCATGCTCACAGAGTCTCATTACTGTATGCTTCAGTTAATTCCTAAAAAACCATTGTGAAATAATAATAGAAGATGCAGAAGTAGAAATAAAAGAAGAAATAGAAGGATTGCAGTATTGTTTTACCCTGTACCAGTGTAGCCAGGCTGCAAATTAATTGGAGGAAGAATGCTGGCTATAGCTCGTGATATTCCCTTGTAACAGATGAGGAAGGAAGAGCACAGAGAAGTGAGATGTTCTGCCTAAAGTCACCCAGCATTTCAATATTAGATCCAAGTTTCCCAACATTAGCAGTCCCTTCTCCATATAGCAGGCCAGAATCACTCCCAAATACATTCAGAGGTCTGTATAGATAAATAGATAATCTAGCAGGACTTCTGTTTACATATACCTTCTAGCACTTGCAGTTTTCAGAACATATTTACAAACTTGTTATGAGGGCTATTCTTTTGAAAGAAAGGCTATGTTCAGATGACTGAAGATCAATGATTTTAAGAAGAAACACTAAATATTGTGAAACTTCAAAATAAGTTGCCAGTGTAGCAATGTTATTGTTTGCTACTAGTTAAAGGGTAGGCATGGAAGAAAGAAGAGGAATGAAATACAAAATAATTTGTGTCTATGCCAAAATTGAATCAAGTATATATATCTTCTGAGTTCCAAAATACAGAATTGCTGTTCAGTTTTGTTTGCATTCCTGATTTTGCCTGATCATAATTAAGAAATGCTAGTATAGTTTAGAAGTAGAAAAGTAGAAAAAAATAGAAAAGTACGTTTCTGGCTTGGCTTGAAGATTTGGAGACCTTATAAATTTATCTGTTCTTGTAGCATTTAAGGTTTCTTTGCTGATGCAAGGGTCTTGTTTAGTTAAAAAAAGGCACCAGTTCAGGACTTTTGCCTTCACCATTACTGTTGAGTTTGAATAGCGAACCAAAGTGACTTAAAAATTTACAGATATTATGTCAACTTACAGTATGGAGGATGTGCAATTTGAAATGCAACTGCTCCCTGAGCTATACATAAGAAAGTGACCCCTTTTATCTACATCAGCTGTACAAGTGAGTT
>JAOBAS010000072.1:44604227-44630740 GCA_025311575.1 Elanoides forficatus
TTTAGACTAAACACTACTTAGCAACAACTGAAAACACCAGTGTTATCAACATTCCTCGCATACTGAACTCAAAACATTGCACTGTACCAGCTACTAGGAAGACAATTAATTCTATCCCAGCTGAAACCAGGACAGCTACTTCTAAGCAAAACCTCTATTGGGTGGTCTTCTGCTTTCCAAAGTAACGAGACCGTGATTTTTCTTTGACTGCAGTTTTTGTTGTGGATGGAGCCCTTGCATTAAGGTGCCACTAACTCACATACATTGCCATCTGCTGATGGTAGCTGGAACTGCAGCTTCTCGGGAGGGATCCTCATGGCCTGGCGTTTCTCGCAGCAAATTGTAGTCCAAATAGTTTAACAAACCTCTATCTATCTATCTATCTATCTATCTATCTATCTATCTATCTATCTATCTATCTATCTATCTACATCTATCTAGAAGCTAGAGATATGACATATCATTCATCAGCACTGCCTATGTTTCTAGCTTTGCATATTTTTACAAACTGAGTGATATGTTTTGAAGATGTGCGAAGGCTCTTTCCTGACACTTTCCATTATTGTGACAGTCAAACAATGACAGAAATAATAAACTAATCATCTTTCTCTACTTCTGTAGAAATTAGGAGTATTATTAAGTCAATTAATATAATTTGGCAGATAGGCATGTGTGTATGTGGAGAGGTGAAATAAATGGGTGAGTGTTGCATCACATAATAAAAACAAGTATGTGCTAATAAAACTGTCATATTCTTTCCCAGAATTTGGCACAGTGGCCTTGTCCAGGACTGTGTGACATGACGTTAGGCACAGAAAGTGAATATTGAAACCTCCAAGGCATTAAGAAACATTTGGAGGTAAAGAAAAGAAAATAATGCCCTTTCCATGCCTCATGCTCAGCTACCTTGCTTCCTCTTGAGCATGGCTGGAAGGCTGATGCAGGGTTTGCAGTACCAGGAACATCACTGGTTTGATTGTAGCATCTTGTTATGGCAATGCTGGAGTTGTCTCTCCTCAGGAATGCAAGGCTGTGGTCTTCCCAAAGATATTCCCTCGATAAAAGATGACACAATGCTGCCTTGTTCAGGAACAAGGACAAGGGTGTTCTGAAAAAGCTCTTGCAAAATTGCCTTTGTTTTTCAGCAGCTACCAAAACTTACCTGAAGAAAAGCTCACTTGCATGTCATAATGGTGTAGTATTCTATGTTTTCAGTAGCTGATGATCTGCATTTTGCCCAAATCAAAGTAATTTTAAGACAAGCTTTAGTCTCTGCTACATTTACTGATGTTTTTTCAAAGGATCTTTGATGTTGCAAATCATTCCTTCAAGGGTGCTTAACTTTATAGCTTTGGTTTTAATGAGAATGTGATTTTATGGCTTCAAGCATATATTTCAAGCCTTGGTTTGTGTGTCCGGGGTTGGAGCATACTAGTATTTTTCCAGTCATTGTTGGCTTGTACACATGTGTGTATTTTTGCAGGTCTTCATGTTTTGTTTTCAAAACATTTTATCTTATTTTATCCTTGGTTTGTTCTGCCTTCACTTGATACAAGCATATTTATTTCCCTCATCAACTGAATTGCTGGATTTGTGTCTCAGGAGATCATTAACAGTCTAGGAAACCCTTAGCCTGCAGTTAACTTATTAAAACTTTAACCTATTGTATAGGTTTGCCCAGCATTGCCAAATAATAAAACTTATCACTGTTTAGCAGCTGCTCAACAGGTCAGTTGAGAATGAGTTAATAGTTCCAAAATCTTTCCTAATGAAGGGTTGTCCATGTATCAAAGACTGATATTGTCACTGACTGGCATCCATCCTGGAACATCAGCTCAAAAAACTAAGGCTGAATGGGTATGGAAGTTATTTTTTAACTTTTCACTCATGTGTTCATAGTCTCCTAACAACCCTGATGAAAATGGGTTTTATGGGAAGCTTGCCATGTGAGTAGTTGAAAACACTGTAAGTAATATGTTTTTTGGGGTTTTTTTGTCTTCATGAAAACAATTTTCTTTATATTCTTCTAGTACTAGGCTTTTCCCAGTACTACAATAAACAATGCTGGTGTGCTTAGCTGGTTTGTTCTTGTCCTCTCAGGATACTTACTAGCTCCTAGGAGCAGGCACTGATTGAGTGCATTGGAGGACTATAGGTGGTGTTATTATTAATCATTTGTTCAGTGGCTGAAGATATTTGTCATTGAATTGACTACTTGTTGCACTGTTCTTCCCTGGACTCCTGCATTTCATTTGTATTGTATTCACTTGATTTTACAGGCAATGTGAAACTAAGAGGTACGAATAGACGAGTTTCTCTGGCTAAAGGCACCATGCCCTCAGTCATTCTGCAGAATTCACTTTTTTGTCTCAGAGTTTTGTTATTTTGCTGAAGCTTCACATTCCAGACTTTATTTTTTAACTCCTGACCATAACAAAACATGGTTCTGGTGCTCTTTGCTCTCTGATTGCCCTGGGAGAATTAAAAAAAAAAAAAAAAAAAGAGGGGTTACTGTTGGTTTTATAGCATTTGCCACTTGCCATGACAGCAGAGGAACCAGATTGGGGTACAGATGCTAGCTAGGGAATATGCGGAACTTGTTCTGATCCTAGTGCCTTCATGAGATATAGACAGGTCAACTCGAAGAACATGCAGTGGCCAAAGTTGAAAAAGAGAGGAGTCCCTGAAGATGATTACAACTTTTCCACTTCCTCTGGCATGTGCAGTGGTGAGGAGAGTTTTTAGCTGTGCCATCTGTGCCTGCTAAGTCCTTTGCGAACTGGCTGCCTGAAAAATGCAATGAAATCTTGGAGTGGAAAGTAGTCACTGTTGAATGTTATTTTCTCTGAGTGATAATTGCTTGTGCAAGTGTTATCTGGTGTAGTAGAGCACATTAAAGTGGACATGGCATTTAGGAGGACCTGATCTGTGATTTACATGGGGGCATTGATGGCTGTGGAGCCACACAGTTTCAGTATTTTAGTGCTCTGAAGTACATCCTGCCTCAACCAGCCTATGCAGGCTAAGACTTTTGTTTACCCCCTTTTGGCTGCTCCAGCTGCACTTACTGTACAAATAAGTACTTCAAGACATGTAACAATCAGTGGTTTTTTTAAATCTCATTTTAGAGCAATTAAGCAATAAAGGGTTGCACCAAGATGTAAATCAGGAGTCCCTCCATTGAGCATAGACACGACTAAGCAGCAAATGCAATTATCTGAGCAGTGTGCCCATTCGTCAGCATAGCAGGTGCTGCAAGCAGTCAGACATAGCCAGCAGTGTGTGATATTAGATGTTATTAAAGAAAGCAGCTGTATTAACAACCATTCAGTCTTCCATTCATTTTGGCTAGGATAAAGACAAGAATATAATTCTAAGTAGAATTATCTAAGTAGCGTTAACATTAGAGGAAATATATGTATGCATATCTTCAGATGAACTTCCCAAATGCTTACAGCTACACATTTTCAGAAGTGGTCTAAAGAACAGAGCATATGGAGATGTAAAAAGTCTCCTAAATATTTCCTTTTCTAGTGAAAAATTAACGTGGCAGAATTTTAATGAATGTTAGGAACTTAAAACTGGGTTTGAGCTTATAATAAAACATTCTGTTCAAAGATGGAGCAGGATAGATTCAGTGATCAAGAGCAATTTGGATAAATTCCTCTAAATCATATATATCACCTTAATTTCTTGTGATCCATATAAATTGACTAGGAAATGTAAAAAAATGGCTTCATGATACTTCTGATGTTTTTCCTCTGAACCTGGTGATCAGCTCTACCAGGAGAGCGTAAAACGCCTAAGTATAATGAAAAATACATCCTGCTGTACTTTTAGCTTCCACTTTCTCAGAGAAACTTGAAATACAGTATTTCAGAAATATCGGAAAAGCTACAAATATCTTAATAAACAATAATTGCAGAAGTCTGTTGGAATTTCATGTAGTTTTTTGACTTAGCTGTTAGATTTCCTTTTCATGAGCTGCTCAGAGACCTCTACCCAAATAAGGTTTTGTCTGCAAGTAGATTTCAGCTGTAGCTGTTTTCTCTCTGAATACCAGTGTGGCATCAGAGCAAAGTTACTTGTGTTTCTGTTACACAGCATTCTCTAATCAGTGTTCAAGAGCGGAACATGTTGACCTGGGAGTTAATATTCAAAAAGGATTGTGAATCAGCTTTTGAAAGTTTCTTGCATGAAATTAACCAATCTGATTTGTCATCTGACTGCCTTCCCACCCTCGCCTGGGTCCCCCCAGTGCCAGTGTCACCACCCTGCTCTGCTTGCACTGCTGCGGGATGGTGCCCCTCGGGGAGGTTTTGACCCCAGTCCTGCCTCGGCCCCCTCCTGGTGCAGCCTCCTGCTGCTCCCAGACATGATCGGCATAATCATCCACTCAGCTGTGAAAAGATGTGGGATAATGAGGGTGGTAGGCACAGACTTACCAGTTAATGCTGTTCAGGCTCATCTGACTTATTTAAATGCAGCAGGTTAGGGAAAGATCGGTGAAAGTATTATGTTACATAGAAAAGCATTTTCACTAGCACAGCTGCAGTGCCATGACTTCAGCTTGGTTTTGTTATCTACTTCCAGAGCTGCCTGATTTTATTATGTCCTTCAGCAGGGCAGAATATACATTTTGTGTCCCTCAAAACAAAATGACATTGTAAAATCCCCTCATGAAAACAGTCACCTTTAGCAACAAAGTCTGACAGAAAATAATTTATTGCCTTAAGTTTTGCAGTATGTTTAGAAACTGATGGAAAATGTACCTTGAAACATGGAAAAATCAACATTCAGGGCATTTCACTGTGATAGAGAGTTCACAGCTGATATGCAGAAGTGGCAGGAAAGAAATTACAGCAGTTATTTCTTTGTGAATAGGTTGTGGGACTGTAACTTAAATGATGATTACAAGCAAAATAGATGCTTGCAGGTTTACTGAGGCACTAATGTTTGTACCAAACATAGTTATGTCATCATTCTTTGGTGTCATCTTTATTTCCCTTGGAGGGATTTATCTGGTTGTTGGCAGATGGCTATCAAGTAAGTTATCAGTTTAGCAGTATGAGGAAGGGTGTGTGGACGAATACTTTCCATTTCTCCTTCATTACATGTTTTCCTATGAGTTTCAGCTGTGGTAAAGGGATAATTGTGTATTTCCATCCTCAGCTTTTGTGTACCAAGCATGCTTCAGGACTTTGAATATCTAGTAAGTGTCTCTGACAAGGAGGTACACATTTGAAGGAAGAAACAAAAATGTGGCATGTTTGCTAACAACAGAAATTTTTGTAGTGTTCAATAAACTCTTTTAGGAATGAGCCCAGTTCTCTGAACCTGTCTGCACCAGGGTCATTTTCATCATTTATTATATATTAAAACCACTCAGTGCTGTTTGGATTTTATTGCTATTAAACAGAGCTAAATAAAATTAAAGGCCTTTTTTTTGCAAGACTGGTGTGCTGTAAAGAGAGCTTTGTGTAAATGAAGACTGTCCATGCTCTCCATGCAATCATTTGTATTTGTACTAGAGAAGCAGTAGGATGCTATGAAGTTAAATTGGTACAGTTTGTCCTCACTCTCTGTGTAGTATTTGGTCTCCAAGGGTAAACAGAAATAGATGATGTAGCCCGGTGCTGTGTTATCTCCAGTGGGAAGTCTGTCTTCAAATGTTTGCACCCTCTTTCTGCCTCCTGACCCTGGCTGCCCTTTCCCACATCATGTCACAATTTGACTCCCCCTTCTGTGCTAATACATTCATTTGTGGGACTGTGCTGTGGATGGGATCACTGCACTAAGCTGACTTAAGAAAACGATTATTATTTGCTTTGATTAGTGACCCGTTTTACAGGGCAGCCCCATGGACAGTTTTAGTGGTACACTGATGAGGGCAACAAGTGGCGGACCTCATGGAGACAGTTAAGTCCTGCAGCCACAAAAGTAAACCACAAACCAGACTGGATCTGGCTTGTCTACAGTAAAAAGTTGCACTGTGGTAAAAGTATTTAACTAAATCTGATCACTGTGTGCGTCACAAACTCGTAGAATCACAGAATGGGTTGGGTTGGAAGGGACCTTAAGGATCATGTAGTTCCAACGCCCCTGTCATGGGCAGGGACACCTTCCGCAGACCAGGTTGCTCAAAGCCCCATCCTGACCCAGTCAGCAGAAACAAATAAAACTTGAGAAACAAATAAAATTTGAGAAACAAATAAAAAGGAGTGTGCAATTCACCTATATCATAGCAAATATTCACCTAGAGACCACATTCAGACTGTGAATATGACAATTCTTTTATTTATCTTTTTGAATTCTGCCTTTACATCTTCGATATTAATGTAATGTCATCTTTATTGGTAAGATTAATAAATCAGCCCAAAATGTATGTCCCTTGCCTTTTTATATATCCAGTGAGATATTTTCCAATATGGGTAATAAATGGAAGTGAAGTATTATTAACTTAAATTTCTGATGAAGTCTTACACAGTTCCATCAAGGCTATGGTCCTGATTTGACTGCAACTGTGAAACATCTCGTTACAACTCTTTCATTGCTGCTTTTTGCAAGTGCTTGCAGAATCATTAACTTGAATGCCATGCTCATCATTCCTCCCAAGTTGTTCTTTCTGTTATTAAAGGAGTACAGAAATCTACCAACTGAATTTTTAGAACATGATTATTCTTCTACTGAGTTCTTAAAACCAAGGCTTATTACACATGGCCTAACTATGGATTTTCAGAGATTGAATGTTTTCTTGCACTTCTTTTTTGCATTAGAAGTCTTTCCCAAGTATATAAATGCACAGGAACTATGATATTATATAATGACTAATGTGAGAATGCAGTAAAGTAAATAATAATAGTTCAGAAAACATGTTTTATAGACAAAGGTGTAGGGCCTCTTATAATTGTACCTGTAGACTTAATCTCTTTAGGAATATTTGAAACATAAGATGTTAATGTTCTAACAGAAATAGGATTAAACACCTGGATGTGTCTTGTCTGTAAACAAAATTTCAAGTCAGTGCAAACAACTCCCACAAACATCTTCAGCATTTCCAACCCCCACCCCCTGATGCTAAAATTTGAAAATGAAAAGGTAAGGTAACCAACATCACTGGATAAACTTCCAGATAAGCTTCCTTCAGACATCTGAATGACAGATCCAAAAAAAACCCGAATGGCTTTTGTAGACATGTAAGTAAGAGGATCCAAAAAACACTCAGGAGCATCTGAGAATGTGGGGTATTCTCCATGTGCTTACCCCTTTTTTCAAGCTGGGTCACACTGAAAGAATTCCAGATGAAGATTACTGGGGAAGCTGTGAAGGAATTATCTAGTTAAATACAGATCAAGAATTGCATTTTATGTTGTTTTATTTGTAACAAGTGGTTTCAAATCTTTTACTTCCAAAGCTGACTTGCTTTGTTAATTAAATCTTCGTTTTGTTTCACTTTTAAGCTTGTCTGATGTTGCAGATACAAGGTGAATCAGGATAGAGCTGGTAAACTTAGGATGTAATATCTGCATAAAAGCAGAAGCAAGGAGTCTTAACAGATCTGCAAGCAGATGCAAATATAAACTAGCAGATGTATTAGCATCTCGCTCCTTTTGTTAAGATGTTTTAAATCAGTGTCAGGCTGCTAAAGCTATGCAAGCCAAATATGTCTGAGGTAAAAGCTGTCTTTCGTGAGAAGAAAAAAAGTCCATGTAACTTCCTCCACGTGCTGAAGTGTAGACTTGTATGCAGCATCAGAGCGTGCCCGTGTGGACAATGTGCAACATCCTTGCTCAGCAAGGCACTTAAGCATTTAAACATTAGTGTTAGCCATAAGTACACAGCAGGGGAGTTTGTCTTTTTTCAGTAATAATAATAAAGAAGGTGAACAACTTCTTCCATTTTTTTTACCCTAGCATGCCAACCCTAAATAGTAAACTAAACATTCATGAAAGATTAATCACTTAGGAAATTAGTATCTTCTTATATTTCAGTCAGTGAAACTTCACCAGCACCATCCATTCAGTGACAGACAGGACGATGTTGATGTGGTACACTTCATCTTGAACCATTCAACCTTCAGAGGCTCTCTTATACAGGTAACAGGTGGAGCAGCCCTGTGAAATAGCCATGATGCCTAAACATGAAAAGCCAACCGCCATTGAAGGAAATGGTAATTACAACTACAATTATGCATCTTGAGCACATATTAATTTTCTGCATGTAGCTCAACAGTGTGCGAGCTTTGTTTTCTTCTTGTTCTTTCTAATACAAAATCTTCTTTGTCACAATTCATTACCTTTTGTTCAGAAATTTATTCTACTTGGCTTTTGAAAGCAGCTTTGCTGTGTAAGTTGGCTAGTTGTAGCATGACAGTGTGGCTTTCCACTGGTTAGTAAATCAAAAGAGTGCAACCACAGCCCTGTTACTTGTCTTGCATTTATATGTAGTTTAGAGGGAAGATTAAGAAAACGAGGGTGTTCTGTGGCTTCTGTAAGCTGCATAAAGCCAATGCCTCCCTTACTTAGCGCTTTGAGTATTTAGTATGAAATCAGACATTCTTCATAATAAGATTAACAATATTTCTATACTGATACTGCACTGTTCTGGATGTAAAAAATGTTTTTGTAGGCTGGTAATGCCTAATGGCTTATTCTGGCAAAATGCAAGGCAACTTTTTGATATAGGAAGTGCTTTCAGTTCTCATGGACAATACTACTCTTTCCAAAATATGGATCTTTTTTGTATGAAACAGACATGACAATTCTTACCTTCAGTGTGGAAGAAGATTGCAAGGGACCTTATTCCAGACTGGTTTCTGAATGAATTCATTAGGTCTTTCTAAGTATCAGGGCTGATACTACTGAAAAGTACTTTTTATATTTTTAATTCACACTCGTAATGTGCAATAGTAATAAAATGGGTTCTGCTTCCATAGAAAACATTAGAAGGGACTGCTTAGCATTTTGGCAGAATCTAATAAGTAGTTGGTTTTAAGACTCCATTCTATTTTCTTTCCTTTTTTTGCCCGAGCACCTTCATTGTTTTTTTCTGCCAGTGTTTTCTACAAGTCCCTTTATTGACCAATTTAATTTTCAAGCAGTACATGTTAATGGAGCTCATTTTAACATGAGAGAAGCACAGAATTTAATGTAGCATAGGCAAAATAACTTACCAGCTTCAGCAGAATTTTTATCTGAATAAAAACAAAATGAACATGAATATAGAACATACATATTTTTATAAACATTTCTAATT
Organism: Elanoides forficatus; assembly: GCA_025311575.1. NCBI lineage: Eukaryota > Metazoa > Chordata > Aves > Accipitriformes > Accipitridae > Elanoides > Elanoides forficatus. The sequence goes on from JAOBAS010000072.1 coordinate 44,613,483, forward strand.
AAAAAATTCTTAGAATATCAAGGTTCTAAGTTTATCCTAAACATCTGCCTTCTGCTTGCAGATATCTAACTAAATTAACTTACTTTCTGATTCAGTGACTTTATTATTCATTCAAAGTACAGAGGTTAGCATTCCCGTGGTGAACAAAAACCGCACATCTTTATAACTAGAGAAGGTTGAGATCTTTAGGTTGCAGAAACATGATCACGCTGACACATTTTGCATGAAAATTTATCCTGTACATAACTTATAATAAGATCTAACTACCTTAATGACAGTTATCAGTATATTTGGAGATGAGATCTTGTGAGTAAATTCAAGACTCCATCTAGATTTAAGAAGACTTAAAAAGCTGGAGCTCTACTATAAGTAACTATGAGACACTTTCAGAATGTGGTTCTCAGTCCACTTTTGACTTAAAATGTTCCAAGGGCTGGAGTTCATCAGCACAGAGCTAAGGCTAATCTAGTTGCAACTAATCTAGTTGCAATTTCTTTACAGGAGGTTTTGCTTCATCATTGCTGACAGTCCTGAGGAATATTCTTGCAAAGAATGGACCACCCCAACAGTTGCAAAAATGCAGTCTAGTGCCATACATTTTTGCTTTTTGATATCTTTAGCTCTAGTGAAGCACTGGTTTGGCCATTCTTCTTGTTTCATAGCACGTCTTCTGCAAAATCTATGATAGTAAGACATGTATGGTTCATTAAGCTAAGTTCATGAATGTAAATTCATTGTTCTAGGCTTCTCAGATAGGAAAAGAAGACTTAGGGCACAAATCTTCAGAGTGGATGTTTAACAGAGATCAGATGGGAAGTGCCTATTATCATCTAAAAATACTAAAGAGAATACGTGGTGAGCTGGTCAGCTCTAGGTATCAACCTAAAAGAGCTGTCTTCTCATAAAGTAGTAAAAAATACAGTTGACTTCAGATCCACTAAGAATGCTACTTTTGTAACTTGAACATAAACTGTTTTCTCCATATTAAAACATGTTCTTCCCACGCTAACAGTAGTATGAAAGAATAACAATAAGCTAAGTAAATCACATTTCAGAATCTGAAAAGACCAGATTGGCATGATTTACCGCAGTCTCACACTTCCTAGAATGCACTGGACACTTAATACTCTGATTCTAATTCTTGCAGTAAAGATTGGATGAAAATGAACTGCCCACCATCAAGCCAACTGTGTGATGAAGACACAAAGTAAATGTGGCTTCTCCTGGTTGCTTTATTACGGTAACCAACAGGTCCTGCAAGCTTGTCAGATCTCTAGTCTTGCATAGGACAAAGCACTACATAGTTAGGTCTTTGTCTGGCATAGGTAGGGAAATGTGGGTGTATCCATAGAGATAGTGTAAGACACGGTGGCCTGGAAACTTTTATCCATGCTTTTCTGAAGGGGATGAAATACTGAGGGCTTTCTCGCTGAAGTGTCTTCCTCCTCTACCTTCTGTAGATTTTATAATAGCAAAATCACATTTGGCCTAAAATTCTTGCACTGAAATTGTGCAATAAACTTATTTATCCCGGAAGGAGAACTTTGTCTAAGAGAAGTCCTGACCCACAAACTGAGAGACAACACTCAAACTTCATGGTGTGTATGTACAGCCCAGGAAGAAATTGGAAAGAGCAGAATGTAATCAGATGATGTGCCCAATGCCAGCCACAGTGCCAAATTGATCTGTGTGAGCTCAGTCTCTGTTGTTTTAGTAGAACTTTCGTAATTTTTCCTTACCAGTGGAAAACAAATAAGCAATTTATGGATGTGAATTGAACGGATTCCGTTTGTTCCCTGTGGTCTCATCTGTAATTTTTAGTTGTTGAGTGGACTACAATTAATTGGGCACATTGTCTTTACTGGCAATCTGCAGAGAGGGAAAGCTTATTGCCCTTCAGGCAACTTCTGGAAACTCTTTGGGTGTAGAAGTCTGCAGGCCACAGCATATACATTAAGACTAATAAGTTTTCCAAGACACTAGTGGCTTTATGACATTGTAGTATAAATATTCTGCCTACTTTAGTATTTACAACCTTACCAATTTAGGTGCAGAAAAATAAGAACTATATTTGCTAGTGTGAGTGTAACTGAATAGGAATTATTATTTTACTTCATAAATTCATAGCTATTGCTGGACAGGATATTTTCTGAGCATTGTAATTTTAATTTTAGTACATTGGAAGAAAAAATTGCAACACTAACTGGGAAAAACATGAAAGAAAAATCAAGGATGGTCTCAAATACCAAGTGTGCCAGTTGTTGTATATATGTAATTTTTATTTGTAGTTTCTGTGTTTCAAGTCCCCTTCTCATGTGCCCAAGGTGGGCCAAGCTGTTTTTCCCAAGGTTTGGAAATACACTAAGAGGATGTGGTCTATAGCATTAAGGTCTCAAATCTTGGATGTTGAAGTCTGCACCAATTCACTCCTGCCATAGACTTTCTATGACACTTTGATACATTATTTCTGGTGTGTTTCACAGCTGTTACTTTTAGTGATATCTTTCCTCACAGAACTGTTGTGAGACACTCTCATATTTACATGATCAGAAAGAATAGTATGGAAACATATGTATATATCTAGAATTTAATATTATACAACTCTTCCTTTCTTTTTGACTAGTACTTCACATGCTTTTGTTGTCTAATATGATCTTGCATTGATGACAGTTCTACATGTTCAGCACCCAGTTTATTAGCTATTTAGCCTGATGTCATTCCAGCACTGAAAAAACTCCAGCACGGTCCAGTCCAGAGGAAGACACAATAATTGCTTGCAAGGCTCTATCTGCATATGATCCACTTCATTGGCTTGATAACTAATTAACAAAGTAAAAACTTATTTTGTAACATATACAAAAAGTCTGATAGCATTTTTTGAATTACAGATTGCTTTGCATACTACTGAATTTTTTTTATGGCACCAGCATGCAGCATTGCTTAGCAGCTGTCAGTTTTACGTAGTAGTAATGTGAGAATTAATGGCCCATATATTATGAGGTAGTTCCAAGAATCATTATCCCTCTCAGTGAAAAATCAAGGAAACTATATCAGTATAAAATGAATTTAAAAAAATAGTCCAAAACATGAAATCTGAGTAGTACCCTCTGATAAGTGGTGTACAAAGAACTTGGGAAAATAATGTAAGGAAAAAACAGCCCCCACAATCTGCTAAATGGCCATCCTGTATAGCAAAGACTCCTATGGTTTTATACAGTTTTTTCTGTCCTTAATTTCCTCACCAGCCAACAAGTCAACATTTTGAACTCTCTCCTGAGCTGTCTGATGTTCTGTCTTCACTGCAGTCTCTGACTTGCAAGTTAGTCTTGACCCCATATTCAAGATGTCCTCCTTTAGTCTTGTTGGCTGATTTGTGGCTATAGTCTAAAACATAAATAAGACTTCAGGTAAAATGATAGCTTACTCAGATTACACTTTCCTTGCCCTTAGTCTAGAAAGATAAGAAAGTTTCCCTTAAACTACTCTGGGGAAAAAAACCAAACCAGAAAGTGATTGAATTTCCAAGAGCATAAGGAGTTATGGACTATAGCTCCAAATATACCTAATGATGTGTGTAACAGCTGAGCAATCGTTTGCTCTGGGTCACATAAACTCAAGTTAGGTGACTCAAAGCCTAATAACCTGATATTAGCCCTATGAATATTAATACTGTGAAGAAATGAGGTCCTATCAACCCTTTTCTGGAACAATAAGTAATTCTAGACAGTGCTTTAGTGAGATATAGTTGATTTTAGTGGAGGATTCACTAAACTTTTGATAAGTGGGATCACATGAAGATCTGTTTACAAAAGCAGAAGACAAGTATATCTGCCTAAAAGGATCCCACATACTAATAATTTTGTTCCTGCATCAAAGACTATATATTTTTATATTATCAAACCAGAGCATCAGAAATGCTCTTCAGTTTTCCTATAGGATGATAATATATGCCTGTGGAATGCACTCTACTGTTTCTCTATGTTGTGGTTTATAGAAGAACATTTAAATGTAGTGCTAAACTACATTTAGATTTAGTGTCACCATGAAAAGTAATTTGTTTATCGTTGAAATATTTCTCCAATAATTCAGTAAGACAGGGTTTGCCACAAGCACATGAAGTGCTGAGTTATGAGCTGTCTAGCCTCTTGCTTCTTTGAAAAGTATTACAGAGTTAATGACCTGAAATAGCTTTCTAGTAATAATAATTTTAAGCACAGTAATGATTATTTATCTCTCTTATTGCTCAAATACCCAACCAACTATCAACATTGGTCTTTTAATGATATGTGCAAAAACCCCAAACACAAAAAGACAATGCAACAGCTTGTCTGAATTACAAGTCTCCAGGGATAGCTGTAATGTGGGTGCGCTTTGGGGTGGCTACGTAGCTTACGTAAGTGCATGAATATATGCTGTTCAGGACAGACCTCAGGGGTGGTAAAATTCCTTCATCCCCCTTCCTCAGTGATTTTGTTCCTCCTAAACAGCATCAACTGCTATCACAGCTGACTCAAGTGAATAACTTTTAGTTGTACCCTGAGCTTCAGATTCTATGCCAGTGACATAGTTCATGACATAAAGAAGAGAGCAAGGAAACTGGAGGATCAGAGAGTCCTCCTTGGCTTCCAGCTTCTTTTTAAAATAAATTCTAGTACAATGCTTTCTGCATCATACTCCAAGACCTGGGAGAGATCTCTTATTCTGTGGATACACCAGAATGAGAAGGACAAACCTCTAACATTCTTCATATGAACACATTTCATCTCCATATGACCATGGGGCTGTGGAGGCAGGAATGTTCTGAAGTTCAGTTTGGAGCTATAATTTTAAATTTTTGCAGAAATAGCTTTTGAAGCTGCACTTGCACTTGTTAGGCAAGTCTGTTGTACCCACTACTTTTCTAGCTGCATGATTCCGTGTAATCACTGTTCATGTTTTCTAAACTTGTTTTGTGGCAATATGTATTTCTGTTTGATTTTATTATTTTTCTTAATTTCTTTAAAAATTTCTTTGTTACCACTCAAGTGCCTGAGCATTTAGACCAAAAAAAGATATAAATACACAGGAGTCACTATTCAGATACACTCACTTCTAGTAGTGTTCCCAGTACTTTCTTCAAGCAGCCTGAAATCTATTAATGAGTTTAACACTTTATTTTACCTGAAATATTGGATTCAGACTAGTGCATTTGTTACCCTTATGCTATTAGAATTAATTAAACCCCAGCAGCTACCTTTTGCCCTGCATAAGCCTCTGTATTAGTCCATTGTCACTTTCACTATTATGTCAGTACGATGTGAACTTGAGCATGATACGCTTTCACTGCTAACACATATTTCAGTATATATGATAAACTTCCAGCTGTTTGCTTGTTGTATGGGCTCATCAGAATCTGTAGTGAGGTCAATCCTGTACCATTAAAGTGCTTTCCTGGGAATTTCTGTCTAACTGGAGGAGATCAGCAAAAGCATTAGTTGCAATAGAAGACCGTGACCTATTGTTGCATGCAAAGTATCTCTTTAGAAGTGTCTGTCTTCATCTTTGCAAGCTTTCAATAGCAACGTAATGATCTTTGTCAAATGGAGATCCTGTTACTGTCAGCAGCAGAAGGCATATGTCCAGACAGAACAAAGGAGCACTTATTTTCCCATTCCACTGATGTTATTGAATGTTAATATTTTTGCATAGTCTTAAAAAATTATTGTGCAGATGCTGAGGAAATGTTAGAAAATGTAATTACAATGAAATGTTTTGTGGAGGGAACATAGACTCTCTACATATACCCAAGTTTTAAAATGCCTGTCAAATTTTGCATAATAACCCTTTGCTCATTATTGCACACAGTGAAACAAGAACCTAGTTTCCTTCTTGTTTGCAGCCTTACATATTTTACTGCTTTTCTTTGATACTAGGCAAAGGTAAGAAGTTGTGCCTGATAGTTAGCTACAGCAGTCCCTAGATAAATCAATTTGTGTATAAATTTTTTATAATCACTAGTGGCTTTATAAAATTTATAAAAGTAACTAGGGAACCAGGGAATGGGCGGAGAAAGAATATAAAGAAAAATTCAACAGTATTACACATAAGCGAAGAAGGAAGATATCTTCTCGCCTGAAAAATGCAAATATAGGTATCATGACATGTCACCTGTCCTGTCTGTACAGAGGGGAAATTAGACAACATACATCTGGAACATACGTAATATATAGGAGTCAAATGACAGCTGCCTGTTTCTATTCATGGCAATATTTCTGAGTCTTCTCATAAATCTCTTACTACCATGTAGTTTTATATATTTCACTGATGTGTCTGAAGTGCTGTCCTACATGTACAAGCTCAAAGATACCTCAAGAGAACCTATTAGCTGCTGGCTTCTCATGCCTTAGTTGGATTGTTTCTGAAGAAACATTGCTGCTGAATACCACTAGCAGTTTCAGGAGTGACCTGTTAAGTACTATATTTGCAGAGAGCTTATTAATTAAATAAATATTATGGATATAATGCATATTAAAGTATTTTTCTTTCTTTTCTAAATATTCATGATCCCAGTTTCAAAATGTACCAGGCAAATGAATTGGATACTTTCCTGGTTATTGATGAGTAGTAGAGACAGAATCTCTTATTGAACTTACTGAGACTGAAAATCTTAGGTAAGAGATCTACCCAAACCAAAGATGTTTCTGAGCAGAAATACTACTTGCTTCTGTAACTAGGATCTCTCTCTACAGTTTCCAATGTTTTTATCATCTCCTGAGTGGTAGAAAAGGACTGTGGTACAGCGTAGGAATGAGCTAGGTCAACTTTTGTCACTATGCTTAGAGATTTTGTTGCTGGAACAGAGAGTAAGTGTCCTCTTTCTTCTGGGAATGTGCTTTGCAGCCATGCTGCAGCTATGAAGCTTCATGCCCTCCAGTCAGGCAATCAGAAAATGATTCTTTTATTATTCTTTAATCTTAGTCAGTGCTTATCTTTCATATGTTTAAGAAAATCTCTGAGAATTGCCTGAGAAGCATTTTCATGTTCCTTGTTTTTTTCCCCAAATTGTAGGATCTTGCTATTGTTTCTTTTTCAGGGTCTTCCTGTCCTACATGTTTCTTCCATAAAAGGGAATTCTTTATGGCATCACTTTGGGGCTTAGTTATTTGAGTGCTGAAGGAAAGTGTAACTGTTTTTATTGCCTTCAACTTATTTCTTGAAAACTATTATTTGCTTTGTTCCAAAAAGCTGGGTTTGTGAAATGGTGTAAGGGAGTACAACACAGTAACTGCCAAGAATTTCTTAAAATCCCTGCAGTCCTAATGACTGATCCACACTTCACATGCACTGGCTTTTGTTTTCACTCCACAGATGGTAGTGATGTTGACAATGAAGAAGGCAGTGCAGTTGAGAAAGAAGAAAATGTCAAAGGAACAGGTAAGTAGGGTGGATTACTTTGAGGCCACACTCAGATGTTTTCTGATTATCTGTATGAATAAAGGAGGAGGAAATTTCTCCATCTGACATAGTGCCTTCTCTCATGTGTTTGTTTTTCTCCATCACTGATAAAGGGAGAAAGAGAGCAACACCAAGAACCAGAAGGGGACATGCAAGAGGGAGAGCCAGGCATGGTGGTGAGGAGGATGAGGATGATGAAGATGGGACAAGGAGAGCTGGGAATCGCAGGCACAGAAACCGTAGAGGACGGGGACGAGCAACTGGAAATGAGGGCAGTGATTCTGATGGGGACCCTGCAAAAGCCAGGAAGAATGAGGCAAATCAGAAATCCAAGGAAGGTGATGAAGAAGAAGATGAGAAAGGAGGTAAAAGTGGTAAAGGCAAAAATGAGAAGAAACAGGACAAAAAGTCTGATAAGAAAGGGAAAAAAGAGAAGGCCAACAAGAAGAAAAAAGACAAAAAGAAATCAGGATCTGGGTAATTCAGTGATTTTTTTTTTTTGTTATAAAACCATAGTTATCTTACATAAAAACTGCTTTCATTTATAACTGTGAAATACCAAGAGTCAGTATGACTCCCTTACTCATTACAGCCCAGTTAGAGCTGGGCAGATTTTGTTTTTTTCCTGCAGTGAGGAAATGCCGGCTGAGTGAAATGGAAACTTTCCACAAAGCCATATCCACTTCAGTGGAACGAAGTCAGGGATTTGTCACAGGTCCAGGGTGGGACTTCAGAAATGACTAGCCAGGCCCTTCTGGGACTGCTGGTACCCTGAGGGTTAGGTTAAAGCTTGTCAGGTGGAATGGGAGCTCAAGCCAGGCTCACACTTATTGTAGTTAAATACCCTAAGTTTATGAGCTGTTCTCTGGACAATGGGAGTGAAAGCGACAGAGGAGGGGAGCAAATGACAGAGAGAGGTGATAACATGTGAGACCTCTCCTGCTTTTTCCTTTCACCAAAACTAAACTCCCCCAAACCCTAGGCTGGTAACCCTCCAAAACCCCAAGGCCTAGTTTTATTTCCAGTTCAGAACTAAATTCTTGGCACTTTTCACAAGATCAGGTTCTTTTTTTTCCCAATCAGGTTTGAGCCAGCTTTTTGTAAAAGAACAGTGCCAAAATTTCAAGAACCCAGAACCAAGGACTGACATGGGATTTTCCAGTCTGTCTCCCGCTCACTCCCTCTGAAATATTACCGTTCACTTTCCCAAAGCATTTAATGAAACCTGGGGTCTTTGGAAGACCTCACTAACCTGGAGCACTTCAGAAACTTGTTTTGTATTTTTCTGCCATCCTGGCATTCTCTTGCTCCCTGTCCCTTCTTGTGCTATTGAAAAGAAACAACCCCTGGGAATGGTGTATAATGGAGCAAATGGAGCTAGATATGCTTATCTCACTGGAGAGGGAGAGAGATTCCCCTTCCCCCATTCAGCACTTGCTACAGCTGTTTGTGTTCCCAAAGGCATCACTGGAGAGCACAGCAGGAGTCAAAGAAAAGAAAAAAATACAGTGGGAAGTGCTGTTGCATTAATTTGTTCATGATCCCATTTCAATATACCTCTACTTCATTTCCCTTCCCTACAGGAGTGCCTAAAATCTTTCTTCATGCTGGGTCTTCACTGTTGTGCCAATTATACCCCTCTGTGCAATTTCTGTATGCGTATAGCAACAGTCCTGAATGTGTGAATCCATGTTCTTTTGCTTATAATTGTCTTCCACTGTAAACATTTACTGAGTGTTATTTAAAAAAAAAACCCACTGAAAATATAAAATTGAATGAGGGCACAATGTTTTTCATTGTCTTTCAAAGTTCTTAACATTAAAATACATACATTAGGGCTAAATAATTAGAAATTGCTACCTGGATCAAGACTTTGTTCTGGAGGTGGTACGTATAACACTTAAGGAAAAACTGAGGATGTTCTGGAAGATACCTCAAGTTCATTATATTTTCAGACTTTCAGGGGACCAGCTGATAAAATTACAGAGTAATAAATATAAGAATATTTTTAAAGATTTTTAAAAGAAAAACAAAAATAATGTAAGAATAAAGGAAAATAGGCTGGTAATCAGTTCAGCTGTGATTCAGATAAAGGATTTGCAAATCTTCAGGACAGAAGAGAAGGGTGGCAGTATAGGAATACAGCCTCTCTAGCACGCCCATGAAGACCTACCAGAACAATTGGTATGTACTGTTTAAATGTACATCTTACTGATGTAGTTTTTTAACAGCCAAGACATTTCAGCATGAAAAAGCATGAAAAGTGTAAAATAAGAAGTTGAGAAAGAAAAAAAACCACAACAAACCCAACAAAAAACCTGTAACAAAAAGTAAAATTAAATGTGATATTATTCCACAGAGAGATAATATTGTATTTGCTGCTGTCATTGTGGATTTTGCTAAACAGTAAAAACACTTCCCTTTCTAGCTAGGTCACAGTACAAGTCAGTAGAATCTGCTGCTGTTACCATCTCCCCCCTCCCCCTCTACTTTTCACCTAAATCAGGACAACCTCTTTATGCCCTAGTTATTCTACATAAAGAACATAAAGGAATCCTAGATGAACTATGTGTTGATTCTTCTTCCTCTTTTTTTTTTTTTTTAACCTGATTATTTTAATCTCTGCTAATTTGTGGTAGTGAGTTTCACAAGATAATTCCATGGTGAAAGGAGTTATTTCTGGGTGAGTTTTAAATCTTCTGTTCTTAGGCAGAAACTGTGTACAGTCACTTGAGCTACAAATCCTCAGAGAAGGAATCTTATATTCTGCCTAGCCTATGCACTTTCTGTTTTTACTGTATAGCTCTACATGTGATCAAATCAACTGATTTTTAGTAGGATTACTGAAGAGTATAAAGCTTATGCAAAAGTCCATCAGTACATGAAAGATTAAGACAGTACAGACACTGCATCTTTTTGCTAGCAGGAAGATTGCTGATGAGCACTAACTGCCAGGGGATGTTACGGGGATTATCAATAAACAATAGAATTTTCACAAAAAACTAGGAAGACATGTAGTCAAATTTATTCACTTGTCACTCTAGACTCTTAAAGTCCTACCAGTCTTTTCACTGAAAACATCCAATCTCCAAGAAAACATTTTCATCTTAATTTTTACCTTTATAAAATGGCTTTTACAAAAATTGTGAGAAAAGTAGATTACATCTGTAAAGAGGACATGAAACTAAAACCAAAACACAGATGTACAATATGGGCATAAAACCAAAACACAGATGAATATTATGAGCAAGTTCATTATGTGTGTGATTTAGGGAAGCGTCATTGATTTCAAAAGCTCTACCGACTTAGGAAAAGATGCATTGTGTGCATTGAACCGGAGCCAAAGAAGGTGGGGGCTTAATGTGAAATTATTTAGTGATGCTTTGTGCTCTGTGTTAGCTTGAAGGTCACAGTGAACCCTTCTAGCCTTCAAATGTAGGAATTGCAACCTTTCATGAAAAGCTAAGACTTTCGGTTGCAGAAGATGGAATTCTGGTTTCCTGGCTTAAATCTCATAGTGTTCAACCACTCAAGCTAAAGGAAATATCTGCTGTAACTGCATAAAGTTTGACTGTGTAGTGTAAACACTCTTGAAAATATCGATTTCTTAAAGGTGCTTAGAAATTTGGAATTTTTATTGTTTTCCTGGTTCCAAAGGAAAGTGAAAAATGAAAGATGAGATGTGTTTGCAAAGACAAAGCAGTAGTGGGCAATGGGCACCAGAGCCAATATTACCCCTACTTTACGTCTTGTGTTCTGCTCAGCTTCCTTTCCTCAGTAAGCACACTGCATTAGCACTTACCACTCATATTTCCCACTACTCTCACTACAATTTCATAAAACTGCATATTTCAATTTTACATAATGCAGCAATCTTCTGTCAAAGAAAATCATCAATATTGGGCATGTTGCTGTCTGCTTTGTAAAATGCAAAACAGCTGATTGTAACAACTACAGATTTAAAGTGCTCTCAAAACCAGACTCCTTTAATCCTTCTGTTCTTCTTAAAGATGTGGCTCATTTTGCATTACAATGCCTTAAAATTGTATGCACAAGTCTTTTTTTTGACCTTCATCCATTTGACTTAAGTTTTCATATAGTTCTTCCCTTGCTCTTCACAATACTGGAATAACAATAAGTATGTCTCATGTTCAGTAACAGTGTTCCTTTCTGTAGATTTATATTTTCTGTGGCACTGTTTTTTATCACATTAAGTCTGAAATTTTATGGCTGATGGGTTCAACTCTCTGTGACAGTCTTTTCAATAAATAGCATTTGAATCTTTAATAGCAGGGTATCTGATAACTATGAGAGTTTTTTTCTTTCCTTTGCTAACTTAGTCCTGTGTGTCTGAAATTTTTTAACTGATCCCCTATAACTTTTTCTATAATGATGTGTATTTCATGAAAACCAAAGGTAGAGGACCAATGAGAAATTTGTATTTTGCTGTGTTGCAAAAAAGAATTTTGCTTTTATTGTATTTGTTTGTTTTGAAACTTTTCATAAATATTCTTACTGATAAACACTTTTGTCCTTTATGTCACACAAGTAAACCCTTTGACCTTCATGTCACACAAATTTTTAATGACACCTGTGTTATCTATTTTGGTAGAAGAAAAAGTTTATAATTCTTTAGTTGTCCAGAGGATAGAAACTATAGAATTAGGTGGCTTAGGTAAAAAAATCATTCGGCTCTGATGTCAGATTTTGAATATTAAACACTCAGAAAGGTGAATTATAAGAAAAAACATCTGAAAACTGCTTGCCTGATAAAGCCTGAATGAACTGTTCCCAAAACAAACCAGAAAACTATTTTTAAAAAAATCTGCAGTACATTTTCAAATATTCAAAACAGAAAAAAAAAGGCAAAAGAAAACACAGCAAGAACAAATAGAAATGCGTTAAACTGCTTTTACTAGGAGCTCACTTAGTGGTAGTCATCACTGTCAGCTTTTTAGGGCAGGAAGTCAGAGTCTAATGATTTCCTTTTTGTCATTTTTCTGTTTGTTGGCATAAGAATAGGTAACATCTGTTGCTAATGATTTGCTATATGCCATTATATGAGATGTAAGATTGCTCACAGAAAAGGATATCTATGTAGATTTTAGGAAAAGTGGACATTGCCTTAATCAGCAATGCTTTCCAAAGATACTACAAACAGATGCATGAATAAGAAGTTCAGATTACCACACGACACATCTGGAGATGCCATTACTATTGCATCTGCTTACTCTGAGTGCTAGGACACATCACAGCCTTGCTGCAACAGGGCTTTGAATCTTTCCCATCTCTGAAATGTTGCTGCCTTGATCAGTGGATGGGTTGTCATCTGGTGTTTATACTTTACTGTGGTTGTGGTGTCTCTTCTCTCTCCTGTGGCACACTGAAGTGGGGTGACAAGTTCATTTTTATGACTGCAGTTATAGTGTTCTCACTTGTCTGTTGTGAGTTTGGGTTGGACTCTTAGGAGGCTGGTTACTCCTGCAGGAACAATCAGTGCCTGTCAGACACTTCCCCAGGAGTGCCGCCCACTCTCCATGGGATGCTCTGGGTGTAGTGCTGGTTCAGCTGTGGCTCTGCACTTTGTGCACAGGCTTTGCCTTTCATAGTGAAATTAATAACAAGTCTAAGTGAACTGTGTCCTCCCTTCTGTGCAACAGTGAAGGCATTTATCTAGGTCTCAAAGTTAACAAGAATTAACACCAAGTATGAGCTTCAGTGAAAACTTCTGTCCTTTCTGAGTTTTGGTGATGGTTTTTGTTCCTGCTTTTATTTGAAGCTCTGATTCTGACTCTGAGGAGGAGCCGATTACAGAGGAGGAATTGGCCAAGCTGAAAGAAGAAGTAGAAGAAAAAAAGAAACTAATTGCCACGCTACGAAACAAGCCATGGAAGATGAAAAAGAAGTTGTCTGTCCTGAAGTATGGTTTGATTTCCATAATGAATATCTGCCATCCTGCTTTGCACTTTGAACTCTTTTTCTGAACTTTCACTTTGTTTCTAGACCTACTGACACAACTGACTTCAAACCATCTCTAATCTCTCTTTCCCAGCATGTGCTTTCACAGGAAGTGGAAGTAAATGGCATTGCAGATCAGTACTTTCCTGTCTCTGTAGACCTGAAATCAAATATGAACAACTCAGATATTTTTCTTTTTTTAAGTTTCCACTACACCCCCCTGCAAAATCTTTCATTTTCATCAGTTAGGTTAATGTTGGTAAATTCTTCCATTGATGAGTTTAATATCTCATTCAAGAAGAGTGATGCAATTTCAGGAATACCTCAAGATTACTAGGGTGGGAAGAAAGGGTTTATCTTTCTATTCTTACTTTTTGGAAAGAAGAACAGATTTTTTTTTAACTTATGAAAAAGCAAACTGATTGGAAACTGAGCTTGCATTTCATCCATTTTTAGGTATGCCACACATAAAACTACATTTTGCCCTAGCAAACCTGTAACTACATTTTAATTAAGGCTAAAAGTTAAGTTTTCATTTACAGTTAAATTTCCACCAAGCACAGGGAACTGCGTAAACACAAAGAACTTTATTCTTTTGCCAAAACTGTTAGTCTCCTGCCTTTTGAATAACTCTTTCACTGCGGTACTGTCCAAATACCAACAAAACCTATGGTCGTGTTTCGTTAGACACATCTAACAGAGAAAATATGTTCTCTCCTGCAGACAGTTTTTGATATGGATAGAAAATACAGGCATAATGGTAGGAGAGAGCATATGAAGTACAGTGTGGGAGGTCTACATTTTTTTCCTTCTAGAAGGTAAGGTCATTTTGGGAAGGATACAGTTGCAAAGAGGAAATGGAAGGTATGTTGTGAAAGAAAGTGACATGGAAGGGGGTAAAAGAGAACAGAGGACTTAGGAGATGTAAAGTGGAAGCATTGTGAAGGTGAGGGAAAATTCAGAAAAAAGTAGATGAGCAGATTAGATAATCAGATAACAGTTAACTTTATTTTGCATAGTCTATAATTGAAGAATTCCCGTATACATAATGTAAAAATTTGTTGTATTCTTACTCTGAACAGAGCTTCTATTTTTATAGCCAATCTTATATCCCAGCATTCCTAGCAATTTCCAGTTCCTAGGAAACTTCCCAGCCTGGTACAGCCTGGACTATTACCCACTATTGCTCTTCCATGTGGGTGGCAATGAAGCTGCAACATGTAGTCCAAGGGCAATCAAAAGAGACTTCTGTGCCTTGGGACAGTTGGTAAGGGGATCTGGGGCACAGGTAATTTTTTCCTCTGGCTTTCCAGTTGTGGGCAGTGATACTGGAAGAACCAGTCTATCAATACGTGGCTCCATGGCTGGTGGCACTGACGGAATTTTTCATTTTTCTATAACAGATTAGTCTATATGGCATAAGGCCTGCTGGTGTTAGATGGGATTCTTCTCTTGAAGGAGGAGTAAGAGGATCTTCCCTCACGAGCTAGCAGGGCTGCCTGATCAAGGGGAATGTACTGACAAAGCCTTTTTACTCCAGCTGCAGGAGGCATCGTGCTTGTAGCCTCTCATCCTGCTGGGGGAATTCAGCCACCCTGACAACTGCTGGAAAAGTAGCATGGAGCACTGTAGGCAATCCAGGAGACTCCTGGTGTGCATTGAGGGTAATTTCTTAGGCCAGGTCTTAGGGACAGGCCTAAGGACCAGAGGAGATATGATACCGGACCTGTTGGACACCAGCGCAAGTGAGTTAATCAGAGACGTCAAGATTGGAGGCAGCCTGGGCTGCAGTGATTGTGCACTGGTGGAATTTGTAGTCCTGAGGGACATGGGACAGGCAAAGAATGAAGTCAGGACCCTGAATTTTAGGAAAGCAAAATTCCAGCTGTTCAAGGAGTTAGTCAATGGGACCCCCTGGGAAATTGCACTCAGTGACACAGAAGAACAGAGCTGGAAGATCTAAGGATGCTTTCCATAGAGCACAAAAGCTCTTGATCCCCATGTCTAAGAAATCAGGAAAGGACAGTAAGAGACTGGCGTGGATGAGTCAAGGCCTGCTGGTCAAACTAAAGACCAAGAAGGAAATGCACAGGCAGGCAGTTGAAGCAGGGAGAGGTATCCCAGGAAGAGTATAGAGACATACATGTGTAGGGATGGGGTCAGAAAGACCAAGGGCCAGCTGGAGCTGAACTGGCAAGCAATGCAAAGAAGGGTTTCTGTAGGTATGTCAGCCAGAAAAGGAAGATCAAAGAAAGTGTACCCCCAATGAACATGACTGGCACATTGGTAACAACAGACAAGGGGAAGGGTGAGATACTCAACATTTTTGCCTGAGTCTTCACTGGGAACCTCTCTTCCCACACTTCTCAAGTGGGTGGACCTCAAGACAGGGACTGGGGGAGCAAAGTCACTCCCACTGTAAGAGAAGATCACATTCATGACCACCTGAGAAACCTGAAGATATGTAAGTCTATGGGACCTGATGAAATGCATCCCAGAGTCCTGAAGGAATTGGCTGCTGTAGTTGCCAAACCACTCTACATGATATTTGAAAAGTCATCACAGTTAGGTGAAGTCCCTGGTGACTGGAAAAAGGGAAACATTGCACCCATTTTTAAAAAAGTTAGAAAGGAGGACTGTGGGAACTATTGCCCTGTCAACCTCATCTCTGTGCCTGGGAAGATCAGAGAACAGATCCTTCTAGAAGCTATGTTAAGACACATGGAAGAGAGGGAGGTGATTCAAGACAGCCAGCATGGCTTCACCAAGGGCAAGTCTTGCCTGACCAACCTAGTGGCTTTCTCTGATGGGGTCACTACATCACTGGACAAGGGAAGAGCTATGGATGTTATCTAGCTGGACTTTTGTAAGGCATTTGCCATGGTCCCCCACAGCATCATTCTCTCTAAATTGGAGAGGTATAGATTTGATGGATGGACTATTTGATGGATAAGGAATTGGCTGTATGGTCACATCCAGAGAGTTAGTGGTCAATGGCTCAATGTCTGTAGGGATATGAGCGATGAGTGGTCTCTTTCAGGAGTTTGTACTAGGACCAGTACTGTTTAATATCTTCATCAATGACACAGACAGTGGGATCGAGTGCACCTTCAGCAAATTTGCAGATGACACCAAGCTGAGTGGTGTGGTTGACACGCTTGAGTGATGGGTTGCCATTCAGAGGGACCTGGACAAGCTTGAGAAGTGGGCCCATGTGAACCTCGTGAGGTTCAACAAGGCCAAGTGCAAGGTCCTGCACCTGGGTTGGGGCAGCCCCCAGTATCAATACAGGCTGGGGGATGAAGGAGTTGAGAATAGCTCTGCAGAGAAGGACTTGGGGGTACTGGTGGATGAAAAACTGGACATGAGCCAGCAATGTATGTTCACAGCCCAGAAAGCCAACCATATCCTGGGCTGCATCGAAAGAAGTGTGGTCAGCAGGTCAAGGGAGGTCATTCTGCTCCTCTACTCAGCTCTGGTGAAACCCCACCTGGAGTACTGCATCCATCTCTGGAGTCCACAGCACAAGAAACACATACACCTGTTGGAGAAGGTCCAGAGGAGGGCCACAAAAATGATCAGAGGGCTGGAAAGGCTGAGAGAATTGGGGTTGTTCAGCCTGGAGAAGAGAAGGCTCTGGAGAGACCTTATTGCAGCCTTTCAATACTTAAAGGGGGCTTATAAGAAGGATGGGGACAAACTTTTTAGTAGGGCCTGTAGCAAGTGGTAATGGTTCTGAACTAAAAGAAGGTAGATTCAGAGTAGGTACAAGGAAGAATTTTTTTATGATGAGGGTGGTGAGGCACTGGAACAGGTTGCCCAGAGAGGTTGTAGATGCCCCATCCCTGGCAGAGTTCAAGGCCAGG